>RXPK01000054.1:3533578-3903526 GCA_004143645.1 Protaetia brevitarsis | reverse complement strand
GAGCTGTGATTATGCAAATCCTACATTCACGACCGTCTAAATCCAGACGTAACTTTTCTATCTACTTCTCGTTCTAAAACATGCTATTTATCACTTTAAATAGGGATCTAAGTGCTTCGCTGTCTACACTAATTCCCAAAATTTAAAAAGCTTTAGCGGACTTATTGCCCTTTTTTTTTCTTAAAGAGCGATCTTCAATTTATCTGACGTAACAGCCCTTGTCGTTGCTTGTGTGCAAAGCGTGTACAAGGATAGATATCTTCTGAGCTTCATATTCTCCATCCTTCTTTCGTTAAAATCGTCTTCGTTAGGCGATGAGCTTGTCGCCTTGTGCTCCATTATTTTGTATATTCCCTGATGGACTTCAGGTTATTTGGTAGCGGAAACACGTAGTGAATAGTAACGATCGCATAGCGTCGTTCGGTAACGACGAAACACAAAGAGCCGAGAGACAAATTATACACGTCCGAGAGATACTGGTGCATAAAGATCTTGCAGGGGGAAATTACTGAAGTTCTTCTTTCGGTGCAAATCTTTCGGCGCTTTATCTGTGCCGGTGCGATAAACTAGGCGGTGCCGGTGGTAGTAAAAGTTGTTATCAAAGAAGGGAGAAAATTAAGCATAGCAGTAAAGATTAAAATAATCTTGGTTTTAACGTTTGGGGCTTGTAATGATATTTAACGATAAAATTACTAAGCATAAAGAACTCTTGAAAGATTTCTCGGAAATCTAGGATTTATGCGTGGTCGTATGTACTGCTGTGGTTAGACAACCCATTTTCGCTGAGTGTATTTTAAGGTGCTTATATTTTGGTTGTTTTGATTTCTCTGATTCAATTTACCGAGAATTTTCACAATTTTATTTTGTTTTGATTAATTTTAGTTTAAGAGTTTATTGTATGATTTTATTAGGTAGTGTTAAGTTTTCTTTTTAAATTTAATCCATTCAGTCAATTGTCTATTGTTCACTTGTGCTGATTTAATGCGTATTCTATTTAATATTGTCGTTGTAATGTTATACGTCTGCGTTGTACGATTTTGAGAGAGGGATTTTTGAAGAAAATCAATTGAAAGCGTTTTGTTAAGGAGAGGTTTACATATATATATCGGAAAAGTCCAAAAACTTTGAGCTTTTTTTTTTCAGACAAAGGAGAAGATATACGAAATACGGCTTTTTGTTAATAATATATTAAAACTTGAATATTAAAAAAAAAATATTTTTTTTATAACAAGACCACTATAACGTTCGCTATTTGTATCTAGGTAGCAGTGTGCACAGAAACACGGTCAAACTGCTAAACTCTAGCATACGCAAAAGTTTGATCCGAAATTGAAAATAAAAGAAGAGAGTTAAAATATATTAAATTTGTTGGAGGTTATGCCTAAATTTAACCAAATAGTCGAAAGCAAACAATGTGGCAAGTAACCTGGACTTTAATTTTGATTTATTTCTTTCTTTTTTGTGTGTATGACTGGATATAAAAATGTGGAATATTGCAATTTTTAGTGTAATAGGTATAACCTCCAATAAAAACTGTTTACATTAAGAAAACAACAAGAATTAAGTTGATATATTGAACACTTGAAGAATTAGAACTTACGCAAATTTGAAAAATCATTTGTTCGAGAAAACCACGTTCAAAGTTTCGCAGCAAAAAATTTACCAATAGTTCTCGCATACACTTAGTCAGCTATTTCCAGCATCATTTATAATCTCTCTTCTTCTTCATATTTCTGCATTTTCAAAATTTGTTGCTTCCCTTTAGACAACACAGCGAGTTTTGCAGCGCTGGACATAACCTGCTCTGCCCGTTGTATGCGCTGACCGATCAGAATTGACGACGAATATTTTTGGCATCAAGTCCTACTGCAATTCCAACGCATTCGTTATTCGTATATCAGAAAAGTAACCTTCAATTGAATAAAATTTGTAGCAATGTAGGTAGCAAGTTGAATTGTTTGTTGACTCGCAGTGTAAATCTTTTGGAGCTAGTTTCTTACACACATGAATTAAACGAGTTCGTTTTTTTGGCAATTTTTTCAATGCATCTTTGCAATAAATCACAGTAGAAAAACTTCATAAATCGCCCTAATAGCATGTTGATTTTTGCAAAAGAGGGTCATGTTTGAATGAAGCAAGCTCAACCTTGGGCTTCTGCAACGCGCCACTTACAACAGGCTGTCTACACCTTTTGGACAATAAATATGTCGTGGATCCGCGTCGGTTGAACATTTTATAATGAATGTAGCCCAAATACCTGCCTTTCATTTTTATGCAGGATCTGGATGTTGTCTATTGCCAGTCCAGCTCTAGTTTCCAATTGGTGCAGTTTTGACATGCTCATAGCAAGCAATATCTGTAACTTTCTTCCTGTATTTTCCAAATTAAAGTAAGCTCTACCAAATAACGATGGAAACCTAGTTTTTTTAATGAGCCGTGTCCAGAGACTGTACAGACGTAGTGGCTCATTTCCTACTTTAATACTTTCTTCTCTTCTTTTACGGCTTTCTTTTGAACTGATTCAAAAACGGCTTTCGACGCAATATGAAAATTATCGACAAAACCATAGTAAATAGAGCTACTGGAGAACTACTCGAACACTTTTTTTAATAAATTAAAGGTTATCTATATTTTTTTCCAACTTCACACCAAACACTGAATTAGAAAAAGTAATCGCAGAAATATACAATGCGACAAATACAGCCGCGACCATAAATGGTGACCCTTTAGTAATTCTAGGAAATACGGTTCCATGAAACTGTATTTATTTGTTATCTTTAATGGCTTTTTTAAGAAATTTAGTTGTAAGTAAGTGCATCTGCAATAAATTGATACATTTTATGGCAGTTTTCTAAAGCGTGGAAAGTGGTGTTTTAAGTAAAAGAAATATTGTTTAGATTAGTTTCTTCAAATGTGCGTTTTATTTTGGATCTATTGTTTCGTATTATTGTAATATAATAGCTACTCTGTTCGTTTTATTTGTGACCCCGACTTGTAGTGACATTTATACTCATTAAAGACAACTATACATATATCTAATAAGCAATAACTATGGTATTTCGACCCGAGTAGCCCCGAGTCGAATATGGTATTGCATCTAATATGCTCCGTTTGTGTTCGGTACACCCGCTCTTTTATTTAAGCCGTAGCGGCTTAAATAATTGCGAATATTACGAACCGCTTTAACCATGTATTTTAGATATTTGGACCTTTACAAAAATCAATAAAAAAACAAAAATCGATTTTTCCAGTCAAATATATGTCAACCTCCCCTCAAGGACTTCCTTGTTCGACTATTGACGTAAGTAGACGTATTTTTTAAATGTTGTTGAGCTAGCTAATTTAATTTTTCTTTATCATCTTAAAATCAGTTTTGCATTTTTCATTTACTTCAATCAGTACACAGCAGTACGTGTTTAATTTTAAAGATTAATTGCTACTGCTTGTATTTCATTATAACACGAATATACAATAAATTCCGGGAATGGCAAGCAACAATGAAAGAACTTTTCTAGCTAGAGCTTTTAATAGCAATTAATTAAGGCACTAGTAAATAATTAAGAATGTGAAAGTTTGAAGTTATTTTTACGTTTAATCTATATACTATAACAACTACTACCTAATTCTCTGTATTATTATTTTTTTTTATTTCAAAGACACGTGAAAATCGCCAATTGCAAAAATATAGTCTAAAACACGTTTTATAGATTTAAAACACTCATTCATTTGGTTATAATAATATAATAACTCAGCACCACAGCCCTTGAAGGCCCTTGGCTTAGGGTGCCGGAATACACCGAGCCACTGTGAAGTGCTGTCCGAATGGTCACCCACCAACAATCGCTACCGCATATTGCTCTTTGGCTTTCAAGATTGGCAATGATGCACCCTTCCTTTTCAGCCGTACTGCCGGCATATTCATTTAGTTATGCTATTCGCTTTTTAATCTTGAACTTGTACTTTAAGTGTCTCATGATTTTTTTAAATATATTCTTCTTATACCTACAACGAAGAACAAAAATCAAAAAAAAACAACTAAGAAGGCTTTTTCACGATACGGCAACAAAAGCATTACTCTATTATCTTTTGTCAATATTTTCAAATTTATTTTATTCCATCCTCAGGACACTATATAAGGCAATCAAACACGAGAAATAAGCAAAACACAGTGGAACTCATACTCACAAGAAAATGAAGTTGCAAGTAGTCGCTACGTTCATAGCGTGTAACATTGATATAAATACCATTCACAAACATTGATGAAAGTAATGAACTCGAAACAATCGCAATTAACAATTACTTATTGTGAAACTAATGAAGCTACAAGTTATATCTTAAAATTATAAACTTTCAACAAAGACATCATATAAACACGAGCAAATAACAGTTGACAGCATAGACCGAATCAGGTTGCAAACAGATAATCCAATGAGATATAAAGTAATACCAATCCCCCCAAAAAACAAAAAAACAGCATCGAAGCTTAATGTGGTTTATCATAACTTTAAATTTTTTAATAAAGATATAAGAGCCAGAATAACGAATGCCAACGTTTTATTAAAATATGAATTTTACTTCACTGCAGTTCTACACGGTGTCTTATAAATACTAAAACATTTCTTCAGAATAATTCTAATTCATGTTGTACATTCTGGTAAATAAGGTTGTATAGTAACGAAAAAAGATTATTACATATCTAAAGAAAAGTATCTAGATAGAGATCCAAATTGGTGTCTAGAGGAGGCATAATGAACTGATTTTCAATATGTAATTAAATATTGCATTAATATTGTTGTTATTTAGCGTTGTTTAAATGGCACCTCCACCAAATTTGCGATTTCATTATGTATAAACTTTTTCACAACTTGAAAGGAATGTTGGTTTTTCTTTGATACAGTTCGTAAGGACATCCGTTGGCTGTGAATTCTGAGTAGACACACCTGTTGCACATGCATACATAGTACCCGTTCTGACCAAATTGCCTTGGGGTGACCTAATTGTAATTTTGTATTTGTATTATAAAATTTCGTTTTCGTTTCAGAAATTAATGTACCCCTTTTCGCATATAAAAGAATTGATATGACCCCTATGACCAACTATTTTTATTTTTATATTTCAGAAATATTTAGAAAATATTAAATCTTCCTTGAATATTAGTTATATTAATATAATATGCATAAAATATATTGTAGAAAATATATTAGGAATACGTTTTACAAATATATATATATGTGATGTAGCATTAATTATATTTTATTGCAAATGATTTCTCAATATATTTTTCTTAACTCTGCAAGAATATTTTGCTTTGTATTTTTGTAAATATTTATTTCATATAAAAGAAAATAAAGATTTAATTTTTCGCGATCCGTTATCAACTCTACTGCCTGATACGATAAACTAACCCTCATTTCCCTAAAATGTGTAACGTTACCTATAAATTTCCTAATCTACCTCCTATTTAATGTGGTGCCCCACCTATCTTCCCAAAATTATTCAGTTTATTGCTAAACACTTTTTAACTAGCCGCAATTAACTCATACCTAAATATTGCGCAATTCCCTCCAGATACCGCCTCTTTCGCCAATTATCTGTCCTCTCATTATCGATTGCATCCACATGAGCCCTAGTCCAAAAGGTTTTACATACCTCTCACGTAACATATTCCAAGTATCTAATAACAAATCGGTCGGAGTTTTTAAATCCCTAACGCCTCTAATGCCGATAAATTCTCTTTTATAATTGCACGTCGCGCACAAATTCCCATTCGCGCCTAATATGACATACCGCTTGATTTATTGCGATCAATTCTACTTGAAAATTATCGGAATAATCCTTTAATTTAAACTTCTGATTATATATTTCAATAGCCCTATTATAAACAACAAACGCCACCCCTCTCCACAAGCACCTATAAATTTAATGTAAATGTAACATGTTATCTAAAAAAGACAGATACAGTTTATAGTATGAAGGTGTTATCCTCCATAATACATATGCTGTAAAATAAAGTCTCCGTTCACAAATTGTTACTGATTGTAGCCAACGGGAAACCCTTTGAAGCCTTTGGCTTGAATCAAGTGGAATAGATGGTCAATCACATTTTAGTTAGTCTAATCCCTTTGAAGTTTATTTCGCAGGAAGCAGTGCACTTCCATGTGCATTTCACTGTAATTTAGTTACTGATTGCAAGTCACTGACACTGCACCACATGCTGACCGCTCTTAACCGTTGTTATGTGAGGGAGTTCGTTTCAATTATTTTACGCCTAATTAAAATACGATTTAATTTGCGATGTTGTATGCGTTCTAACATGCAATAAGAGTCGCTTCAATGTAATTTAGTAATAGCAAAGAAGTTATTCTCATAAGATGCAGAAGGACCTGCTATTGAGAGGTTACATTGCTGTCTTTTATCAATATTTCAGTACGTACCAGTAATTTTTTTCTAACGATTTCTTTTAGAAGAATTTGCAAATTTTTAATCCATCTGTATTTATTTATTTATCAAATGCATTTTCTATTAGTCTGGGTGGACCTAACGTTATCTAGTGACTTTAGGCTTGTAGTAACGATAAGGTTCGATTGATATTACCAGCTGTTAAAGACCTTCTAAAATAAATATCAGTCATCGTAGCCTAAATGTAATATAAGCGGGGTATGGCAGGCAAATAGAGACATGTAAACATTTTTATCTCATCTATCTGGCAGTTTTTGACCACCTTTTTTATGCAAATATCAGAAGGAAAATTTCACACCTTGGCCCTGGTTACCGGTTTTTTTTTCAGCAGACTCAGTTGTCTTAGTTATTCTTGGTGTTTCGGTGAGTGATAAAAGTGGTTATACGTACGTGCTTATGATATACTTGTTTCTCATTCATCTGCCTCGACTCACTCGCGTCAAACAACCTCGAAAAGTTTAAAATACTAATACGGAGAGACTTATAAACTACTGAGTTTTTTGAAATTTTCTTATTTATCTGGTAGATCTTCTACTTGCCATTTTGCTGAGAAGCTTACCAGATAAAAGAGAGTTGAAATAGATTAATGTAATTTTTGTTTAGTTAGAATGTAAAAATCATGATGCACCCATTCACTAATATGAACACTCTTGATAAGCTTTTTCCGTTTGTAGAAAATTTGTAAGTTGCTCCTTTGAAATTGTTCTTGAACACATTGCTCATATATTTTTGTTGTAAGCGTATAAACATATTAATTTATTTTATATCTTTAGAACCAACATTTTTGAAGGGAAAAATCATGTAAAAATGTTAGTTAGCCAGATCATATCACATTCATTTGCCGTGTTCAAGTTCTAAGGCGTCAATTTTAAGTTTTGGTAATACTCAATGTTACGGGTCGCACAACTAGTTCTGTGATTAACTATATGATAACGTACATGCCGAGAAATATGATGTATATACATTGATGCTGACCTCTCCGATCATAAGACCCAGTTAATGAAAATATACACCGAAGAAGGCGACTCATTGCAGATCGGTGTCATGTTGTAACTTGGTAAACGCCAAAAAAGAATTATGCTCACTTTGGAAATGTCCTACGAACTACTGATTGGAATTTCGTGAAAACGAAGGATGTCAACTCATCTTTTGAGACGATGTTTGCACGTTACTTCCTGCTACGAAAGCACATGTCCTGTGCATACTTGCTCCAAGGGGGAAGCTAATACAACACCCTGGATAAATGATGCCATAAGAGAATCAGGTAGGAATCTAAGGTTGATGTACGAAATTGTGACTGCTACAAAATGTCCAATATATATGGAACAGTATGGAAGAGAGAAGAAAATCCATAGGAAAAATATTGAAGAACAGAAAAAAGCGTATTGTGTAAGAACAATAGAAACGTCCACCTACAAAAATAAATCTATTTGGAACATGGTTAGGAAAGAATTAGGAATAACAAAACATAGATCAGAACCTAAACTTCTGGACGAGAAGGATGTGGAAATGAAAGATAAAACAGCGATTGTGAACAAACTAGCAGAGTATTTCTCAGTTGCTACGGAAGAGAAAATAAAAAAACCACTTTGACAGGAATCCTAGTGTGACCTGTACGACATCACGAATGCAGACCAGTAGTATCAGCTTGTGGGGCATTACCAGCAGGATTTGGCTGCAGCAATTGGGTCTATTAAGGATAAAAATTTTGTCGGGCCTGACAACCTATCCTGGCGGGTAATACTCGACAGATGCATCTTGCTTACCGAACCATTGCTATATATATACATCAATGTATGCTTGAGAGAGGGATATTTTCCTGATTCTCTCAAACGTGCAAGCGTTGTTCCTGTGCCAAAGAAACAGAATAATGTAGCCATAGACCAACATCGCCCTATATCGGTCTTGAGAATTCTCAAGAATCTATGAGAAGGTTGTTTATGACCAGATATTGGACTTCATAAACAAACATAAAATTTTGCACACTGGGCAGGTTGGTTTCCGTAACGCGAGATCAACTGAGTCTGCAAGTTTTGAAATTATGGATCATGTATATAGTGAGCTGGACAGGGGAATAAATCTCGTTGGGTTTTTTTCTTCGACCTGTCTATGGCCTTCGACTTTATAGATCCTAAATATGTCGAACGGAAGTTGTATGCTATTGGTATCAGAGGTGTACCGCTTAGACTGGTGATCTCATTCGTCACCCAACGGAGTTTGTTTGTATCCGCCGGAGGTGCGACGTCTGGGGAAGTCGACATTGGGCCCACTGATATTTTTTACTTTACATAAATGATCTGTATGAATATATGAAGAACGGATTTATTATAAATTATGCGGATGATACTTCGATGGTGGTGTCGGCGCGTGAGCGGGACGACTTGGAGGCGATTGTTCGGGGAGGAGTTAATGAGATGGAGCAATGGTGTACAAAAAACAAACTAATACTGAATCACAGTAAAACCATCTTTATGCAATTTGCAAAAAGGAGAGTCGCACAAAAGCTGTTCGATGGTTTTTCAACATCAAACTGTGCAACAAACTGTGTTTTTAGGCATAATAGTTGATTGTGATTTAACTTATAACACGTGGACTTTGTAATTGAAAAACTTAATAAGACTTTCTTCGCAATATTGAAGTTAAAAAACAAGATGGATAGTCATGGATTGCTCGGAATCTATTATGCTAGTGGTTATCCATATCTGGCTTATGATGTGGTGGCGTGGGGAGGATCCATCTCGGCTAATGCTGTGGACCGATTACTCGCTTCTGGCCAACTAAGAAGCGAGTAGTTAGGCTAATATACGGACTTAAAAATAGAGACTCATGCAGACAACTATTTAAAGAGAACAATATAATAACTTTACCGAGCATTTTTTAGAGTTGTGTGTATATGTTCGAAAATTATCAGCGATACAAGAAAAATGGTGAGTGTCATGAATATAATACAAGAAAACGAGATGATCTAAGAATCCCGAGCTACACAAGGTGAAGTATAAGGGTGGTCCGTCATTCTCGTGTATTTCCATCTTTAGGCGACTTCCGAAAACTCTGAGAAAGTGTAACTGTATGGAGCTTTTTAAAAGACATTTGAAAAAATACCTTGTTAATAAATGCTTCTATAATCTCAAGGAATATTTTAATGATTCTTAGTACTAATTAATGCCTGTTTTTTTTCAACATGTGATCTCCGTAATGTTTTACGGACTAACTGTGCTCTTATTTGACTTGACTGATTTCACTTTTATGATCAATGGTCGAAAATAAATTCTAATTCCAATACTCTTGCTCGGCTGCAAACGTGTTATGTTTACTATCTCCTGTAATAAAAATGTAATTGAAAAAAGTTGGAAGGATTTGTTCTAAATTTTGTAAAAGAAATGCGAAGAAGAATCCATCTTTTCAGAGAATGACTCTTTTTTTTTCTATTGTGATAGGAATCTGCAGAAACACTGCGGCCTCTTGACATTTGTATTTGTTTTACCCATTAAATTATGCCAGTCATTTTAGTATCCCAGCACTTTGCGCTAATCTGTACAGCTCTCTGGCTAATTGATCGAAGTAATCCTTTGGGTTCATGTTTTGCTTACTTTTGCTTAAAATTGCCTGTCTTTTTACGTCCAAAGTCTTAGATTCACACATAATGTGGTAAGCATCTTCTGTCATCCCATTACCCCGTCTCCAGTTGGTATCTCATTGCCCATCTCAATTTCCTCCAAGTATTCTTCCAGTGTCCAGTGCCCTGCTAGGAAACTCGTTACAGTGCGAATATGATTCCTACTGAGCTGCAGTAGTTCTTCAGTCTTAGTTTTTAATGATCCCTTATTTTCCGTAAACAATATTCTTTGCATGATAATATCGTTTTTAACATTTCTATGTTAACACATTTTCATTGAACGCATAGCACAGTACAGTGAATACAGTATCCAAGCCAGCATTGTAAATAGTGGAATTATTTTGAATTATTACATTTAATTGTGTCGTCTTTGCTATTTACGTTGTGCATGTTTTATTAAATACTTAGTACTTAATTGGTTCTTTATTAATCTTAGTGTTTATTCAGTTTTACACGTTTTTTGGGCAATTTAGTTTTTTCTTTCGTTTGTTTAACTTTAACAATGTATTTTTTATTTATCGAGTACGCTGATATGTCCATGGTGCATTTTGCATGTAATGCAAATTGGGACCAAGCAATACTAGAGTCTCGTCCTCGCTATCCAAAGCGGAGGCATCCTACAGCAAATGTCTTTCGAAGTTACTTTTCGTACTGTACAAGTAAGAGAGTAGATTTCAGACTTAGTAAACGGAGATATCCAAATTAGCACCATATGGCAAATGAATATCCCAAGCTACAGTTTTAAAGATAAACATTCTGCGCTCTTATCATGTTTCTAAAGTTCAACTTCTCTTCATGAAATAGAATTCGTGATGACATTGAGATTTATCAAAGAAAAACTATATACTGCGTCTCCTTTAAATATCAGCGAAGTGAGGGAATGAGTAAACGTAAGAGTGTTGGAAATTACGCCAGAAATATTGGAGCGAATGATTGAAACTATATCGCAAAAGCTGCAACTTGTATTGAAATCAACACTTTTTAATTTCAATATTTAATGCAATAAAATAAATTCAAATATACATGTAATTCTTTAATAAATGTAATTCCTATATTAAATTGAAAAGCTTTCTTTTGTCATTGGCTACAGTGAAATAAAAAAAAAAAAACTTCATCCAATGGTTTTCTGTGCAAATCAATACAAACCTAAGTAATATACAGCAGTGTCACCACATGTAGTTTTTTTTCATACAGTCTTGTGAATATAGTGGGTAAAGTACAACATTGGAATACCAAGATTTTCGATTAAGAAATGAACAAAGCAAAGACATCGCTATATATAAATTTACCGCCACCCTGTAATATTATGAACATTCTGGTACTAATAAACATCATTTTCCAAAAATTTCATTTTCAATTGTAGGTAATGTATTTTTATTGTATTAAAACACTACATAATTAGATTAACAATTGTGTTTGTTTGGACAACAGAATCTCAGACTGTATTTCTTAATCAAATTTAGTGCCTAGTAGACTAGGCGATCATAAAACGCGAAAGTTGTCTGGACCGAAACAATGCCACCTCTAAATTCAAGTTACTGCTTTGACAACTTCCTAAATTAAATTTCTTCAGCCACGCTAAGTAATCTCAAAATGACAGTTTTAAAGAATGAAGTCGAAACATTTGTATCTAATAGTCTGCTCGGATTAAACTTCCAGACGTAGCAAATACGTTCTAAAAGTTTTGTATTACCGCTAGATTTGAAGTTTTTCTCTTCTATATCTGACCGTGGTGAATGTGATTAGAAGTAATGAAATGATAAACATTTTAATAATTGACAAAAAGACTAAATCGTTGTAAGATGTGTGTCCTTTGTCTGTCTCCTTTACTGATCACTTCAAAATTTTCATATATTAAGTTTGGCCAAAAGTTTAATTTATGCCAATTGATATTCATCCAATTTATTCTTCATTTTATGTTTCCAACATCCACGCAATTTTAACAAACGTAAGGTTCCTGTCACTTTGACCTATTGTGCGCTTTTTCTGGATGGAGTAAACATTTCCGTAATTTAGTGTGTACAAGATCCTTTGTTGTATATATTAATACAATTTTTTATTACAAAATGACGTTTGATTGTCAGACGTGGTTCTTTGATTTTATTTCTCATTTGATACGCATTTATTTCTCAATTTGGTTAAAATGCTAGTGGTTTTTGGTTGTTATATTCTTCAGTATTTGCTTGGTAATATACAAGAATGAATTTGCAGTTATGCACAAAGGTAACTAGACCCATAATAACATATGGAGCAGTAGTATGGTGACCGAAGATGTGGCAGATGGGATGGCCAAAACTCTAAGTAGTGTAAAAAGGCTGCAATGCAAGTATTTCTAAACCTGCCCCAGTTACATATTTCTATACAAGGAAATGCTACGTCTACATCATGTAGATTTATGTACAGTCAAGCATTGATAAACAACCGGTACGGTGCTGACCATCAAAAACTATTAGATGAACTTGAAGGGGCACCCTGTATGAAGATGCCAAGTGATGCCATGGTTTAGAAACTGGACCTAGATGCAAAGTATCTGGTTATAATGTCAGATAAGACCTAGGAGAGACACCAGTGAGACAGCGAACAAGAACCAATACACAAACGGTTCTAAAATTGACCATGGCGTAAGGAGAGAAGTCTAAAACGGCCCCGGCGCTTTGAGTAAACTCCAGCGAGGACACGACGGTGTTCCAGGCTAAGGTCGCTGCAATTTATCATTGGTCTAGAGAAATAGAAAGATGGGTCGACTTAAGTAAAAGCGTCCCTATTTTATCTAATAGCTAGTCAACACTTACAGCGATCAGTTCTACAAATGCATGGTCAGAAACCAGGACAGAAACAGGAAAAAGAGTTCATAAAGACTTTCAAGACTCAGATCAAAATAGTAGGTCCTTTAACTGGTCACTGTAGACTAAATAGCGGCTTAGCGAAAACAAAAATTCTAGTGCTGGGTATGAGGGACCCCCCAACTACCAGCTACATAAAATAATACATAGCAGAGACCTGCACGAGTGAGTACGGCATCGTGCGAGTATAGGTACGTTTACGCATTTGACGAGTATAACGATGCGTCTAGTAATACCCATAATCGTGTATATGAGGTATGAGTAGCAATCGGCATCGTGGCATCGTATGATTACTACTCGCAGAATCGTCAGGAGCACTCAAGGTCCGTATACATATGGTTACTTCGTAAGGTGAGGCCCGGTTAAAGGAGAGGGTGGATATACGTTGACGCTGTGATGACGGGCTTCGCGATTATTCCCGTGTTTGTTTACATTTAAAGGCTAGTATTGGGGTATTCTGTTATAATAAAAAAAACTTGAAAGTATATTGCAAGACACGTTCTTGTTGATAAAATATGAGTGGCGACCACCAAGATACACACAAAAAGAAATTTGCATGTAATTCAGTGCATTATTTTATTTTATTATTTTTACGTATTTTTATAACGATGGTATGAAAGTATCCTTCCGCACCGCATACGCTAGCGTATATGCGAACGCTATGCGAAGCGAACTATGTTCCGGGGCACTCTTTCCGATGTACCTAATTGGAGTATGAATCGGACGGCTCCGTTTATCTTCGCTATATGCGCTTATACGGTCGCTACGGGGCACATAATGCCGTGTCCCCAGTTAACGTCTTGCATTCGTTGCGACTGCATCGTTTTCAACGCGTACCGCGCATGTGTGATTTCAAAGGCTTGAAGTGACGTTTATTGTTAATGATGGAAGTTAATTGAGTGCAAAATCTTGAAAAAAAAAAACCCGCTCTCATTTGAGGAAAATTTTTAATTAAAGAGAAAGGAAGGCCTGTTCCTGATCTTCAAATAAACTACACTTCCACAAGTAAAACTCGAACTTACAATAGAGTATTTAATAAAAATAAAAGCAAATACGAGTGGATATGCGGATGTGTACTAACAAATAAACTGTTTTGTTTTATCTGCTTAATTTTTAAGAAAGAGGTTAGTAATAAACAAGGGTTAAATGATTTAAAGCATATCGCAAAGAGGGCAAAGAAACACGAAAATTCCGTTTCTTACATGAATGCATGCGTGGATTTTAATGTTCTAGGCAAAGTGGACATACGTGAATAGTTAGACAATGCTTATTTGCGACATAAAATTAAGTACAACGAAGGTGTAGAAAAAAATCGTCATATTTTGCGTCGGTTAATTATGTGTATAAAAAAATGTGAAATCTTATCTTATGTTGGATAGAGTAAAATTGAAAAGTGAGCTTTCAGTAATTTATGAGCGCGAGGACATATGTGACGTAGATGTAGATGGTGTTTTGCCACCCTCAAACGCATTAAAACATTTCTGAGAAGCACAATGTCAGAAGATCGACTGAACGCATTTTTACAACAAAGTCACTGACGTCTTTTCCAGCATGAAAAATATGAGAATGAATTTTATGTACCAAAAATAGGCAAGTTCTTATATTGTGCCCACTCTCTTTCATAACTCATGAGCCGCCACTGTAAAACATTAATTGAAAAATTTTCTAAATTAAGATTTTAAAAAAAAATAAATATTTAAACTTAAAACAAAAAAAATCACTCAAAAGAGAGAAGTTAAATCTGAAGGACGCAAATTTGCCAAGAAACAAAGAAAAAAAAAAACATTAATTTTAGTTTTCTTAGTTTTTAAATTAATGTTATTTTGTTAGCTTAATTTACTTATGCTTATGATTATATAATAATAAGAAACTGCTTTTTTTATTAGAAAGAATAAATATTTAGTTTGATAATATATAATGGTTATCTTTTTACCATTTTACTTTACTTTTTCTTAGTTTCTAATTTAATGTCATGCTCTATGTGCGTAGTTCTAAGTTTTGTGTTATATTTATATAATAATATGTTACTATTACATAATAGTAGAAATTCGTTTTTTATTATAAAAAATAAATATTTAGTTTGGGAGTACAAATCGCCATTTATTTTTACATATATGCACCACTTTATTTATTAAAAACAGCATACATAATGACGCGTTCGCGCTCTTTCTCTTGATTAGCTGAAAAGTTATGAGGTAACCTTGAGGAGCACTTGCGTTTTTCTTTTTTTTTTTCTCAAGTTTTGCGATTAGGGCAGTTTACAGTGTCATTGTTATTCGTTTACTGGTAGAAAGCAATAAAACTAACGTTTGTTTAGATATATCTAGTATGACTTAATCTCGACAGAAACCATATCATATAAAAAAGCAGGAAATTTGGAAAACTTTTATTAGAAACTATAAACATACAATACATTAGGAAAATCAAGCCACTATAATAAGTGATAACCAACAAATAGCACCATATATGCACAATTATTGTACCCTATTCTTACGAGTAAGAATCGTACGATTCTTGCGATGCGACGATGCCGATTCCTACGATGCCGGTCTTAATGATTACCTACTCGCATCGTCGGGAAAGGTAATCGCCGATTATTAATCGACTACATTTTTACTTACTCGTGCAAGTCTCTGATACATAGTATACAACCAGTAGGAACCCGCCCTCTAAATTCTTTGTTCTTTTGTGGTCCGTTTTCAATGACCTTCAAGCCTAACTGTTATCTTGTAAAACAGTTGCCGGGAATTTTCAAATGTGTGGAGTTATTTATATTTTAAATGAAGTAGGAAAATAGATTAGAAAAATCCACAAATGGATGCTTTTTTATTGTAAATTTATTGCAAATATTTCTGAACAGCTTATAGTATGTAATAAAAATAAAAAAGGAAGCGAGGTCATGGTGGACTTGAGGAGGCACTTTATATGCCTTGTTCTCGGACCCTGTCATGACCAGGGCTAGTTTTATACTAGTCAGGACCGATGTGCGTGGTGAAGAGCCACATCCTACACGAGGTGCTTCTGTTCTATGCTAAACACATCGGATCTAGACCTGCCTGGTCGAAAAACTGGCCTGCTTTCCCTTGTAGGGAAACAGACTCCCCTGCTCAGCTGTCGTGTCGTGGCTTGAGCCTGCACTCGGGGTTTTAACGATGCCGATAGTGGGCTTCTTCGGATAGCTGCACTATCGTCAAACCAGGCTCCCGGCGTGTGCTACATTCTGGGGGTTGGGGGGTCTTGGCTTAATCGCCCGGGCCAAGAGGAGACAACCTCACAAAAAACCTAAATCCTAAGGTCATGGTCGAGCCGATGGGATGCGTGGCTGAATAGTAGATCAGTCATTATCGACCAACCCTTGGGGCACCGGGCGCACCCCATTGTATAAATGCCTTGCCCACGTACCGGGGCACTGCGTGGGTCTGACCTTTTCTTCCCCTTACTCGTGGGATCACTATGATGAGACCAGAAGTTAAAACAAAAAAACCTAACCCTGGGGACTCCGAAAGGAGACACCCAAGTAAACCTGAAGAGGGACAACGAACTGCAGGTAACGCTGAGGGCTCCGAAATCGGAACCTCGCGTCCTCGTTCAAGACCATCGGGTGCTGAAAGGCGAAAACGCCAAGCTGCAAGGCGAGCTGCTCAAGCTCAACCTGACAGCAAAGTTTCAGAACTGAAAATGGTTTCCCGGGAAGCAAATACTGCTAAACCGGGCACCAGCCAGGTAACAACTGCAGCTGTAAAGCGAAACCTCTCTGAGGAAAGCCCGCCAAAGGCAGCTGCCAAGCGTAAAAAGACGGCATATCCGGCGACGTCAAGGTCCTTCAAGGAGGCACTCACGGATGTCCAGATGGCCATAGTGCCTGAGGATTATCCTGAGAGCTCCATCTCGCAGGAGCAGGCGGAATTGGTCCGAAACTGCATACTGCAAGAGCTGGACAAGCTGGATGTTGGGGGACCCCAACCACAATGCAGTGAGGTCGACACCGGGGGGGTGCGCTGAGGGCCGCCTGCGTGGACGCGAGCACTTGCTCGTGGCTTGCGGGCGTTGTCGGAGGCTGCACACCTTGGGACGGCGCCAAGCTGAAGCTAGTCAAGGAAGCGGATTTGCCAAAACCAGTAAAGGCTCTGGTATGGGTCCCAGGCCCGCCTGTGGAACCAGAAAAGATTCTGCACCGTCGTAAAGTGCAGAACCAAAAACTACCCATGAACTCTTGGAGGGTGGTGAACACCAAAGCTGACCCGAAAGGGCAGCAGATGGTGGTGGCCATGGACGAGAGTTCATGGAAGATGCTGCAGGACACCTTTAATGGCAGACTGCATCTAAATTTCTCCTCCGTGTCGTTCCGATTGCTGGGTCGAAAGGAGAAAGCAGAGGCGGAAGCCGAGGAAGCGATGGAAACCACCGAGGGACCATCGCTACAATCAGATCCAGGAACGGGTGGGAGTGAGGGAACTGAGTTGGCCGCGCTTTCTCCGCGGTCGATCGTCGGATCCGTGAGCACCATCACGGAACTGGAAACGAGGCTGGTGGATCTCCTGCACACTTCACCAGAGCGGAGGGAAGCTAAGCAGGAAGGGATGGTCAACATTCCTGAGACTGCTTCAGATTAACCTCCACCATTGTAAAGCGGCTTCTGCTGCCCTGCAAGCCTATGTGGTAAGTAAAAACATAGACATTGTTCTTATACAAGAACCCTGGATTACAAAGGGTAAAGTAGGAGGCTTAGGGATGAGGGGATGGACGCTGTTTCATGGGGACGGCCACAGTCCAGAGCCTGTCTACTTAAAAAGCAATATTAACTGCCTCTTACTTGGGGACCACTGTTCTAGGACCTGACCACAGTAAAAATCCAATGGATGGACGGGGCTGGAACAGGGACCTCCTCCTGGGATCAGCCTACCTTCCGTATGACCAACAGGATCCACTCCCAACCTGGAAGTGAGAACACTGGCGGACTATGCGGGAGGGCGCAATAAAGACCTCCTATTAGGGTGCGATGCCAACGCGCACCATACTCTATGGGGCAGCAGTGACATCAATAAACGAGGTGAGCTACTAATAAATCACTTTGCTGCAAACGGTCTAGCTATCCTTAACCGTGGAAACAAGCCGACCTTTGAAACGGCTAGCCGTGCAGAGGTTATCGACATCACCGTATGCACATTGCGCTGCGCGAAGTGGGTGAAGCAGTGGCATGTGTCGGATGAGCCGTCCCTCTCTGATCATAGGTATGTAAGATTTGACATTGACATACCGCAGGTAAGTAAGATTTGGTACAGAAACCCTAGGAACTGTAATTGGGATGCTTATCGAGAGCGACTAATTGAGGAACTAGAGTATTACCCAAAAATAATTAAAAATGCCGCTGATGTTGAGTTCTTGGCTGAAGGCGTGCAGAATGCAATAATAACCTCGTATGAGACTAGCTGTCCCATCAAGGTCAAGACAACTAACCGAGATACACCTTGGTGGACCAGGGAGTTGTCAGACCTGAGGGCGGCTACTAGAAAACTTTATAATAAAACGAAAAGATCTGGTTCATGGGACGAATACAGGGTGTCACTGACCAGATATAATTGCGCCTTAAGAAAGGCGAAACGTGAGTCGTGGAAAAAATTCTGTCAGGAAGTAGAAAGTATCCCTGAATGCTCCAGAATTCGAAAAGTTCTTGCAAAGGAGGGACCTACTAAAATAGGGGCTCTGCAAAAGCCTAACGGTGAGATAGCCGACACAGAGGAGCAGGTTCTACAGCACCTCCTTGAGGTGCACTTTCCGGGCTCTGAGATCATTCAAACCCAGTTTGGGGGGGAATGTAAGGGACTGATACCTACGCAGACACCTGCCTCGAGAGCAAGGAAAGAGGATTGGAACCTAGCACGTAAAATAATTCAGGTTTCTAGGATACGATGGGCAATTGAATCCTTCAAACCTTTTAAATCGGCTGGTTTGGACGGCATCTTCCCGGCGCTGCTTCAACAGGGCCTCGAGGTGCTATCCCCAGTATTATGTACCCTCCTAAGGGCAACCTTGGCGATGGGCTACACACCAAATAGCTGGAGAGAGGCCCGGGTGGTATTCATTCCTAAGCAGGGCAAATCGTCCTATATGGAAGCGAAGTCGTACCGGCCCATCAGCCTTACCTCATTCTTTCTCAAAACTCTTGAGAAGATAATTGACAAGCACCTGAGGGACTCGGCCCTGGCAAGGATGCCCCTTCACGAGTACCAATTTGCTTATCAAACTGGTAAATCCTGCGAGCAGGCCATCCATGACCTGGCTCGTCGAGTGGAAACTGCCTATGGCAACAAAGAAATCGCACTAGCGACCTTCCTCGACATTGAGGGCGCCTTTGATAAGGCGTCGTTTGTGTCGATGGAAAGGGCGCTGCGTAAACGTGGAGTCGAGCCAACGATTACGAGGTGGATCGGCAACATGATAAGAAACAGAAAGGTTCACGTGTCGCAGAACCTATGCACGATCAGGGCGGCGGTGGCAGCTGGCTGCCCGCAGGGCGGCGTACTGTCACCGCTGCTATGGAGTCTTGTGGTGGACAGCCTGCTCTCTGAACTTCGGGGGGCGGGCTTCCATGCGCAGGGCTACGCCGATGACATCACCATTCTTGTCTGCGGGAAATTTGGGGGCGTGGTATCCGAGAGGATGCAGGTCGCACTCAGGCTTGTAGAGAGGTGGTGTATAAGAGAGGCTCTCAATGTCAACTCCAGTAAAACGACTATGGTTCCGTTCACTTGGAGGAGGAAACTCTCCAATCTCCAGTGTCCCACTATATTCGGCTCCAAAATACTCGTATCAACCGAGGTTAAATACCTGGGTGTTATCTTGGACGCTAAACTGCTGTACAAATCACACCTAGAACATGTGCCATAAGGAACTTCTGGGCCTGCAGAGGTATGTTCGGTAAAGCGTGGGGGCTGAAGCCTTCAATGGTACACTGGTTGTACACGAAGGTCATAGTACCCTCTATAACTTACGCCTCGCTGGTCTGGTGGCATAAAGCAAATCTGGGCTATGCTGTAAGTGCGCTTGGCAAAGTCCAGAGAATTGCCTGTTTGGGGATCACGGGAGCCATGTCCTCAGCGCCGACTGCTGCTATGGAGACCATTCTTGGGCTTCCCCCGCTGCAGTTGGTGCTGTGGTCTGAGGCAGTCCTAGGGCCTACAGAGCAAATGTAGTGGATGCAAGGGCTTCTCCGGCAAAGTCGGAGATCATACCAGCATCTTCAACTACATCGAACAAACAGTACCACTGTCCGTAAAGGCAGATAAGATCTCGCCCGTTTTCAGCTTCTCTGGGGATACAGGGTAGATATCTCCAGCAGAGAAACTGCAATTGCACACATCCGCAAACCAAATCGAGGTATATCCCGTTGGTTCGTCGATGCCTCGAAAACGTGTAATGGCACGGGTATTGGAATCTGGAGGGACGGTGAGCGGGACGGGGAAGCTTTCAGCCTAGGAACCTCCCCCACCGTCTTCCAAGCCGAAATCATTGCCATTCAGACTTGTGCTGAGGGCATCTTAAACTGCCCACGCAAAAATGGAAGGATTGAAATCATCTCCGACAGCCAAGCTGCCCTCAAAGCTTTGCGGGCTGTCAGATTTGACTCTGATGTGGTACTGGGGTGCCACAGAATACTGAAACAGCTGGCGGAACATCTTAACGTTACATTGAGATGGGTGCCAGGTCACTCTGGGATCAGAGGCAATGAAATCGCTGACACGTTAGCTGGGGGCGCCAGCGGGGTGCCGTTCGTGGGTCCAGAACCGACGTGTGGCAGCTCGTATGGGGCGATCAAACCGTTTGTCAGGTCCCAACTTGCTGCTAGGCACTGTTCCCTCTGGAATAGACTTGCCGGCGCTAGACACTGTAAATCCCTAGGACTCCAACCTTATCAGGAAAGACTCCGTAAAGCAGTCTTTATGAGCAGGGACAGATTGAGATTACTCACAGGAATCTTAACTGGGCACTGCGCACTAAATAAACACAGGCACCGCATGGGGCTAGTGACTCTCCCCTGTGCAGGAGGTGTGGGGGGCGGAGGAAACTCCTGCTCACCTTCTTCTCAACTGCTCGCAGTGGATGGGAGAGGCAGAGGCACTTTGGGGTCGATCGGTTGGACGAACCCAGAGTTGACAATTTAACTCTCAGCCAGATTGCGAACTTCTTTGATAGGGTGCAACCTGAGCGAGAGGGCTAAATATGGACATGGGGGCACAATAGGTCTCTCTGGCCGAGCTGCCTTCCTCGGGTCTTACACCCGCCCATGGGAAAAAAAAAAAAAAAAAAATGTAATAAAAATACGATTTCTACGATTAAAATAATATAATATAAAGTGATATATATACATATTTGCAAGTGTTTTAAAATAATTGAGTTCGTTTTTGTGAAACTAAATCTCTATTTATATATTTTAGAGTGTCAAATATTCTTCCAGGAATAAATAAGTTGTGGTTCTTTCTCAAATAAATTAATAAAAATACAACCCTATCAGTGGAAGGGTTTTATTGTAGACAAACACACACTAAGTTGTAATTAGGGTTAAAGAGTTATGACTATATCGTTCTGTGTAATACAAAGACTGTTCGTTTTTATTCGATTGATTTCATTTCTAACAACCGACCCTGCAGTGGTTTGTCAACAATGATGGCTGGGTGTGCATAAGTGGATAGGAGTTTCAGACGAAGTATCGAGTTGTCTATAATCTGAATAAATGTGAAATGTGAGGATTAAAAATTGTACTAGTATAATGCAGTTCAGACCAAAATCACATTATTTTAAAAAGTGAACATAAAATGCATTTAGTTAGTTATTGTGATAAATAGCGATAAGGTCTAAAATGAGTATCTAATAAATAAATTGATTTAATATGAGCTAAGAAACTCTGCACATTCTTCTTATCCCCATGCACTTTCTTAATTGTTGTGTTGTTTTAGTTCCTTATTGTTAATTCTTCGAAGTTGATTACAAAAGTTGAGTACAAAGTTTGAAACAAAAATAGTTTCATTTGGAAATACAAAGAAACTGCGACATTTGTTAGTATCAGACTTTATCTTGCAAGAGCGTACAATACCATGATGCCTGTTGGCGTCTTCTTTTATGGTATTTCACTTAAACATAACAAAGTATGTAAATGTTATGGCCACTAAGCTTACCTTTTACACTGTGCACCTTATCAAGGTTCATTAATTGTTTTTAAAACTGCAGGGGTAATTTGAAACAAATAAAGTACGTAAAATGAATAAATAAAACAAGTAAATCATGTAGATTAAACGGATGAGTAAACTAATATATGTAGGTGTCAATGTAAACAATAACAAACTGCCATATTGGAAAGCGGTTGTTTGAAGTAAAGTTAGGCTTAGAAATTGAGACCCGGATGAGTCATCCACTGCTTATACTGTGGATGGTAGGTCTAATTAAGAGAATTCCTTTTAGGTCAAAGAACATCACAATAGATATGAAAAGGGGGCGGTGAAATAGATCTATATAGTTTTCTCAGCCCTAATCTAATGTAATATAAAAGAATATATGCTAACTTTTATATCAAGGAAATTGTTCGTATGTTTATTTATTACTTCACCTACCCATTTCTTACCACAACTTTCCACTTTTGTATAATACTTTATGAAAATGAATGAAATTCTTAGTGCTAAGTTGTTTTTGATATTTCGGCTATCTGGTGAGCTTTAATCAATATCAAGTGGTGGAAATTAATTTAATGCCATCGTGAATAATTATAAATTATAACCTAGTTGTAACTCTTGGGTGTACCATAATTCTGCTTACTCTAATTATAGTTTAATAATAATAACGCCTGATGGAAAAGTGTGTAATGCAATAACTGACGTCTCTGGTATGCGTTTTCATGTAATATGAATGCACAATATGCGAAACATATAGCATTACACATTTAGAGGACAGAAAAGAATGCGAAGATATATTTCGGTATGGGTTATCGATTTTACATACGTATATTAGATGACTTTTCGAGTGTTTGCACATTTCTTAAAGCATACAAAAGTTGAAGTTGCAGACAGGAAAAAGTAATGCAAAAGGGTTTTAGTGAACGAATGTGTTTACTTGTTGATCCGAGATAGCAATAGTGCCTTTATCCAAGCCAGTAAGAAATAATTCACTTTAGAGCAACAGGGTGCTCTAAAGTGAATTATTTTCGGACCAAGGTGTATTATAAGATACTTTGTTCATAATTATACCTACCCTAAGTGTGTCTTCTCCATATGATTTGTAGCGGTTAAAAAGGAAAATGCACGCATTTCCCTGTATTGTATTCGTATTGAGCATAGTTGGCAACAGTGTAGGTAGTTACAATTTCACATATATTTTGTTTATTTAGTAACTTTTGTTTGCGGCTTTCTAGTTGAACTTTTGTATAATGCGTTAAAAACAATATTTTAATGTGTAAGATGCACTTACTGATTTTTATGCAAAAATGTGACCGTTGTAAGAAGATATGAATTTTGCACGTATTTTTGGTACTCGGAAACACTGTGGAATCACTATCTCAACATGCTTGTTTTTGTAAGGAGCTTGATTTCATAGATTCATACAGCATCCCTTTAATATGATAATATATAAATTATATTGTTAATTACTTATACCTACTGACCTAAACTAAAATAAAGCACACCCAATCAATATGTACCTACTTATACAAAAATTATTATCCAAGAGTGCATATACATGTTTTCGGTTCTCACATTCCCAAACCGAACATATTTCGGCGGCTAACACTAAAGCGAAAATATCATCTCTTCCAAATCCTGTAAAACAGCTAAGGCATACTCCTCTGTTATCTGCCCCGTGCGGGGTTTTTAAAAATTTATCCACCACCTCTGGCGGAAACTACGAATACGAGGGTATAACAGGCAGAATGTTACCTACATCATCCCGAGGATGAGTTTAAGGGCAAAAACGCGTAAAGAGAAACTTTTAGGTGTGCTATAAATCGTTCTTTTTTCTTCTTTATGCGGAAAGTAAAAAACAACGATCACTGTCGGCTATCAAACGTAAAACATACTTTATTAAGCTAAATCTTGTGCATTGAGAGAAAAGAAAAAACTTCAATTGGTTGTCTCTCATTGTCAGTTATCGGAACATTATATTCGTTTTAAATACATGCAATGTATCCTAAAAGTTAAATTGAAATTAGGTGAAATAAGGTCGATTCAACTCCTAGAAATATTTATTACAATTTTTGACGTTCATTGTTTTAGTAGCTTGCTAACTTTTGGAAGGATTCTTCTTTATGATTGGTATATTTATCAAAAATATGAATTGAACAACATGCTCAGATAGCTAGTCAAAGAAAAAATTGTTAAATTAATTAACCAAAAAATAACTATTATTCAATCAAAAATATTGTTGCCGTTGGATTGCGATCGCTTCATTTGTAGATTTTATTTAAAGATTTTTATTTCATTAATTTAAGAATTAGACCCTGCAACGCCATCTAGCAGTGAAGTTTCGAACTCCTTGCTCGTCACAACGCATCTTACCCGTGATAGCAAAATTTAATGTTTCAGTTTCGTTATTTATTTTCAAATTAATTGGTAATTTATGTCAGTTAAATTTCTTTTCGTTCTTCAATTATTAGTTCAAGTTTCATTCATTAAAACCTTTTCTTTTGTGCAAGTTACTCCGCATTTTTAAGTTGTCAGTGACTTATTTGATTCACGTTGCATTTCCTATTTCCGCCCGCTTGCATCGGCAAGGGAGACGCATAGGTTTCGCACACCATCTCAGACGCGCTGTTCAAGTTGCTCCGTGCAAATTTCAGTTAGTTACCACGTTGTGGGATTTTGTCGCGCGAGAAACTTCTAATATCGAGTGCATTATTTGTTCCGTTTACCTGGGCTGCCAGGAGTTTTGTGTCCATAGCATCGATATTCCTAAAAAGGGTTTTATAACAGCAGCGTCAAGCCGGCATTCCTTTTCTTAATGGCGACATCTTAGGTCACTGGTAAGCGCACTTCTGTTAATTTTATCAGTTTAGTAATCCGATCCTATCTTAGGACCTACTACTACTATACTACTGCTATCTACTACTGCTTTATTTTTGGCTTGAGTTAAACCAAGAGGGTGAACGAAGTACTTAATTTGGGAGACCGGATCCAGATCGTTGAATTCGAAAGGGGACCACGCCTTGACATCATCGTAACGCGCTCAAACCACCCTCCCGGACGCAATACAGCGACACTCTTAAAAATTTACCAGCTAAGTCGTATATTTTAGTTTTATTGTTTTCTTTTTCTTGCACCGAATGAATATTTCATTATTTTATTTTATTATTTTTGAAATCCTATCACATGACACAAACCTTCCGGCCAACATTACTAACCTATATATATATATATATATATATGATATATATTGATATTGATATAATATAATATATAATAATATAATATATTATCATCGTAACCTATGTTAATTATAATAAATAATAAATTGTATTTTTATTATCTTGATTTTTTTTGTTTTGTCAAATATACAGTGTCATCCAAAAATTTGTGTGTCGAACCAAATTATTTCGATCCAAGAAGACCTTAAGCTTGAGAGCAAACGAACCCCGTAACAATATTTATTATTTAACGATTTTCTAGTGTCATCTTAACAGTTGGGTATATCTATTTCAATCATTCTGAATCAAAACGTGTCCTTTATAGTGAATGATATGTGTTATTTCTCCCTGGTTTAATTTAACTGTTAGTGTAATTTGAACGACTATCGCTTTCTTTCAATGCGTTGGTAAATGTTGGTTTCCAAATGTGGTATCTCATCTGTCACTTGATAATTAAATATATATTTCACACGAATGATAGATAACGAACATCATCTACTTTTGGATGGTGTAATTATGAATTTCTAGTCGATAATGTAGATAACTATGCTACTAGTACAGGTATACCTATAAGTATATGTATTTATAAACATATGTTTATGATAAATAAATAATGATACCAGGATCTGCATAAGTATACGTATCTAATATGAAATACTTAGTTTTAACATAAATAATGACATAATGTATTTATCTCTACGATTTTTATTTCGCATTTTTTTAGGATATAAATCGTAGCAATATATGCCATGCTTACACGAAACAACTCTCAAGCATAAAAACAAAATTGTGTAACTTTAGGTGAACCAAGCAAATTTTTGTTAAAACTCCGATATTTTGGATTAAATACTGACAATTTTTAAATTTAATGGTTGAATCAACGCAGAAAAATTTAAAACTACAGAAATTGTTGAAATAACCTTTTTATTTCTCTCAGAATGCTTGGGCAATAAACTAAAAAGAAGCAAAGCGCTGTTGTTTTTCTTTATTTCGCTTAAGGAGGCCCTAAGTTTAGTAATGCAATCTTCTCGGTATAACAAAATTAATAAAATCATGTTTACGTCTATATAAAATGTCACAGGTTATTAACAACAATACATACAAAACTTATAACTACATACAGGGTGATTCTCAACCTATACACATAAACCTGGGGATTTATTCCTCAAGATAAATAATAACTAATAGGTGAAACATAATTGTAGTAAAAGTTTTTGTAGTTTCCTAGATATCCGCGAAATTTACTTTCAAAACAGGAATACATAGAACAATTTAAAATAACATCGCATCAAATGTTCGAAATGATTTTCCATATTTTCTATACAAAATTGAGCTTGCCGAATCCATGATCTCCCATTAGCGCGGCTAAACCAGGATGTTGGTGGATTGTCTCGGTAGCAACATGTATCCGGTTTCGCAATTCTTGCTCAATATTAACTTCGACGGCATACACTATGAAATAATTTTTTAATTGACCTCAAAAATCAAGAGGATTGAGGTCGGATGATTGAGGTGGCCAGGCTATTGGACCATCGCCGCACTTCCTCGAATATTGTGGTGAATCACCACCTTGGAGAAACTACATAATTTGTCTAACATTAAGAGCAACATCTGTGGGCAGTCCCGGTAAATACTGGGACAATACAATCAATCAAATTCATGGAAATACCTTTACTAAGGTTGAAGAACTATTACAGTTGAGCAATAATATATCTTCGTGCACTAAAATGGCACCTACAGAAAATTGAGTTCAACGCTAGAGATACTAAATGCTAATTGTCTAATAGGATGATAGATATCGGAAGGCAAAAAAAAACAAGCAATTTTTGGCAAGAGAAAAATAAACTCAGAGGATTACTTTGATCGACCAGAGAGAGACCTACACAGATTTGTACAGGTTATCACGACACTTGAATGGCTAGAACAATTTAATTTAATGGGTAAAATGTGTTCTCGGAGACTCTATGTCAGACGACTCGCACAGCGGAAATAAAAGAAAAGCATTTCCCGATCGTATATTTCGCAGGATAGCATTAAAGAAGTGATTTCATATGATTTTGAGAAAAAGTATAATAATTACAAGATTTTCGATGGAAGCACATACAGGCGTACGGACAAACGTAAAATTAACTTTGTCCTGTATTCATTGCTGAGCAAATGAAGTTTCTGAAGTTGTTGTATTACACTTTTTTGTATCTGTCTCCATACTTCAATAAAAGTTAATTAATTTTCTGTGTGATAACGTAGCTATCAAAGCCACTTCCAAGCTTTAACATTAATTGAGTTGTACCTCACGAACATTGATGGGAAATATTTAGTGAAATAACCACAGGATCGAAATGAATTTGGTCTTGAACAAATTCACAACAGTGTGAGGTTTTTCATGTTTGACGAACTAACTAAGATTACTCTTATATTTTAATAATGTACTATTATTTGTTTGTTTTCTCTCAAAATGAGTTTATTTTAATGTTGTAATAACTGGAAGAGAATATGTCTTGTAGGTACATTTATTACAAAATATTGGAAATTTCAGAGTGGTAGCTTGTTTTTGCGTGTTTAGTGAGAGTTTAGTTATAATTAGTAAAAGTAAAAAGTTAATTAGCGTTGTTGCTCCGTAACGCTTTGTATAAATAGATATATACGTACAGATATATCGTTTTATTATAGCCAAGCCTCATGATTTTTATAAAACACACATTAAATTTGGAAATAAATATTATTTTATATTCTCAGTTTTGATTTATATAAACACTCGCTTAGATATTTATGGCGCAGATGTAATTCCGCGCTGTTTTGTATTCGGGAATTTCTTGCGGAACATAAATATCTTTTTCCAAGTTCAATAATATATGTATAACTTTACAGACCCTACGGTCGAAGCGAAACCTTTGAGCAAGAAACAACCAAATTTTAAATTTCAGTCACGTAGAAAGATTATGCGTTACTGAAGTAACAGAGCAAGAACAAGAGAAACGATAGTGTTGTGTCTCTTTATATTTTAACAATGGAAACCGTGAATGTGACAGAGGATACTTTTCCAAATACATATAAACGGTTTTTATTGGGAACCTTATTTTGAATTCAGTAGAAGTTAATACTTTACGTTACAGTTTTCCTGAAATTGTTTACACAAAAATAAAAACAGCTAAAAAAGTTATATTCAATAAAACAACATCAGTAGTAATTTTAAAACGTGAAATACGATTTTTTTACTATCACCGTATATTCATTAGATGTTATTTATACATCAAATAAAACTATAGTCTTATTTGCTATTATATGCATGTTACAACACCTTGGTAGTAGACTACGTAGATGTTGTAACACGCATATAACCCATCTTCTATGAATGATGAATGAATAAATATTGGAGAAACACTAAACATATCCACAATTGTATCGTCACCAAAGATCATTTGCATTGGCCTATTGGTAAATGGGGGAGTATCTTGTGGAGCAACAAGAGTAAAACTGTTCTCTTTGGCTGTAGTGGTTGCCGTTCGTAGGTTGGCAGCCCACGAAAGTCAGCATACAAACTATAATTCACTATAAAAGCCGTTAAACACAGATAGGCGCACAGATAATGTTATGGGGATGGTTTCCTTATTACAGTGTAGGCCCTATTTACAAAATTGACGATATCATACAGGTTATAGGTTGCAATACTCAATGAAGTAATCCTTTCGTATGCAGAAGACAATACCTTGAGATGTGATTCCATGAAAAATAATGACCCCATACTTCAATTCTATTGGATACCTGTGGGCAGATAAAGAAAAGTTGCTGTGGATGCCAAACCCAAAACTGCTGCCGAATTATGGCAAATAGTTCAAGCAACATGGTTTGCATTACCACCTAAAAGTCAGCGGCTGGTCGACACAATAACACATCGTTGTCAAGTTGCGATAGCAAACAAAGATCTTTAAACAATGATCTGCAAGAGTACGTATCACAAACTCCAGCCATTCTTCGAAGTATTCCCTTCTAAGAAATAAAAACGCTCTTAGCAAGTGTAGAGTTGCCCAAAAGCAAATGCCATAGCGCAGATGCGACTCAACATGCGCATAATAGACAGCAAGTAATTGATATTTTTCTAAATTATGTCTTAAATTCAATCAAATAAGTTGCGGAGCAAAGTTTTAAGATTAATTTGTTGCTGAGTGAAGTTTCCAATTTAACTAGATATCAAAATGAATACCCAAAAACTTACTGTCATCACTACTATTCAGAACATCAGCGCCAACAGACAATGACATAGCCTTAACATCATTTTGCCAATTATGAAATTGCAAGATACTCGTTTTAGCAGTATTAAAAGACAAATCGTGACAATTAAGAAAATTAATGGTGTCAATTATTGCGTCTTTACAAACCTTCTCAGCATTATCTTCATTGTCATTAACTATTAATGAAAAATCATCTGCGTAAGCAATATGTTGAATACTATCAGAACACAGATCAAAATCTGCAATATATAGTAAAAAGAGTACAGGACCCAATATTGAGCCCTAAGGAACCCCCATACGAACCCTTAACGGTTCTGAATTAGCATTTACACGTACATTATTATTAAGAGATGACAATGAAATGGTCTGATTACGTTCAAAACGGTAAGATTCTAAGATTCACGCCAAGGCCAAACCTCTAACCACATAATTATGCAACTTCAAAAGCAAAACAGAATGGTTGACGCAATCAAAAGTCCTACTTAAGTCACAAAAGACCGCAGCAGGGCACTAACCTGCCTTAAGTTTCCCTATAATCAGGCCAAAAGAGCATGCATAGGTGTTGACGCAGACCTTTTCTGACGAAAACCATGTTGATTAGGATCAAGAATTTTAAATGTAGTTATAAAATTTGATAAACGATTCAAAAAAGCATATTCAAAAATCTTTGAAAACGAATTTGAAACTGTAATTTTCTAATAAATTGTGATCACCCTTTTTAAAAATTGGTATAACCCTACCTGTTTTTAATTGATCAGGGAAAATTCCCTGTTGAAAATGGCAAGTTAATTAAGAAAGTTAGTGGTTTAATTAATAAAAAGAAAAATTACATGTATTTTATAAACAGGTATTTTACCCAGCCCCGATGATTTTTTGTTTTTTTAAATTATTCATCAATACGCCAAGTAACTCCTCTTCCACAAAGGCTGTAAATACAAAGAATGAGCGTTATAGAGCTGTTTATGTTTATACGAGATATTGTTACTGTTCCGTTTAAACCGTTAAATGCGTTATAACTGCATTGAATCTAAATACCGAAGGTGATATTATACCCAATAAGAACATAAACGTTAAGAAAACGTTGTTCTTAACGGTAACCGAACGTTACGCAACGTTATAAACAACGTTGAAACGACATATCTATGTCCCGACAAAAACGTGACAAAAAGTTATTAGTAAGCGCTATTTCAACGTCATATGCTATGTTAGTTTAACGTTTATTTTTTAATAGAAAATATCGTTAAATAGAAACGTTTAGCACAAGGTGTATTTTAACGTTTAATAAGCCACCTCTGTAAAACGTAAAAAGTACGTTTATAGTGCCACGTGACATTATCGTTCAAAACAAACGTTTATTGCTAAGCGGGGTCAACGTTAATAAAACTTCTATGCAACACGTAAAAAAATCTGTTCACATGTAACGTAACTCAACGTTAATAAAATTTCTATATCAAACCTTTATAAGATCTGATAAAGTGAACTATATATCTAGATGTGATATATATGTCACTTATACTTACAGTGTCGTTTTATGTGTTGACAACGAAAAATGGCTATAAATTAAAAGTCATAATGTCCAATACTAAATTTAATTTTATTTTAATTAAAACATTCAATGATCATATCATAGTATGGCCTTAGTTCAATAAGCTCTTCAATGAAACATAATGCTCCTTCAGAAAAACTACATGTACGTAGTTACCTATAAATATAACACAATGCAATAATAAATAATAACAAAAAAATCATAGAATATACGCAAAACTACGAAAGTAACGAGGTTATATCATTTATAGATATATACATTTTCCTTTTCTGCACATGTCTTCTACCCAAACCAGTCCATCGTGGCTTTGCATATATTCAATCAGCCTTCACTGCACTTTCTGCTGTATGTATTGTTTAATTAACTTTAAATGAAAAGACTCAAACAATGGTATCATAGTAACACCAAGGACTACAGGCTGTAAATTTAAGGGATGTATATATAAGTTAATGTTTACTTACAATTAGATTGGATTCCTAGATTTTTGTATTACAAACGAATGAAAGTATTTATATACTCACTGTATATTGTACTATAGTTTCCGTATTACTCTGGTTCCCGTTTTGTGAAACTAAGTATTCCTTCCCTCGAGTTATACTTCCACTGTAACGACTCATGGAACATAAATAGAATCCTAACAAGATCTGATAAAAACCATCACATTCCTTACCTATATATTGAAAATAAATAAGAAGGGTGTATACAAAAACCAGGTTATTCAAAACAAATTTGTCTATACAAATTTGTTTGTGTATAAATGTCAGAAAATTTAACTATTTAAATTTCTACATTAGTCCCTTATTTTAAGATGCCTACTATCCTGTTTGCAATTGTGTAATGCTATATAATTTACGTGCATGTGCATCGTATAAGCAAATACTATAGACTATTGATGGGGACTACCTACTACCGCTAGTTAAAACACCTGATGCTACGTATCACATATAATAGAAACTTTATAAAAAATAAGAAAATTCAACCTCGACTAGTGTAGTAAACATGTGACTGCAAGTGAACCTCACTTGTAGATGCGCAAACGGGGTGAAGATTTATATGAAATGAGAATGATACATTCACCAGTAGTGCAGTTTTAATACATAATCTCTTACCATTGTTAATACATTTTGCATCATTATCCAAAAGCACATCTATGTTAAACAAACAAATTTAGCACCATTGTTGACTTCATCACAATCGAATTACAATAGAATTGAGTTAAAGTTTTCATTTTCAACGTTGCTTTTAACGTAGAGAGACGTGAAACTACGTTTTATCTTAGTTATATCTAAACTATGCTTACATTCAGCTAATTTTCATTTCACGTTGTCTTTCAATAGATAAACGGCGAACTAAAACGTTATTTAGTTAATTTAACTATGCATTAATCCCATTATATTTTTCATATTTCAACGTTAACGTAGATAGACGTGAAAGAAACAACGTTATTTTAGTCATATTAACTAGGTTGCGTTACATTTACTACTAATTTTTCATTTTTCAACGTGTCTTTCACGAGAGTAAACGTGTAATTCAAACTTATTTTAGTTATATTAAACTAGCGTTACATTCAGTTAATATTTTTATATTTCAACGTTGTTTTTACGTAATAGACAGTAAATTAAACTTCTATGTTAGTATATTTAAACTATGCGTTACATTAGCTAATAATTTCTCATATTGCAACGTTTTTTATATCTAAAATAAACGACGCACTACAACGGTTATTTTAGTTAAATTAAACTACCTTTACATTTCTAGTTAATATAACGTTTCTTCATGTGTAGTAAAAGTGTATTAATAAACCGTGTTAATTAACCCAACTTTGTTATCAACCAATACAACGTTAAATCACGTAATGTACCAACTTGTTCTCGCGGGGTATGCACACCCACTCCCTTTTCTAAATTCTGAAGGTTCTAAGAGCTAGCTATCAATCGAGGCGTCGCCGAACATTCGGTGGCTGTTCAATATAAAATTTTCTACGTCTTCGCAAAGAAACGGCATATAACCCCAAGCTTCGAAAGATAAATTAACTGACAGACAATAAAACAAATCTGAACTGTGTTGTTTCATTGAAAAACCCATCTCCTTATGCCAAAACGTGCAATCGTAAGTCTAATAACCATTTAAGTAATAGACAATTATCAGTATTTTGTCTTTTTATATGCACTCACAAATATTGTTTATTTAACCACACTCACCAATTTTTTTTTGTGCATAAAGATCTGAGCCTCATATTCAAAGTTAGCCAAATACTTATTCAAAAGCTGAGGTTTATAACCAAATTAGTCTCGTCTCATTTCATTCTAAATTTAATTCCACTTTATCTATTACTATGCTCGGAGTGATGTGAGTAATAATAATAATAATGAAGAGAAATGAAATGCTGTCAGACCGCAACCTGACTATTTTACATTTTTTCCCTTGTATGGTCGAGTACCCCTTCAATAATTTAGAGATATTTGTAACACACGTTACAAAATTGTCAGTATAAATTTTGCTGTGAGTATATATCACAAAAGTTAATATAAATAAAAAAATATGTACATACATACATACATAGACATACAGTAGAAAGTACTATACACGTTAGTTAGTTGAAAACTTCTCTATTTTACATAGTTCCCTGTTCAACAGCATGATCCACTTAAATTGAACGAATCATGTGCACTCTCAGATTTGCTGAAGCTGCACAGCTACTTCCGTAGTCAATTGAGTTTGGGAGCAATCACCCGGGAATGTATCGGATATCATGCGAGCGTTGGGAAATGACTGGACTGTTCCATTTTGTATAAGATGTTTTATTCTGACGGACATACGTCGATGCAAAGGTAAGTATTCTCTCTTTACAGAAATGTGTTTTGCAGCTATTTCTATATTCCAGTCATAAAGAAGCCTATCGCTCTTTCTGCAATGAAAATCGTCGCCGTAACGACGTGCCTCAGAGCAGAAATCTAGCTAAGTGATGAAATTTGTGAAATAGCGCCCTTGCTGCCCATGCGTTGTAATGTTTCAGCCCTTTAATGGCACACAAGCCGAAGACAGTTTCCTCCACCCATGTTCTCCTCGACAACTCCTAAAAATAATACAAAATAATTGAGGCTAACGTTAGGTTGCTGTTAAAGCGCCTTGTGTTTATACGTGTAACTTCAGTTATATTTCTGCAAACCACTGTTCAGCATCCGTAATGCATTTCAGATTTTTACGGAAAATTCTTGTAGTCCTCGACGAGAGCGAGTATCTCATTAATATACAAAGTTAACTCTCGCAAATTTGCGCAACGTCATTATAGGTAACAGGATCAAAATGTTTTCACTCTTAATATATTTTTATTGCTCTATGTTCAATTCTTCTTTTGAAGAATTCTTCTATATTTTTGTCTTGCAGCGCACGCAGCTGTAGAATTTTATATGTATGCGAGTTTTCCCGGGGCCAGTTCTTTGACAAGTGCCGGGTAAGTACATATAAATTTTTTGTTAGTGCCATTTGGTATTTAATTTTATTTAAAATTTGTGCTTTAATTTGAATTATTTTATCTATCAAGAACTCATTAACATAAAATTGGTTATATTATTGTTGCACAATTAATATAGATCTTTTATATTACGCAGGAAATATTTTAGTTTAATGAGTTAATTTTTCGTTTTTTATATATTTGCTGTTTGTAATTATTTTTAATCACCTCATTGTGAATGAAGCATTGTGCTTGCTTTTTATTCATTATAATTTACTTTTATTCTCCACGATTAATTAGTTTAGTTCTAATTTTGAAACCACGTGGATTTCCCAATAAGAATTATCGTCCTGACTAATTTTCTTTTGTTTGTAAAGGAATTCATTGCCTTTGTAAATTAGAGTCTAATGCGTTTTTATCGACCGACCATAAGCTCATGTTTTTTTGCTTGCAATTGTACTAAATGTTTTTTTTTCTTTTATAATAAAATTATGATTGATTAACGTCATTCTAAATTCTATTCTTTATTTTGATTAAACCTTTTCAATTTTTGGAATAAAAAAAGTCAATTTCTTCACCACAGTTACTTTCGTATTATAACCCTGTTTTATTGGTCTTTTGCGCCTTTAATTTTTCCCGAGCTATTTAATTGAATTTTCATTTTAATTTTCAGTTGCATTTCTTTGTACTTCAGTACCACAGCAGTTTCGTACGGCCACATTGTTCGTGGATTGTTTTTCTTACCGCCGCGGTAAGTTCTTAGTTTCTATTCTTCGTACGACGCGTTCCCGCCGTTCGTATGTTGAATCTTACGCAAGCTTCCATAATCCACCACGCGTCGCACGTTGATCTACGCACACTTCACTCCACCGGCTGCCGCGGGCTGTATTAACCTACATTTAACGCCCCCAGTCGCCTATTCTCCTCTCCTTACAGCTATAGATCGTCCTTCGGGAGTGGCACGAATATTCAAGTTCATAGTTTACCGACGATCGCTGACACGCCGTTCGAGAGTGGCGCGACATATCTTCTCCGATTGGTTATAGATCGTAGCCCTTTCATGGGCGGCGCGAAGTAATCTCCCCCGCTCTACGACGACAAGATCGTAGCCCCTTCGAGTGGAGCGACGTAGCCACCGCCCGGCATCGTCAATGTAGCCAGCTTTCGAGTGCGCGAGGTATCTTCATTTTCTGTTCGATTTCAGAACCGTAGCCGCCTTCGGGAGAGCACGGCGGAATCTTCCGTATTTCGTTCAGTTATGTCGTACCGCGTCCGGGGGCGCGACATAATCTCGCCGATTTCGAAAAATTCGTGAATCCGCGTCTCGAATCAACCAATTATGTACGCGTATATTATACACCCTGTTAGATTGCCCGCAAAATAGCAATTTCACCGCCATTAATATTCAAAACCAAACAAATACGTTGCCAGAAATCTCATAGCAAACGTTAAAATCTAACGCACCCCTGTATATACTCTTTAACAATGTTTTATTTACCGTAAAAAAATGTAAATAAACCGTAAGTTAAAATTCAATTCATTATTATTGTTCGTATGTCAAATTTACTACCTGTACATATTGTGTATGCGATCTTTTTGTCCCGTTGTCTTAGGAATAAAAACACAAATCAACGATTTGTTTCACAGAACACATTTTATTTATTGCGCGCAAAGATTCAACCGTCGACATTCACTCACACTCAGAGTACTCTAAAGGTTAACTTAATATTTAAATTATTGTACGACGTTAGTAATACCCAATAAACAAACATCTTCGCGGTATTTACGATCGACAAACTGACAGCAGCCGCAACAGCTCCGCCAGGAAGTTTGAGTACTACGCTTTATCTTTACCAGATCACTCACAAAAGTCTTAGCGAACGAAAGAAATAACATAAGCGTATTTTTAAAGTTGTTTGGAAAGTAATTACGCGAAACACATTAAAGCACATAGAAGGAAAGTACAAAAAACAAATTAAAACAAGTAAACGTCGTTATAATCGAATCGAAGGCTTTACTTAGGTCGATGTTCAGTTCGCAAATTTACTATACCAAAGCCTCGTAAATATCTTCAACCATACTCATCATTGATGTGGTAGAGCGACTCTTTCTTGCGAGTAGACTAGCTCGCAATTAATTTATTGGAATGGATTTGATAATAGATTTTCTTGCATATTCTAACAAATTAAGTCAATTAAAAAAAATCTGTAAAATATAAAGTATAAGTATAAGTCTTGTATTTGTAACAAAAAGACAGAAGAATTTCATTAAAACGATCTCCTCCTCTAATAAAAAATGATTTAGATACACCGTTGCAATCCTAAGAAGCGTGATTTATCACTTGCCACGCCATGTATTATTGCAAACGTACTTTTACGACGGTGGCGTCGATAAATTTTTAGTATTACCCGAGCCCACCGCCGCACAATATATTTTTGCGACCGGTTCAATATCAGAGAGCGCGCCTCTGATCCCGCATAAATTTCCTGACCTGCGGTCAGCCAACGACAACCGAACGACAATGGATAATCGTATAGAAACCTATATCACCTGTTATTTTTCTGCAGCAAAATCCAATCAAATCCGGTCCAAGGCTCCCATACGACTAGGGATTTTAGCTCGGCACAGTTCCGAGGAGCTGGTAACGCGACAAAAGATTGTTTCGATATTTTCTTTACGTGTGCGGGGTGATAAGGAGCCGTGTTTATTCTTGCTACCCTCTCCTTTGGGGTCCGAAGAAAAATATGATGGAAGATTAAAGTTATTACGGTGAGTATATACAGGTAAGTCACCAAGACTCAGACGACCATTATGCCTTTTCTGAGGAAAATTGAAGATTTTAATTTAATGGCTAACATTCTTTCCACGCATTAGAGGAAAATTTTCTCACTGTTTTTGCGTTTTGGCATAAAAAGAATGTGTGGATTCGGATGTGAAAAAAATGTATGCCAAAACTGCCCAACAAATACATACATATCAATAGTATTTCAAGAGTATAAATATGTATAAAGAATAGAATTTTATTTATTTTTTTCCGTTGTGGAAGTCGTCATACATGAAGCGCTTCAAAACACGACAGCATCTTGGTTTTGTGTATTTAATTTCCCATTTCTTTTGGCAATTAAATTATCCCCGTACTGTAAATAAATTGATAGTTTACTCAGTGTATTATTTTTTGTGTTGATTTTGGATGCTTATTTTACTCTACACGCGTAAATAAATTTTAACCTGCCAATTGGTGGAATATATATTCAATACCCTACCTTAGTTAAGCGTCACGTAGATCCTTTTCTTTTAGAAATATGAAAATGTAAGATGTGTTTGTTCAGCACTTAGTTTGACTAAACAAAAATTCCAAAATGTTTACGTAGGACAAATATAACTTCGATTAATCATGTCGATATCTTAAGAAATAAAATGCGCATTAAAAGTTCACGTTGTATTTTTTTAATGGTATTAGTAAATTAAATATAGTTTTAGTAAGTTAAATATACTTTCTTGCATACAAAGTCCCTTTTACAAACTATCAAAACTTTTAGCTTCCTCTATTTCTAAAATCATAAACCAAAATAACTTTTACATAAAAAATTTATTTGATCTAATACCAATATTAAATAAAACTAAAATACGTATTAATGAAACTTGCTGTTCCGGGCGCTTTACCAATTAAGCTATTAGAGGACGAGGTTCGAGCGCTGTTACCTTTGTTCGGTACGAGGGCTTAATTGGTAAAGCGCTCGTCCGGCAAGCGGGAGGATGTAGGTTCGAATCCTGCGTAAGGAGAAACATTTTTCTTGGGAATAATTACTCCTAATTATTACAGTTAAAAGCAGAATACATTAATTTGTTAACAAACTTAATTATTTAGATATCACAATTATAAAAAAGGAAGACAAATTATTCACAACTTGGATATAACAGGACAATCGCTTCAAACAGATATTTACATTACGCTTCCATTTTACCAATTAACTATAAAAAAAAAATGTTGTTATAGCATTAATTGACAGAGGCTTAAAATTAACAAGTTCAGAACACAGACCAGAAATTTTAAAAAACATCCGAAACATTTTACTAAACAAGGGTTACCCTCAGTTATTTATCAATAAAATTCTAAAGCAACGTTTACACAAACTATACAATAATACTAAAATAACTAAAAAAGGTGAGTGAAATAATAACGTAAAATTTATTGCTATCTCCTACGTCAAGAACTTATCAGAAAAAAAATAACTCTATATTAAAACCATTTAATATTATTATAGCACATAAAAACAGTAATAATTTAAAATGTTGTTTCACAAAATTAAAATCAAAAACTCAATTTGGTAAAGAATATCTCACTTAATTTATTCCATCCCATGTTCTAATTGTGAGGGTGTGTACATAGGACAAAACAAGAGGATAGACAAGGGACACACTTTTCACGTTTCAGGGCCTATCGAAACGACTTCATAAAGACAAATAAGAATCGGCCAACGGATAACAGGTAACCCCACACAAGAAAAAAAAACATAGGAAGCGACGAGAAGCTATTAAATAGTAACACCGGCCTCCTTCATAAATCTAATGATGCTTTAAAGTTGTTGGAACCAAGTAAGGTGATTACATTAGTTGGAAGTGGAATTGACATTTTTTGTTAACTCTTCCATGAATTTCTTTCTGGGCTCCTGATGTTCCAGGCAGGCAAGGATGATGTGATCTAAGTCAGCCGTATTATATCCACACTTACAAGTGGCTTCGTCAATAATACCCAATTTCTTAAGGTGAGCAGGAGAAATGCCATGGCCAAACTTTAACCGGGCAATTGCAGCATAGCAAAAACGCGATACCATTCTCTCGTGATGCCAACGATGAAAGGAAATGGATGGATGAATACTGTGTCATTCTTTTACGATAGTACGTTTGCCATCGCTCTTCCCATTTGTCCACAAGAAAATGCTTGCGCGCTACACAAAGAACATCTTGCGCGTACACCTTACCCGATGCAACAACTGGCAAATCGATAGCTGATTTTACCAGAAGGTCCACCCGTTTATTTGGCTGTATCCTGGAGTGATCTTTTATCCAAAAAAAACTTGACTGCGACGTTTGAAGCTAACTTGTTAAACAGCTTGATGATATTCCATATCACAGGATGACATCTATGTGGCTGATTGTCTTTCAAAGCTTCCAAAACACTCCTAGAGTCACTCATAATTACAGTACTCTTCAGTTTTTGCCGTTCTATATACTTTAGAGCTTCCAAAATAGCCATCGCCTCCGCCGTGAAAACAGATACAACATCATTTAGTTTAAACGTTTGGCTGAAGTCAAAAAAGGCACACCCACATCCATCATTTGACTTCGAAGCATCTGTATAAATAAAATCTGCCGGAGATAAACTTTCAATTAAAGCTTTATGAATAAGACAGTTCACTGTCGGCGCTCCGCTATACTTTGGGAAGTAAATTGGTAGGGACTGAAAGTTGTCGAAGAAGTCTCTCTCTTATACTTGAATTCTGGCGGTAGCAACCTTAAACGGCGTTATAAAATTATGTGCAGTAACCAGCGAAGCGGTTTTCTTTTTGATCCAATACGAGGATGCTGAGCAATATAAAGCCATACTCCGTATGTTCTGTATAATGTGGCGGAAAGCATCAGACTGCAAATTTAGGACATATTTAGCTGCCAGGAAATGATACCTCAACTCTCTTCAATATTTTTAAATGTTTATTTGACATATATGTTAGTTTGTAAATTGTAAAGTGTAATGTCTTATACAGTTTTTAAAATGTTTATTTGTGTTCGACAAACAACTTATGTTGTGAAAAAAAGAAATCAACAGAAACAAACATTTAATTAAAATTACGCAAGTCTCACTTATTAATTATCTTTACATGTTATATTATTAATGGTACCCTTCTTTGGACATTGTCATTGAGGAGGAGTAAAGGAAATGGAAACTTGAAAAAGACAATAGTTGTCGAAACGTTTGTTTTAAATAGGAAATTTTGTTTCATTTGAGTCATAATTCCACTAATAAAATTTAATCAGTAAATTAAACTATGACACTTGTAATTACAGTTGACTTTCCAAATCGAACATCAGTGTTCACAAACTTACACAAGGTAGAAACATACTTTGAACAACAACTCTATAAGTACAATTTTGTAACAAATGAAAATATCGGACTTTCTTATACCTTAGTAAAAACCTTTTTTTTAGCATTACACATAACTGTAGTTGAAGTGCATGCTATAAGATGTTTCTCTTTATTATACGTGTGTAGTCCATACTACAAATTAATATTTCAATTTTTGTCTCACTTCCTTTAATTCATATTCTCCCTATTCATTCATTCATTCAAGTTAGGATGCGCACTTGATATCCGGGCACTTGAGCAAGGTGCTCATTGTACCATCCCTATTGATTCTCTTATTTCCACTCGAGCAGCTTGGTGTTCTCTATAAAGCCCATATCCTTGCCCAGGTTGTAACTTGAAGACCTTCGAGGGCTCTAATAGATCTCTCCCGAAGTACTTCTGCCTAAGTATCTTAAGTTCCTCACATGTGCAGATTACATGTAAACTCGTTTCCTCCTGTAGTTCGCATCTTCTGCACCACGGTTCGCTTACTCGGCCTGTGTTGTATAGATGCTTTTTCAAGGAACAGTGTCCAGTTACCAACCCAGTAATGGTCTTAACTTCTTTCTTACTGCTCCTGAGTTGGTTATCAGAGAAACTACCCTCACCCCGCTATCAGCGTTTTGATAAGGAGTTGACCTTCAGTCGACCTCAATTTCTTTGTACTTTCTTTATCTAAACAAGGTCCAGATCTCCCTTCTTGCGGAATCCTTAGTGATCCCACATACGAGCTCTGGACCCATGAAGTGTCTCTTAGAGCCCTCCTTGGCTGTTATCGGCTATTACGTTGCCCTTTATATCCTCATGTCCCGGCACCCAAATCAGAGACACCGTGTTCTCTCGTGCCGGTTGTATTGAGGATAGTGTTGCAGTCCAACTAGTTTTGGACCTATTACTGGGTTCGAGGACTGCCTTAATGACAGCCTGGCTGTCATCATTATATTAATTTTTCTCCTCATGCAGCCCCTTTTGCAATCATTTCTGCACAGGCTGCAAAGGCGGATACCTCTGCCTGGAAGACCGTTGTATGTTTCCCCAGGCTTATAGATATCCTTTGATTAGGGCTGGGCCCACAAATACCGGCTCTTGTGCCTTGGCTGGATTTGGATCCGTCCGTTATCCTAAACCAGTTATCATTAGCAGCGATCTCACTGCGTGCCTGGTCTCTGTTCGGTATGAAGATTTTCACCTTTTCAGTGAAGATAATTTCGGGTGCCATGCTGTCCGTGGGCATTTGCAACAATGGCCCGTCCAGCATTGGAAACAAATTGGAATACTAATCGAATACTGTCTCTATATCGAATTCGACGTAGAGACAGTGAACTGTATTAAAATTCACAACAGGGAAACGCAAAGAAAGAGGAGGAGATGGTGGACAAGACAGTGGATCTTAGAGACTCAATTTTATTAACGGAAGAATTAAATGCAAACTCTCAATTCCTTTTTAATTCTTGGAGGTTTTTAAATCTTGTAATGACATGCACTTCAGTAAAATCGTTTAAATTTAATTCATAGGATCTTATAGAATTGCTTTACTTTTGTATAACTCAGTGAATCGCAGTGTCTCTGCATAGTTCATTGTTAAAATGCTGGCGCTTGAGGCAACCATCACATTCGTGGCTAGTTGTGAAGCGACACCCCGTGTCAACTCAGCTTTATTATTTTTCGGGATCACAATAACCATAATATTTAGCAACTTTGCCAAAATTTAAACCTACCGCCAATCTTCGATAATAAGCGAGGATCAAAAATGAATCAGCCTGAATATTATATTATACCAAAAATATATCATACATCACTTGGGGCCGGTGTTGCACAGAAACTGAGGTGATGTGTGCCAGATGGTACAAGGAAAGTATTAAGTGTTATTGGTGACCATAAAACTCCAACAAAAGAATTCTTTTCAATTTCGTTGTTAGGAAAGTGCCGGAGCTGTACCTTCAAAGGTTTTGTTCATTCCATAAGAAAGGCGTTCCGCAATTTCATCACGGCAAATGATTCTGGTTGCCTCAGTGTTCTATGTATGTAAGCATGTGCGTACCTTTTTGTTACTCAGTTATCCCAACCCCTTACCGTTCCGTAATTATTCGTCAATTAAGAAAGAGAACGTGTGAGTGTAATTTCAGGGCTACGGTGATGGTAATGACGTCACAATCGCGACGAACCCGGCGAACAAGGGAGGGAATGCAAGAGTGACGTTATTGCGAAGGTGAGCGGGTCCGGAGGCTGAACACGGAGAGAGAGGACCAATACTCCGGTCGAGTAAAAACTCAGTGGCAGCAGGGATACCTACCGGGGTGGCGGCGTTATAACTCCCCGGACGAACGCTTCCGAGAGAGACGCCGATTGAAGAGAGACACGGCGACGCTTGCGTACGCGTCCGGACGTTCGGCGTCGCCGACGTCGGACTTGTAGATTCACGCCGCTACTCCGTCGAGTAGGTGAGAACGGTCGCGTAATGTTAGCAGTACCATAAAGCAAACGCAACACAACACCGCACACACCGCGGCTTCTCTCCGATTGCTCTCATCTCTCTCTCCCTTCAGCACGATTGACAGCGGTCGACTTGTGCGATTTCGGAAATTTATACCGCTGATCGGGACGTTAGTTCCGACCACTGATTGACTCTCGATCCGAGACTGAGGTGTTTTTTTTCTTTCATTTGTAGGCGTAGGCTTCGGCACTCTTCAGATTTTTTTTTTGTTCACTTTCGTCTCCGCCACCTGAACTTTCGCGGTGATCTAAATGCAGTGCGTTTGTGCTTGAAGACTAATGATGCGGTGATCGGCCGCTGTGGACCGTTTTCGGATGGAAAAATGGGAAGAAAAATGCGCGGGAAAAATGGTCACGGTCACACCAGTGGCTGTAGGGCACGAGAGAAAGGTAAAATAATATATTAGTATATTGATTTTCCATCATTGTACAATAATTAATTGATGGGACATTAAAATCTCAATTTCTCTTAATAATTACTTAGAAATTACGAATTACTTAAGAACTTAAGACCTTTCCATTTATTTACGCATTTTGAAAATTCCTTACCGTAAAAAATGCATTTAATGCAATTAAATGAAAAATATTGTCAATGAATAGAGGATTTTATTTAAATTTTTCAACAAAAAATACTTTGATAATTAAATATATAATTATTATTTATTTGGTTTTATAAATATGTTTAACGTGTTTTCACATTAACCTCAGTTTTTTTAATTACAATACAATACGATCTATTACCAAGATAATTTTAAATCTCGATAGCAGTGGACAAAAATTAAATAGAATAACTTATTTATTTGTTCATTTCGCATAGGCTTGCATTACGTCGCAGTACTTTATATATTGCCTTTTTCGATTGGAAATATCTTTTTAAAATACAACGTGGTTATTACAATTTATTATATACAGTGACCGGCATAAATATTGCAACATATAGGAGTTTTTTTTTATTATTAAAACATGCTAAACTTTTTTTGGGGGATAGGTGGGGCATATCCAGGAACCCCAACATTTGTTTTGACGCACGTTACGCGACCATTGGTACGGCGGTAAATTTAAAAAATATGCCATAGAGCAAGGACAGCTTATGCTGTTATTTGAAGTACGCCTGAAGTATTTTTCTTTATATATTTGTCATGAATGTGATGTCATAATCTGAAAGAATAAAACTATATTATTATTATTATAAATCTACAAAAAGTGAAGTTAAATGACATGATATCTAAAAAAGTTATTCGAAAATAGTTGCTCAGAATGCAATATGAAGCTGTATGCACATATTTAGAAAGAAATTAAAAATCACAATTTTTCCAAATATTGTTTAATTAAATTAGCATTTGCAGCTCAACTGCAGTAATGTTTCCAAATATTAGATTAGTATTTTTTCTGATATTATATTGAGTGAAATCCGAAAGAGAAATAAAAAGCCAATAAAATGTGATTTATTGCTTAGAGTATCTGTCTTTGTTCGTAACTGCTTTCTTAGTAAATCAGAATCAGTGCCTTCCAAGCTCTTAAACCGTCTCTTTACGACATGGATTGGCCGAATCATATTATTTGATGGTGAATTGTCTGTAAAGCAGTTATTTAAGGATAACGTCAAGTGTTTACTCAAACAATTTTGTCAATTTTTGCATAATTAACACAGTGAAAACATTACATGCACGCATCGAAGGTACAAAGTAGGTTCTGAAATTATCCTGAGAACAAGGAATAATAAACAGTAGGTAAAATAAAAATAGTTTAAGATCTATGAAACTCAATAATAGTAAATAATTGATAATAAGGTAGCTAATTAATTTAAAAATATAAAATACTAAATAGGTAAATACTTTTAAATAGACAATAATTAATAAAAAAGTTGGAATAAAAACGGATACTTATTATATATACAAACATGGAAATTTGGTTTTTGTTTTTAATGAACATAAATACTTAAAATTTAGTGTGTCCACCATTTCGTTGTTCTTCTTTATACTTCTTTATAAATATTATTGAGCATATTAGGGTTTATTTCAAATGCACAGTTTCAAATTACAGCTTCTTAAATTTTCTATATTTCTAAATGGTCGGTGCTTATATATATATACAATTTTATATTAACATTATTTAATAAATTATGAGGATGAATTTTGAGTTTTATAGGAAGTTAAATAATATTTTGTATATATAAGGTGAGTGGTGAAGATCACACGAAACTTCGGAAGTTTATTATACTCGTAAAGATATTTAAGAGAAAGCCATATCATGTTAATCTATCGTCATTTATTGTCAAATTATGACATATTACAAAATTTACAAACTTAACATGTTTTGATGAACTCGTCTTAAATAAAATCAAAGTATCCTTGTATCTACTACCTTTATAAAACAAAGATCAGTGTAGTTCTTCATGTTTACTGCTTTTTATTACAGATGGTGTACCGAGTAACTGAATCAATCCGGTCGAGGCAACTCATTTTATTAATTTGTTTATTCAGAAACATGTAAATGGGGTCCTATTAATTGGCTTATTAATTAGTCTAACAAAGATCTCCAAACCTAACACCATTAAACTATTGTTCATTGGCTTAAAAATGAGGTGTACAAAGTGAAGGTCGACATCAGAGGTGCATTAGTCCGCCTTATTACAAATATTGCATCCGATATCAAAGAAAGACCTAAAGCAATCAGAAGAGTAACCTTTTCTGCACGATCCATTAAATGTTTAGAGGCCAATGATCGAACTTTTAAAATTTTATTACAATAACTATAACAACAAGATTAAAACATGTTAAGTTTGTAATTATTTTATGATACTACAACTTGCAAAAAAAAGACGATCAGTCAACAAGATACACAATAAGAAATTCTGACGTGTAATTTTTGGCCAGTGTATTGGGTAAAATTTTAGTGTAAAAAAATATACACTTTGTAGTGCTAAATCTGCATCACCATAAACACTAGAAATTGGTAAATACTTTACCAAGACACGTTGTTGAAAAAGTACACTAAAACGAGTAAAATGGTATTATATCCATATATTGCTGTAAGCATAAGCTACAGCTGAGCATAGCCCAATTTCATAGCGGAATTGGAGGGAGGGAAGGTTGGAATTGAAACGGACAAAAAGCAATAAACTAAAAATTATATTATCGATGTTCTGTTACATTTAAAGTTAGTAACATTTTATTTTAAATTACGTTTACTAGTACGTAAAATATTTCATTATGTTATAAGATGATTAGTTTTCTGGCCTGTAGTAGGAAACACGTTAAATATATTCTACGAGTACAGAAATTGCCGTGAAGACGGCGGTTCTTCTATTTCACTACACTAGCTTTCCATATGTAGCTATATGATGGAAGACGTAACAATCAAATATTTATTACTTGCCAGATAAATATTTCTTAGGAATTGTTATCAAAACAGTTTCCCATTGCATACGTGCCCTTAATTTTTGCGAATCAACCGGCAATGTGAAATTAATATCGATTTTGTTCAAGCTCTTTTTCATAAGGAAACCTAAATCACTATTTGTTTTCAATTAATTTTTTTCTTAGGACCTAACAAATATTTTTTTACTACTATTTAATTAATGCACATTTATTAACGACAAAGAATCATTCCCGGCATAGGAAAAGTCACACTAAATTAATAATGATACACTAGAAATGTATAGACTGTACCATTTGTGAAGGATACTTTTTACACTAGGTTGGGATACATTTTTAACACTATTTAGGGTGGACCTCCCTGTGCAAATGCTAGTGTATTTCTAGTGTTAAATAGTGTAAAAAAAAGTCTTAGATCCTCACCACTCACCCCGTATATTTTCGTAGCGTATGTAGAATGAAAAAAATAAAGGCAAAACCTTTATAAAGTTGTTTCATTTAATTTTTGTCCGTTATTACCAAGATTTAAAATTCTTTCTATCAAATTCACGGATAAGAAGGAATTTACTAAATTGTACATATTGTTTTGAGCGTATAAATATGATAAATATTAGTCGGTAAATTGTTATTTATTATTGTTAGAAGAAGGTCGTTCCTGTTTTTGAATTCATTCAACGCCACATAGAAAAAGCAATAGTTTACTTTGGAAATTGGATCGTGTTGCTAAAAAAAATATTGATCAATATGTTCTCATAACACCTGTCTAGAGTAAATTATTTAAAGTTGTATCTCGCCGCGTGAACTGATACCGATCGAACGTTTATTATTTTATTAAACAAGGTTTTTGTTTTTTCGGGAAACTCTGCAGCATATACAGAAGGCGAGTAGAAATCAAGAAATAAATTTGTTAATAGAAAACGTTGTTATACTTTTAAGAAACATTAAAAGCAGATTAGTTTTGTATTTTTTATACTATATTTCGTGATGTAGCATCTGACGTATGTACAAATGTATCATTAGTTACAAAGGCTAAAAGCAACGTTGGAATGCACGAAAACGTTGAAAAGGATATGACAGAAGCAAAAAAGTGGTTTGCAACTGATCAATCAGTGAACAGATGAAACGAGAACCGTCATTTGCAGCATTAAAAAAATAACTTTTCAATATCAAAGTGTGTCAAAGAGGGAAGTACAATCTCGAGTCAAAATGGCTGCTATTCATTATCTGCGGTCATTTGCTTCGTTAAACGTACATAGTATGTGGAATTTGAATAGTTATAAAGAAATGATTATTGTTACTATACAATACAATAGCAACAAAGAAAATAAACAATAGGTTTAATTAAAAACACGGTAGAATTACCCCAAAGATAAAGTTTAATTATTCTTGACTACTCACAATGATCGTCAAGATCAACGTGAGACTAATGATTGCAGTGACGCCCTCTTTGTAAATTGACAATGCTGTCAGAACGCCCAAGTCGTGTGTGTCTTACCTCTTCGCTGAGCTCAACGAGCGAACAGGCTGTCAGCACCTCTGATGTTTTTTCTTCAAAAAATAATTCTTAGTGGTGTTGCATTGTTTTAGCAGCAAATGCCTTAGCTGCCTTCTTTCATTTACACCAACCATGAAGAGCGTGTGTCAGAAAGGGGAGGCAGAATCTCGAGCCAAAATGGCCACTATTCATTATCTGCTATCATATACTACGTTAAGGGTACATATTGTGTGGTATTTAAAAATGAGTAATAAAAAAATTATTACTATTATTACTAAATAACAATACAGTAAGAAACAAAAAAAATAATAATAAGTTGAATTTAAAGCGCGGTGGAATTTCTTTAAGGTTCATGTTTAATTATTTTCGATTAGTTCCAACAACCATCAAGGTCGACGTCGGAATAATGAATGCAGTGGCGCCCTCTATGTAAATTGACAGTGCTGTCAGAATGCCAAAGTTGTGTACGCGGATACGTTAGAAACGACAAGTATCACTTCTTGTCTTATCTCCTCATTGGCTCAACCCAAATAAAACAGAATACTTTGATCTAAAACTAAATAGAAATACTGAAACAATAGTATTAAAACTTTGGATGCACCTATAGCGTGAAGAGAATGTGGTGTGTATCCACCAGGCTGTAAAATAACGTATTTTGCCAACTTTCGCAATATAGGTATTTGCTGCAGACAGTTTTGACAACGGGCGCATATTCCGTCTCAAAAAGCGATGTGTCAGAACTCTGCGTAGCCAAGGCGTGCAAGGAATCATTTATGTCGGAAAAGAATATTTATCCTATTATGTGCATATATTCTTACCATTTCCAGATAAATGCAACAAACTGCTTTTAGTAAAAATGGCGACACGCACTCCTCTAATGCCCGAAAAAAACATAAAGAACATTTTAAGAAAAATAGTATTATTGAATACTGAAAGTTCCACAATCTTTCTTGTCATTGTAGGCAATAGATAGTAATAACACGGTCGTATAAATCATAACGTAAAAGCAACGTCGTCATAATAAATGCTCAAAATGCTGGCTAGAGACTTATTACAATAACCCAATCTATTTGTGGACTCTATTAGCACATTCTGAACTGTTTCTGGTAGCCCTTGCTATGGTAGCTCTAATTCTCTGCAGTAAGTATTTAAGATTGACGGGCTTCTCTTTGATATCGTGCCTTTTAAACATCCCTACAAAAGAAATCTTGGGGTCTTAGACTTGAACACCATTACATTGCATTCACGTAGTGGGTTGACGTAATGAGATGATGCTCCATCTTCAATAGCGAGGTTATTGGGATTGGAATGGTATATTTCAAACCAAGGGAGGAAAGTACTCTATTGCAGGCTGCGGGCAAATATTTGTAATTGCCCAAGGCCTGCAATAGCACTTTCCTCACGTGGTTTGAATACTATTTTTTTCCCAGCCAGTCCAATCTTAACTAAATGTCTAAAAATAATAAAGACATACCTGTGAGTGACATGATAGATAGTAGGCTTAATCTGTCAAATATTTTTTGAGAACTGTCAAGTTAGCGTCGTTTTAAAAGTGTTTAACAATAGTTTAATAGAAATTTAATACCTAACAATTTAGCAATTATTTCATAAATGGGCTCAGACTGGTCGAATGTACTAATGTCATCTATCAATAATGTCACATATTATAAGATGTACAGTTTCATCATGTCAATGTCACTTACTTTTTCCTCCCTAGCGAGGAAAAGTATAACTTTACTCCCTCAAATGAGGAGAAAGTTGTACTTTCAGGGAGGAAAGTGTCCATTTTCCTCCGTGCTGGGAAAAAAAATAATCAACGCAGGAACAACACGAGCCAAGATCAATGGCTTCGAAAAATCTTATTTAATTCTAATCGCTAACAAATGTTATGATCGGTAATAGTTTAATTTCATTCGAGCGGATTTTGTGTTTGGTTTCTTCTGACGTGTCGTTCTTGCATGGTTCAATTTTACTTACAGTGGACTGGGTTTTTTTTAAAGGAGTCGACAAAGCCTAAGCAATTTATTGCTTGTCAGACACCCCCGCAGAGCCAAATCTGATTATGTGAGATATTTTTAAAAAGCTGACTTTTTTGTGTTCTAGTTTAATAATTATATCTATTCATGATTACAATTTCAATGTGTTCTCACTGGGTTAACTTGGCAGTCCTCGACAGATAATAATTTTTTAAACACCCGTTAAAAGTTTAATCCTTAAAATGGCTTCAAACTTCAATTGAAAATACAATATTTTAGTTTGGTAGCTTTACTTTTACAGCAAGTAGTTAGTTGCTGTAAAAGTAAATTGACAGGTTGTCAGAAGTGTTAAGTAAGTACTTTCAAACATCTATTAAAATTATTTTCATTATTAAATAAACTGTGTTTTTGAGGGGAGAGGATAATTAATGTTAAAACTGAAATTTATAAAAATCAAAAATCTTTAGTGTATAGATTTTTAATTAAATAAACATGATTTCAGTTTTAAAATTTTTCAAAAAAAAACACTTGTTATCGATCTAATTTCTTAATTTGTTTTTACACAAGTGTATTTCAGTACTTAATTTCTTAAAATATATTTTTATTTAACTTAGGTAAATATTTTCAGCTGCAAAATCTAGAAATACATATAAAAGTGGACGTGTTTTCAGAACTTTCTATGAAATCAATATTTATGTTTTCATCAATTTTTTCTTTCTCACAAATGTTTATGATGTGTAAATAATATAAGTGCAGACACAATTCATTTATTTTTTCTGATATTATATAGAGTGAAATCCGAAAGAGAAATAAAACCAATAAAATGTGATTTATTGCCTAGAGTATCTGTCTTTCTTGGTAACTGCTTCTTAGTAAATCAGAATCAGTGTCTTCTAAGCTCTTAAACCGTTTCTTTATGGTATGGCTTGGCCGAATCGAATTCGATGGAGAATTGTCTGTAAAGTAGTTATTTAAGCAGAACGTCATTTTAATTATAGTTTTGTCAATTTTTGATATTTTCATTAAATATTCTGTATAACGGATTAAGTATTATCGATGTCATAAAAATTCTAGTGCAATACTTAATACAATAATTAATCCATGAAATTTACAAATTATGTTTAATTCATCACCGACCTTCAAAATTGTATTTGAATGTAATCAGAAGTTGCTAGCTTGTCATGCACAGCATTGACTGACTATTGTCATCATTTGTTATATAGGAAATTATACCACCTCAAATAAAATCCGTAGTTCTATTTTTTTTAATATTTGGTGGACGAATATATTATAATTCTTTGTAACTGTAACATATTACTATAAGTTCTGAGAAAAATACAATTTAGGGACTATCCTTAAACCTTGCTAGAAGCTACATTTGACAAATATTCCTTGTTGATTCCAAAGAGATCTCCTTCAAAAATTTCTGAAAATCATGTTAAAAATAAGTATTCTTGTGAGTAGTGTAAATGAAGTGCTTTCAGAAACTGTTTAACTATTTAGGTGAAGAATGCATTTATTTAGTTTTTAAGAGTTTATTTGGCTGCAAGTAAGTAAACATTTTGTTTCGATATATAAACCGATCGTTTACTTGATTCAAGTTTATTTGCGTTAAGAAAATGTTTATCTGTGTGTGTATCGATTTTAAATTCAAATAAAGAAATCAACGAAAGAAAACATTTAAGTTGAATCAAGTAAGCCCTTCTTCTTAGAATATATCTATCTAGCTTTAACAAATATTTGTTTGCATGTTATTAATTTAATTATTAGCGGGAACTACAGTCTTATATAATAATACATAATATAATATACTGTACTCGTCAAAATTTAACTATAGTATAGAAAAGCAGAGGATAAGAAAGAGCGCGCCACTTTAAAATAGAAACAGACGTATAGCCGTGTCTCCCACCATATGCCTAACGCCCAATATCGTTTTAGCATTGGCAGCGGTACGTATTGTAATGTCATTTTATTTATTTAATCGTGTTGATTACAGTGGTAGTATATAAGTCAAAATTGAATGTAATAAAGATGTATGAAATATACAAAACATAGAAATGGATATATAAAATCATAATATAAAGTTCTCGTCACAGGTACTTCTATTTCAATTTCATTTATTTATTTATAATTAAGAATTACAAATATCGTCAACATTTATACCTATATGTACAGAAAAAGAACGATAATATACAAATAACCAGCGGAACAATGCAGCATTTTATACCAGGCGTTAAAATTGAATATGATTAAAATAAAAAAAAAGCAGTTAAGAAGTGTTGAAAAAATTAGAAACACAAAAGAAAAAACACATTAGTCAGTCCCCCAAAAGTTCTTGATAAGAATAGAAGCCCCTGGTGATTAAGATTTTTTTCAGTTCACCAGAAAGCTGTCTGAAATCCATCGCTGCCCTTAAGTTATCCCGAGGGCGATTGTAACATGGAAAACCCCTATAAATGAAACCCTTTCGATAGAACGATGTACTATGCCCATCGGGCTTAAATATATTTTTAAAAACGGGTGTCTTGTGAATGATTAATGTTGCTCTGATTGAAAAATTCCTTATCTTTGAAAACGAAACAGCAAAGCTCATAAATGTATATTGAAGGAAGTGTTAAAATATTCATATCTCGAAACGCTGTCCCACACGATTCCCTAGAAAGTAAACCTAGCTACTAACCGCACGTTTCTGTATTTGAAAAATTCGCATTACCACCGGAGCTATCCCAGTGAAGTATGCCGTACTTCAAATATGAGTATAAATTGAAACTCTACAAACCGAAATACTACTGTATTGAATAGAGTCTTCAATGCAAAACAGCATTTACATAAATTATGTCGAAAGTGAATCTATGCATATGGTTCGACTACCTCAGTGTTATAGCATATTTAAGGTTAAGCCAAGCATCTTAGTTGACTCAGAGAATAAGCTAGGGCAATGTTATCAGCCCGAAGGTGCCAATCAATCAAACGATTTTCATTGTGTGTGTTTGTAAAAAATAGAACTGCCAATTTATCAGAATTTATATGTAATCTAGTTTGTTAGTCCATGAACTAAACTTATTCAATATTTCCGCTGCCAAAGAGAACATCTCCTGGGGGGTCTAGTACGTTTCAGCGCCGCCGTTTCATCGCCCCGTTTCAGCGACGCCGCGAATCGCCCGAATCGCGCGCTCGCCGATTTCAGCGCCAGGGACGTTTCAGCGCGGACGTTTCAGCGCCGGGACGTTCAGCGCCGGGACATTCAGCGCCGCGTTATTGAATGGTTAAACTATGGATAACTTGATGATGTGTATTGGTTGCAAACTACATATGTAACATTTTTCGAATTTATTGTGATTGATACCATCCTTTTTTCTGCCTATAAACAAAGTCTAGCTTAAGTAAAATAATTAGATCTTACGCAAGTGGAGACGTGAGCTTCGAGCTTGAATAGAAACTTGTTTTAAGGATAAAAAAACTTTTTCAGATTACATATAAAGGAAAAACAGATAAATATCTTACTCAGTAAGAGAAAAGTTTATTTTATCTGGTGTTTTTCCTCGGTCTAAGTTCTAGGACGTTTTGATGAGACCGTTTCGACGCCGGAACGTTTTGACGCCACATGCAATACCAGTTGAATTTGATTTGAACGTATGATACACAGATTTTGAAAATGTGTGAATTTTTTTTGACATTAGAAGGGGTAAGATGGAAGAGGGGATGATTTTTTTAAATATTTTCTTTTTTTCAAAATATCTTTTTTTTGACATTGGATGATGTGATAGGGGAGGGTAATGATTTTTTAAATGATATTTTTTTTTTCATTTTTTCGACATGTTGAAAGACAGGATGGATTTATATGTAGGCGCTTTTTTGTCCAGAAAAAGATTTTCTTCGAAATTCGTTGGTTGAAGTTTTTTTATGACGTGAATATGTACCACCACAAATAATAAGAGCTTTTTGCTAACACCATGCAGTACTTTTGCAAAGAAGTGGTGGTATGGTTTTAGGAAGAATATTATCTCTAAATCGCAAATAATAGTAATAAGTAAAAAAAAGTTAAACTGCTGTGTACTGAAGGTACCAACAAAAATGCAAAGTGAAATAAAAAAAATGAAAAAATTAATTTAGCTAGCTCAAAGGATAAAAATATTAAAGGGCGCAAAAGAACACCTAACCTCAAGGTTACTCTCACAATAGTTCAATTGAACTAATCATGAAAAGTAAAATGTGGGTGAAAGTAATTTGACTTACTTTAATTACAAAAATTGAAAAAGGTTGAATCAAAAATAAAAAGAACTGAAATTTAGAATGACGTTAATAATCAAAATTTAAATTTAAAAAAAAATAAATAAAAAAACAATTAAATACAAATTACGCAGGAAAAATCAAAAACCTTGGACTGAGAGTCTACTGGCCGAAATCAAAAGCGGCTTGAATCGACATTTAACAAAAGGACAATTCAAATCCTTTAACAAAAAAAAGACAAATTTGTTCTAGAAGAAAACCCTTTTTTCACAAAAAAATCCACGTGGTTTCAAAATTTAAACAACCTAAATTAACTTAAACGTGGACAAAACAAGTATAATTACAAAATTGAAGTTTAAGTAACAGCACAATGCTTCTTTTCACCTAACCAAAAAACAAATCAGTAAACTAGAAAACGAAAAAAATTAACACTATAAACTTAAAAATACCTTCTAGAACAAATATCATAACTGATCTTACATCTAATCGTGTACACAAGAAAATACAACAGCAATTATTAATTAAAGAGTTCCTTGAAGGATGAGAAAATTTCAAATTAAACGAAACATTTTAAATAAAAAAGAAATACCAAAAATGGCAGCAATAAAAATAAATTTAACTGTACTTACACGACATCGTTCAAGTAACTGAGTGCCTCTCAGGGATAACAGTCGTATATATATAATAACATCTGCGTGCTACAAAGTCGCACGAATCGCAAGGAAAATTCCTCGAATATAACAATGAATAAAATATACAATACTGGTAAACGCAATATGTACAAATGAATGAAATTAATTTAAAGAACTGAACAATTAAATACTTAAATTCATCAAACAATACAATTAACAAAATCTTTTCAAAATAAAATATTAAAATAGTGGAAACTCTTTCGTTACATTGATAAAGATAATTAGGTATGAATAAAAATACAAATTTGAATTTTCGAAATCCGGGGTGCCAGACCACAGCAGTATGATGCAGAGATTTTTTTGAACATCGGGGGAGAGGACAAATTAAAAATGTCATCATATTTTTCTTTAGTGTTGGTAGGGGTGAGAGGGGGAGAGGAGTGACTGGTTTAAATGATAATTTTCTTCTTGTTTCTCCGAAACATCGGTAGGATGAATCAGCAATGTTTCAATTTTTTTTAACATTGGAAAGAGGGAGGGTAAGTCTATTATAATTTTTTTTTTTGCTTTTTTTTTTAAACATTCGTAGAGGATACATTAAAAATGTTTCAAATCATATTTTTTTAACATTGGACGGCGTGATATGGGGAGAAATTAGTTTTTAATTTTTTTTTCTTTGTTTTTGAAATATCGGGAGAAAGAATGCACTATAAATGTTTCAAATAATTTTTTTTTAATATTGGTAGAGGTCGAGAGGAAGGGGCATTAGCTTTTTAATGACAATGTTTATGATTTGAAACATTTTTAACGCGTCCTCTCTCTTCCGATGTTTCGAAAAAAATTGAAGAAAAACATTTAAAAACTAATAACTACCCCCTCCACCTTTCTAATATTAAAAAAATGATTTAAAAGGGAAACAAATATCATCAAAAAAGCATTCTACCCCCTCCTTTTCCTCCTTTCAATGTTAAAAAATATATTGATTTTGTATATTGTTTCATTTTAATTTGAATATTTTTAGTGCCTCCTGGATATGTTTTAAATTAAAACGAAATATTGAGGTATTTATTTAGTTTTATTTAGACAGACCGATTACCCGTATAATTGTCTGATTGTTTAAAAAATATATATATGATTCGAAACATCGATCCGTCTTCTCTTTCTGTTTCGAAAAAAAATAAAAAAAAATATCATTTAAAAAAATATTCCCCTCTCCTTTCGCCCCTTCCAATGTTAAAAAAAAAATTTTGAAACATTTTTAATGCATCCTCTCTCCCGATGTTTCGAAAAAAAAAATCTTTAAAAAAATTAATTCCCCCATCTCCCCTCCTTCCAAATATGATTTAAAACATTTCTTATACATCCTCTATCCAGATGTTCCGAAAAAAAAGAAAAAAAATATCATTAAAAAGAACAATTCCCCTCTCCCTTCCCATTTCCCTCCTTCCGATGTTAGATAAAATAAAATATGATTTGAAACACTTCTAATGCATCCTCTCTCCCGATGTTTCTAAAAAAAAGAGAAAGAAACATCATTTCAAAATACTAATCGCTCCCCCCCCCTTCGCATCCCTTCCAAAAAAAAAATATTCGAAACATTTTTAAAATCTCCTCTCCCGATGTTTAAAAAAACAAGAAAAAAATATAATTAAAAGAAATATCCTCCGCTCCCCCTTTCCTCCTTCCAATGTTAAAGGAAAATATGATTTGGAACATTTCCAATCCATCCTGTTTTTCAATGCGTCGAAAAAAGAAAAAAAAACATCATTTAAAAAATCAATACCCTCCCCTGTCACTCCATCCAATGTTTAAAAAAATGATATTTCGAAAAAAAAAGAAAAATATTTAAAAAAATCATTCCCTCTTCCATCTTATCCCTTCCAATGTTCAAAAAAATTTCAAACATTTAAAAAATCTGTGTATAATACGTTCAAATCAAATTCAATTGGTACTGCATGTGGCGTCAAAACGTCCCGGCATCGAAACGGCCGCATCGAAACCTCCGATGCAACCAAATACACGTGGTACAAAAATTCTTCATAAGAATGAACGATCTGGTTAAGATTATTAAGTTATGAATCATTAAGTTATCTGTAGTTTAACCAGTCAATAATGCTGCGCTGAATCGGCCGGCGCTGAAATTTCCCGGCGCTAAATCGGCCGGCGCTGAAATGTCCTGGCGCTGAATCGGCGGCGCTGAAACGGCGGCGATGAAACGGCGGCGCTGAAACGTCCCATTCCGTCTCCTGGGTGGTCTTACACGAAACTAAAATATTACTGTCACCAACATAACACGTTAAATTTATTGAACTGTGATGTAAAAAGATTATTAAGAAATAAAATGGACAGGGTTGATATAGTTTCAGCTATACTCGAGCAAAGCTAAGCAAAGTGCAATAGCTTTCATCAGGGAATGTGCATTGCTTAATATGTATCCACAAACGTTTTGAATATTTGTTTTTCAATTTGTAAATGGGTATATTTGTTCCTATCAAAGTTCTGTAAAAATTAAAATTAAGTTTTGGTTATTCAGTATAGCCGGAAGTTGATGCAACAGATTGCATAGTTATGTGTAGCATTTGCCGCTTCTTGGCTTGACTTTTATATAGTTTTAGTTATTCTTGGTGCAATGACGTATTCACATATGTAGTATTTCTTGTCACACTTAATTTGTTAAAAAAGAAATTTGGTAATGTTAATACACTTTATAATTTTAAGTGCAAATAAAACTTATGGTTTACTATTAGGAAATGTGAATCTGTCAACCTTTGCAACCTTGCGTTTTTAAAACCTGACATATGCCGATTTACTGGTATTGAGCAACAAGCTATTCGCTGAACACCTTTCACTAAATGCGGTCAAAATTTGTTGCACTTTGAGTAGAAGAGAATCTTCATTATGAGAGACCACAAGCACCACCACCAGTTCATCAGCATTAACACATTCAGGTAAGTCATTTGTAAAAATTATAGACAACAATAGCCTGAGCATTGATCCCCGTGGTAGTCCGTGCTGGATCGGATATTCACTGGATGTCATATTACTTATCTTAACAATCATTTTTCGCTCCGTTAAGTATGATTGAAACCATTGAAGCAGTTAGCAGAAATACATTATTTGTTAATTTCTTACTGTAAAAAACTTGCAATCTTTGCATATTCGCATAAGGATGCATGAACGAAAATATGAATTATTGCAATGTAAAAAAAAAGTCAAATTGCGATTATGTTACAGCGATGATTACTTGTAAATTGGTTCATGTAGATTTCGTCGTGGACGTAAAAACATTCATTCATATCGAAGTTGTCTCAAAGTGAAGTTGGAATGAAGGTCGCCGTTTGCGTGTACGATTTTGTTCTGCGATCGTAAAATTACCTTAATTAAACGTGAAATTACAACTATAAAACATCTTGGAGGACGCTCAGACGAGGTTTTGCCAACATTTAGAGCGTTTTTACGTGTTGGGATCCGGCTACGCTGGTGAGCCATTTAACGCGCGCGATAAGAGCGGACTATAAAGAAATGCATCAAACAAATGATTTCTAACTAAAGTGGTCATATCCATAGCGAACGAGAAACTCTTTCGTGGAAAACTGCTGGCAAGCGTGACTGTACGCTATTGTAGTGGTTCTTATACTAGAGCTACTTAATAATAAATAATGAGGTGGAACGAATTGTGTTTTTGCATGACTATATAACCAATTGTTTTACATATGATATATTATATGTATAATCAATATGTCAATATAGTTATTTCTATCATTTAGTTTGTTCTAAATTTAAGTAAGTACAATAATAAACAATAATAATCTTTGGAAAAGTTTTTCAAAACCTTATGTACTGTTAACTGATCTGTCTTTCTTTTTTCATTTATATAGCCAACTAATTCAATCCAAAGAATCATCCTAGAGCCTTTGATAGTCCAGAGTTAAAAATATCTTAAACTCTTATTCTCAGGCTTAACAGAACTTTTGAAATTAAGTTCTCTTCTTGCACTGGATTGCTGATTTGAATGAAGCTTGCCATGCTTATACACTGATAATGAGAAGGAAGGTGTGTTCAGTGAATGCAAAATTGGGATGTGTATAGCTTTAAACAGCAATGAATTGCCTTAATACAACCATACAGTGTTAGATCCAGACTATGTTGTGTTGAACTCAGCTTTTAAGGCCTCTTTCAGACGAGGCAAATAGTTGATTCCACTACTTGAACGGACGGTTGTCAAGGAGCATAGTGATGTAGCGGCTAGCTTGCCATAGTGCTGCTTGAGTAAAGCCTCTTTCAGACTAGGCGATTTATTGAATCCACTAGTTGAGCGTGCGGTTGTCAAGGAGCATACTGATGTAGCAAATGATTGGGAACCGCCTAAACCCATTCACATGGAGCCAACTTGTCCCTTTCGGCGGCTTTAGTAGATCTTGAATGACAATCAACTAGTCGAGAGTAAACCAGGCAACTTAGTTGAATCAACCAAACCGCCTCCTCTGAAAGAGGCCTAAAGGTTGCTTCAGCGCTACGTTGTTTTAGATCAACACTAGTATTGATTAAATTTATAGTGATTTATGTACAACCCAATTATGTGTTGATTTAATACGTCTTTTTTCTCGGTGTAGTTAGTCTTTAGTGTTGTAAATCGTTGCCTTCTTTTTTTGCAGAACCTTATATTCAGTGTATTTAATTCTCTGGCATTTAGTTATGAATGAATGATGAACAATAAATGTTGGTTCTCCAGGGAAAACTTATTTTTATGAAGCGTTCAACTATTGTTTATTTTTTTTTGTGCTTTTACATGGAAATAATGAGGAAAATAATTCAGTATGTTGTTAGTTTGTCATTTACAAGCACCCTACATCTAATCCGATCAATCCCTTCCAGTTTTTTTTTTAATATTTTACGAAGTAGTCTACCCATATCAAAACCTTTCTTTTACTTGTATGTGGCTGATTTTCATAAGGGTGAGTTATTTCAGTTGTGGAATTATTTTACAGTAGATTAGATTAGAAGAGATAGCATCCGCATGAGTGAATTAATCATTCCATACATTGCAGCCACTAGAGCATATCATAGAGGGGATACTATTTTAAAGTGAATGCAGTAGATCTAGGGAAGCTCGGAATCTTGTTGAATGGAATTGTTTTGCGAGCTCGTAGATCTTCTGATAGAATTAAGCAAAATGTTCTCTTTCGCATGTACCAAATCAGGACAATTATTTGAATATTGAATCAATTTCTGTTTTGTCCAGAAATTATTTTTTTTTGTAGGAGCTAAGCCGATGGCAAGTTCTGGTTTCTAATGTATGTTTCTTTATTTCTCCGAATGAGTGAATAGCTAGTGACTCTTGATTGAGGATAATTTCGAAATAAGATTACAGGATGTTCTATTTAAAAAAAAAAATGAGTTTTCTACATTTGAAAATATGTCACTTTGTTCCTCAGTTTTGAAAAGCCTGTATGTTAGAATGTAAAGTGTGCATACCGTTTCCTAGAGTTATATCTACATTCATAACATAGCAAATTTGGAGTCTCTACTTGCAGTATTAACCGCGATATTAATTACTCAATGATACAATGATTATGACTAAAAAAAAGAAAAACTTAAATAACTCAAAAACGGCAATATGTAGCTATAGCAATAATTAATGAATACTAACGTATTTATGATCGTAGAATCCAAAAATGAATAAAAACATTTATCATTCTATTTAAAATAACAAAATTGATATTCATTCCGGTCAACCGGAAGTGATATTTTGGTTAAAGTATTTTACATTTATAGTTCCAATCGAACAGATAATGAACCACTTACGTGGAATACCCTCCGTATAGCCCTTGTAGGGCCAATTACAAATAGCATCCTATTGGTGGGTATTTCCTTTTTCATGAATTATGGTGACTGCAAAGTATTATATTAGGAACACTTGGTTACAAATAAGTAATGGAAAATATTGGAATTTTGTGAGTAATTAGAAACAGTAAATGTTACTTAAGAAGTCAAATTCCTTGAAAATTACAATGGGTTTAACAATAACTGAGTTGTACATTTAGTGGTAATAAAATTTGCAAATTATTTGGATTTATTTTGAAAATATAAATATGTTGGATATATATTGCATTTTTGCACGCATAGTTGAAAATATTATTTTGTATGTATCCCAAGGAAATTCCAAAGAGTAATAATAATCAGAACTTCGTATTTACGTGTAACCTAACCACGTTTATAAAAGTAGGCAAGAACATTACTCAAACGATATTATTATATGTATATATGTAGCTGGTACGTTACGCTTGATTCGCTCTTGCATAATTCCACATAATTTCGAGAACGCATCCGTATAGTATGTATTCTGCATTATCACCTACGTCTCGCTACGTTCTAAATTTCCTCCTGTACGTTCGGTTTTCCTCTAAGGACGCTTTTGATGAAATTGGTTTTTGTTTTATTCATGAGGGACACGGGAATGTTCTTTCAAGGTTGGGTTGCGAGGTGAAACTTCGGCAAACTGTCTAGAAACTAGAAACGGTTCCTTAATAAAAGACCAGTTGAATTATACGCGTATCCTTTTCCTAATAGGTGAAAAAGTGGCTAAGCCGACAAAGTGAGTTAGGTTAATGTTATTTGTGTTGGTGGGAAAAGTTCTCGGTTTCACATTTACTGATATTTCATGCTAGAATTTTCATGAAACGAAAACTTACCATTAACATCAACAAAGTGCCAATACTATTAAGGAAAATCGAATAGCATAATATGCATGCTGTGTAAATGATTTTTTTATGTCAAAATATTTAAAAAAATGTAGGTTAAGTTTAGTTATCTCAGCTTTGAAGCATCAAGCTTTTTTGCGAAAATTTATGTGTAAAGTCTTGTAAATGACTTTTGCTCTAGAATAGGCCCTAGCGGTCACAGTTAAGGGAGCAATTAATCGAATCAATGTTTATTTGTTTCTACAAGACCTTTGCAAAATCTTTTTTTTTTATGAGATAATGTAATAATGCTGGTTTTATACTTATGAAAATATACCGATTGGGTTTAATCTTCAGTTGTTTTATTTGTTTATTGTGTACACATATTTTTTTTTAACTGCTTGTGTTTCCTTTATTTTTAATGGCAAATAAACTGCCACATCTACGTATCATGGTATGATATATAAATGTCAACAGTTTTAGTGTTTTTTCAGACGCCCAAAGTGGATTCAAATACTAATTGTACGTAAAGTTATGTATAAGCATGCCTTCGGGATGGAAAAAAAATTGAATATGAGATTCTGAGTACACCCATTTAAAAATCCTATTCAAATTTAATGATGTTCACTTTAAAATGAGAAAATTGAAAAGAATTATCAGTGTGGTAATGGAACAGTTCTGTAGTTTTACATAGAAATTGTAAAAAAGTCTCATAAACAAAACAAAAGAAGGTTTGTTTACTTATTTTTTGTAAATTTCGTTTTTTCTCAGAAAAATCTTCGTTAAAAATATTAATACCTAAAATATCCTAATTAATAATATAATCGTTATTGATTCAATTTCTTTCTTCTGTTTAAATGTGGTGATCTGCATTTCACATTTGATTTTAAATCATTTATTAAAACATTTAAGAGCGTGGTTAGCGAAATTTGTTTTATAAACACTATGGCTTTTCCATAAATTCCTTCGGGTAAACATCTGGAAACTGAATATATGTATTCGATATAAAAAGAATAGACAACTTACTGTATTTGATCTTTTGGACAGAAGAAAATATTTGTCTTTATTTTTAGAATTCTTTGAATATGCTGACACACTAGGATAACGTAGAATATTTCATTATGCTTAAGAACTTATTTTATACATACATCAGAACTAAATATAGACCATACCATCATGCAAGCCTATATGGTGACGAAATGATGTTCTTTTCTGGTTCCGATACTGATTAGACAGAACACATACAAACTAATTATTTAATAAATAATCTGCAAATATAAGATATTATATAAACCAAATAAAACAAATCTAGTTTAGATTTATAAAACTTAAAGAATAACAAGGCATATTACAGATTCATAACTTTAATTGTACACATTTACTTCAAAATGATTAGTACCGTTATTGCAACTGCTAGAAATGTAATATTTATTCATAACCTATATTTACGTATGCCGAGTTTCTGTATAAAGAAATAATTTGTTGCGATCAACGTACAAGCGAGAAATTTAAAACTTCTTTAGATAATGTCATAAGGTATATATTGGGACAAGTAGGTGTGATAAAGTTGAGACAGTCCCACTATATACCATTGTTTTAACAGTATATTACAATGCTCATTTAGGTTCATCATTTTAGAGTCCACATACCCAAAATTTCAAAATATAATTTTACTAGGCATTACGAACAGTTTATTTTTCTATTTTCAATATTGAACATATATGAAAATAGCATGGACATTTCTCAGGCTGTAAGCGACATAGTTAACAATAATCTTTCAATTCGAGCAGTAGCCTTAAAATTTAATATTTCGAAGTCTACATTGCATCGTCATTATGAAAAATGTAAAAAAATCTGAGGATGAAAGGAAAAATTATAGTTTTGAATGTAAACATGGCTTTGTAGCAGTATTTGCTTCAGACGAAGAAAGATTGTTAGGTCAGTATCTCATAGATGCTGCTAAAATGTGTTATGGCCTAACCACTAAAGATGCTGGGAGATTAGCTTATGATTATGCGAAAGCTAATTCTAGTTATTCCTCAATCTTGGGAAGAAAGACAATGTGCTGGTAAAGAATGGCTATATTGTTTTAGAACTAGGCATGCATATATAAGTTTACGAACTCAAGAACCGACAAGTTTAACAAAGGCAAGATCATTTAATAAGAATAATGTAAGCACAGTTATGACCAAATATAATTTCTCTCTGGCGAGTCCGTTCTAAAATACCAGGGGTACTTCGAATTGTTTGAAAAGCTGCGATAATACGATTTCTTAGTTCAACGATATTTTCAATGGGAGTCGTATAAACTAATGATTTAAGGTGACCCCAGAAAAAAAAGTCAAAAGAATTTAAGTCTGGAGACCGAGGAGGCCACGGTTGTGGATCTCCCCGTCCTATCCACCGATTTGGATACGTATTGTCCAAAAACTCGCGAGCAACTAAACTAAAATGCGCTGGAGCACCGTCATGCATAAAATACATTTGTAATCTTAATTGCAACGGAACTTCTTCAGCAGTAGGGGTAGCTCCTCATCAAGAAAAATTGCGGTATCCTCGCCATTTAACCCGCATCGGTGAAAAATGTGGACCTATCAAGTGATCTCCAACAATTCCGCCCACACATTGACAGAGAATTGATGTTGATGACGGGCATTCACTAGTTCGTGCGGATTTTCTTCGGCCCATATGTGATTACTATGAAAATTAATAATCGCGTTTCTAGAGAAAGTAGCCTCGTCGGTGAGCTAGTGAGCTAGCCTCTAGTTGGCTCAAATATTCGAGCCAACTAGTTAACTATTGACAAAAAGCCACTCTGCGGAAAATATGCCGGCAAAAGTGCCTGCACCCGTTGAATGTGATATGGTTACAACAGTTGATCTTTCAATATCGTCTAGCAGCACGCGAATTTTCATTGGCAAGACCGTAAACGAAATGCATATCACGCATCTCAGCATTCGTGCAATTCATTTTAGAAAATAGAAATTGTGTAATAAACTGAATGAATACTCTCATTGATAAATATTGAAATGACAAATACACAATTCCCTCTCAACACAATTGTTTTTTAAAGACCACAAATGTGATATATCGTAGTTAGTCACAGTCATAATTTTTATTATAAACATTCAATAAACTTTTTAAAACAAACCGTTTTGGACATTATACCTCATATGAACTTTTATGATCAATATAACCCAAGGAATCAGCTCTTAAGTTTGTCGCATATATTGAGAATCACCTTGTATAAATTGTTAAACTAAACCAAATGGAGAACATTCACGCATTTAGGTGTACTATCGAACTTGGATAGAAAAATATTCTTAGTAAATGCCGTAGTTATCAAATTAAATATCTAGATATAATGTATTTAACTATTCGGCTAGTATCTATAATTGTGAAATGGAAAGCCAACCGAAAGAACGTGATAAGACAACTTTACTGTAAGGCCTCTTTCATGCGATACATCAGTTTTTATCTCGGAACGGGTTTTTATTGTTTTTTCCGTGTAGTTTGGTAAAACATTACCGTGAAACCTCAGTCGAACCATCCGGCTGGTATACGACAACCGTATACGAACTTTTTCGTGTCGTATTGTGTGTAATTATGCATTTAAAGTAATGTTTTATTAAACTACACGGAAAAAAGCAATAAAAACGGACCGGATAAAATCCGTATGGTGTGAAAGAAGTCTAACACATAAAATAATAATGAAGTAAACGTTAAATATTGCCAACAGTATACCCTCACTGTGCCGAAACATCGCATGTGTTATACACGTCTCAGATTTTTTGTGATGCTTTTTAGATATTCTCTGATAGTTTAAGTATTACAATGTGTAAAAAAAATTTGAATTTAAAATTCGACTTTTGCACGGGTAAGATCATTAATTTTGATCACTGTGTATCGGTCAGGTCCCAGTCAAGTCATGGTCAGATCAAATATTGTAACATTTATTTTGTATTGTTAAATTTACATTAGAGCGCACGGTCAAGTCACTGGCAAACAATACAAAATGTATGCAACAACTATTTGATCTGACCGGCACCTGACCCATAATGTGAATCAGTCTTTAGTATCTTCAGTACGTTGCGCATATTTTTTTTCACAAAACTTGCATTACAAAACATGCGGGGACTACTTCGTGAGTTTTAATTAAATACAATAGGAAAATGGCGACAGAATACCGCCTCATTTAGAGCGACGCACGATCTAAATTTATAAAAGAACCCGTCTCATTGCCAATTATAGCCTACGAACGCATTTATTACGCCGAACAAAGAATATCCTACAGAGGCGCTGAGCTGTATTGAATTTTTATCCCAAATTGGTGTTATTACTTTTTAATCTCTTCCTATCCAATTAAAATGGCGCCCTTTAATTATAAATTTAAAACATCTTAACCTCCACGTAACTTTTCCGAGTCGACAAATCTCGTTTCCTTCCTCTCTATTTCTTTTGGTGTCGCTCTACTCCTTAGAATGTTACGAAGTTTCGCAACTAAGCCAGCAGCGACAAAATCTTTATTAGATGAACAGTGAGTCGGCGGAACACACAGAACTTACTGTAACTCGCTTAGTCGTCGGCGAAAGAATAAGATGAATAGGAAGAAGGGGCGTTCGAAAAGAAGTTGTTAGTTCTGGTTGGGAGATGGAGACTAAGGGAAAATAACAAAATTCTTTTTTCGACATACTTCCAAAGCTTTGAGCAACTCTACTACAAATGCTGCTGCACGAAATGTCACAAGGACTAATTAAGCATAGTCGTTATGAGCAATTAAATTACGATTAGCGCACGGAGACGTCAGTGCTACAATCCCAGCGCTTAGGATCTTTAAGTATGAACGACCCTCCGAGCTTGGGAAGTATTATAGCCCGGCAGATATAAAACAAAGAGCCGTTAAGATCCCTCCGGGGGCAACCAGATGGAAATTTACATGTAAACGACACTCTCCCTGTATTACACATAGCCACTAAAGCAAGATAAAGTCGAAAGATAGGAATGAACAAAGGTAAGCCAGGAGATACTAGTGAGGTGACTATTGCGAAAATGTAAATCAGTTGTGTTGTCGGATCTGACGGTACCGAAGTTTTGTTGGCACTTTTGAGAAAGAATATAAGGGGTGGCAAAGAAAGGCAGTAAAGCTGGTGAGAGAATTATGATTATTTTGGCGCTATCTTGGAATTAAGAAGCGTTATGGATGAGTTCACACTCGCTCGAGAGCTGTATAATCTTTACATAAAGAAGTGCGTAAAGCTCGTATACTAAAATTTATTGCGAGCCGTAGAAGCAGACAGTTCAAATCTATGTATTTTAACGTTGAAACAGCTGCTACTCTTGAATTAATTGCTCAAAGGTTACCGGCTCAGCAAAGCAATTAAATGGAAGACCGTACAGCGGTTTATTTTTTTAATTAATGGTTGCACGATTGTTAATGGATTTTTTATTGGTTTATTTATTTTGCGAATCAGTTGCCTTTGTAATAAAGGTTTCTTTTATCCTTTACTTTTGCTAGTAGGACTTTAGTTGGTGTTTGCAGTAGTTTTTTTTAGATTAGTTTGGAATTTAACATACACAAGTTTTAATGAAAAGAAGGGGTTGCTACGATCCACATTTTTATTCTGATAGACGGTTTTAAAAATATTTCACGTCAGAATAAATTAAAATTTGTACGAAAGAAATGAATTTATTCTGTTGTGAAATGTTTTTAAAGTCCTCTACCAGCATAAAAGTGTGGGTCGTAGCAAAATAGTCGACAGCATTTTACTTTAATAACTTTGATTATTAGCATTAGATTGGTAAGTGGACTGTAGTTTTTCAGTTAATATGGCCAGTTTGCGTTAGATGAAGTAATATTTTATAATGGATTTGCACTACATGAAATTTTAGTTTCATGTGAAAATCCTTTAATATTTCACTATTCATCATTGCAAAGGTTCTACCGCATGCAACGATTATAAATAAAGACAACTACCCTATCATTAATCAAAAAGACACGAATTTACACGGAACATATACTATTCGGAAAAACAAGATAACAACACCTGGTGTCGGTGTACTTCTGGCAACATAAGTTTGATTAATTGTTCCTGGAATAACGTTATAATAGAAAGAACAAATGTTAGTATTCTGTAAACATTCTCTAAATACAGTTCACAATTTGAGTAACTGACTATTGATTATTCATTAATAAATACAATCATTTTCTTCAGTCAGAAGACAATTCGGTTTGGTCAAAAACTGACGTGTATGCGAGGTTGCATACTTCCTGTAAAGTTAATATTTTTTAAATTGTTAATTAAGTATCGTAAAATGTATTGTAATTTTTCAAAGGTATTTCTTCTATGATGTACACACACCCACCTTTGCTTTATAATGAATGTAAGTTGATTCCATAATTTTGCAATAACTATTTATTTCTATTTAGTTTAAACATTTCATAGTTCCATTTGGTCACATGGGTATTCTCATCTGTTAAATATTCAATGCTCTCCTCATATCAATGAAATTAACTTTTTTTGGGTCAGTTGCACTCTTGCGAAGACAATCGCAATCGATGTCTGTTAGAAAGTTTCAATTCGAAAGCATGCACTAGCCAACCTCTGTGAGAGACGGACGTGTCTCGAGTAATTTTTATAAATTTTACCGGCTATTTCGATAAAATCATATTTAAACCAAATTCCAACCTAAAATCATAGTTATATTAAAACAAATTTGATTATGTATATTAAGTTTACCCATATTTGTACCTACATAACTATTGGGTAATTTTCTCCAACGATGATTTTTCTGTGAAATGTTCTCGTTTCTGAGCCATTCTCCGTGATTAGAAGTGCGAGGAGCCCATTCGATGTCCTGACTAGACCTGCCCCCTCTGATGCTTGTCGATTTGTTCCCTCCAAAGGTATTCTGCGCTCATATCAACCTAAAATTAAACGTATTATTTCAATTATCTAAATTTTAATATACTTGATCATGCCGCTCTATCAGGGATGAAAAGGTACAGAATCTGGTTGAGATGTAGGTTCAACGTCAACGTCACTTAGAACCACTTATTAAAGAAAACCACATTTGTTTTCACTTAAATGTTTTCTCTATCCTAAAAAGTCGATTATAATTTAAGTACCAGAGTCTCATGCACACTATTTTATTATATACTTATTTATTTTTGAATTAACTACTTTAACATTAAATATTGGAGCAGAGTACATCGAGCAACAGCTTCCCACAGCGTTTCCACTTATACTAAAAATTAATGGGAATATCTTCCTATTGGTAACTTTTTTAACGTCAGAGCGTCCTCTGGGCTATTGTAATCAGAAATTTCTCCCTGCATGCCATCTGGCACTAAGGATGGTACACTTTGATTAAAAATTATTCAAATAGATGACATTAGGATATTTAAAATTGGATTTTACTAATTTAATTAAAGCTTTATATTTAAAAATTATTTTTTATCCGGGCTGCGTACTACCTGGCAGCGTTATATATATATATACAGGGTGAGTTTTTTTTATCTTGGGACAACGGAATATCTCTAAAACACTGCATCAAATCTAAAAAAAAAAGATCTTAATAAGATTTGTTATAATGCAGGGGCTCACTGAATGGTGCCAAACTCGATCCTCCCCCCTCCCTCCCAGTGTAGGAGGGCGGACAACTTCGAAATCTCAAATGGGAACCCCCATTTTGTATTGCAAATTCGGATTCTACGCCATCAAGTATGTAGTTTTTGTTTGAAACTTTTTCGATTCGTAACAGATTGCGCTGTAATCGCAACAAACCTGACTGTGAACGTCTAAAAAATAATACACAAAAAGAGAAGCAAGCAAACATGATTTAGTGTTTTTTTATTTTATCATTACATAACATTTGAAAAAGCCATTCAACAACGAAGAACTTTACTGTATCATACCCATTTCAGAAAATGTGTTCAAAAATGTGCCCTTCCACTTCGATACATTTATTTCTTCGCAATGAATGATTGCACACAACTGAGAAGTGTTTCCGGCGTAATCCTTGATTACGGTAATGATGTTTTCCCTCGTGGTTGACACTTCTGTATAAACTTCAGACTTTAAGTGGCCCCACAAAAGAAGTCAGGGGAAGTAAGATCTGACGATCTTGCAGGCCAAGACACTGGACCACCTCTTCCGATCCATCGACGATTGTAGGCTCGATCTAATACTTCTTGTGCTATTCTTGAATAATGTGCTGGACAACCGTCATGTTGGAACCACATTGTTTGTCGTACGTCCAAGGAAAGGTCTTCAAGTAACACTGGAAGTTCGTTCTTCAAGGTGTTTCGATATTTTTCACCATTTAAGTTTCCACCGATGAAATATGGACCAATAAGCTTATTGTCAGTTATTCCACACCAAACATTTACGTTCCAAGGATATTGATGTTCAGCTTGGCGCAACCAATGGGGATTTCGATACTCCAGTAATGCATGTTGTGCGATTTACCGTACCGTGGTTTGTGAATGTCGCCTCGTCAGAAAATAATACTCGAGCAAAAAAGTTGGGATTATCTTATATCCGTTGAAGCGCCCATTGATAAAATCGCACTCGATTTTGAAAATCATTGCCATGAAGTTCTTGAGGCATGGAAACTCCAAATGGATGATATTTCCTACGCTTCACTATTTGGCAGATAGTGGACTGAGAAATATCTGCGAAATCCGCGAGCTATTTTTCGAATACTAATGTGCGGATTATTAGCTACTACAGCTAATACCGCGATTTTATTATTTTCTCCGGCAATCGTTTTTCGGCAATTACGTTTTCTTGGCTTACAGTTCCTTCTCTAGAGAACTGTTGAACGACTAGGTAAAAAGAAGCGCGCGATCGCACCTTGTCGGGAAAACGTTGTGAATAAATATTAACAGCATCATCGATATTCCCACCACTTTCCCCATAGATGAAAATCTTTTCAATTGTCTCTTGTATTGTTATAGCCTCCATTACTGTTCAAATATTCAACACTAACTAATTTGTATTGAATTAATAATTAATAATCTAAATGGAGATCGGACAATGTGTAAGTATTCACAACTTGTCAAGTGCTGAATAAAGTACGGTTTTGTATCGTTGAATAGCATTCCAATTGCGAATAAGTAAATGTATCGAAGTGAAGGGGTACAGTTTGGAACATTCATTCATTCATTCATTCATTCAAGTTAGGGTGGGCACTTGATGTCCGAGCACTTGAGCTTGATGCTCATGTACCATCCCTATTGATTCTCTTATTTCACTCGAGCAGCTTGGTGTGCTCTATAAAGCCCGTATCTTGCCCATGGAAACTTGAGGACCTTCGAGGGCTCCAATAGATCTCTCCCGAAATATTTCTGCCTGAGTACCTTTAGTTCCTCACATGTGCAGATTACGTGTAAACTCGTTTCCTCCTGTAGTTCGCATCTCTACACCACGGTTCGCTTACACGGCCTGTGTTGTATAGATGCTTTTTCAGAGGACAGTGTCCAGTTACCAACCCAGTAATGGTTTTAACTTCTTTCTTACTGCGCTTGAGTAGGTTATCAGAGAAACTACCATCCCCATCCCCTATCAGCCGTTTGTGGTATGGAGTTGACCTTCAGTCGACTCCATTTCTTTGTACTTTCTTTATCTAACCAGGTCCAGATCTCCCTTCTTGCGGAATCTTTAGTAATCCCACATGCGGGCTCTGGACCCATGAAGTGTCTCTTAGAGCCCTCCTTGGCTAGTTCATCGGCTATTACGTTGCCCTTTATATCCTCATGTCCCGGCACCCAATTAGAACCGTGTTGTCTCGTGCCAGTGCATTGAGGGATTGTTTGCAGTCCCTAACTATTTTACCTAGTTACAGGGTTTGAGACTGCCTTAATGACAGCCTGGCTGTCAGCATTATATTAATTTTCCTCCTCATGTAGCCCCTTTTGCAATCATTTCTGCACAGGCTGCAAGGGCGAATATCTCTGCCGGGAAGACCGGGGATCGAGTTCGGTACCATTCAGTGAGCCCCCTACATTATAATAAATCTTATTAAGATCTTTTTTTGATTTGATGCAGTGTTTTAGAGATATTCCGTTGTCTCAAGATAAAAAACTCACCCAGTATACCGAGTCATTACGGAATCAGAAAATTGCAGCTGCATACTTACTTCGTCATATTTATTCCTTTTAAACCTATAAATAATGAACCCTAGCCTATGATGCCTAAGAACTTTCGAAGTTAATTCGGAATCAACGAAGTCTAGGGATCTCCCACTATATAACAAAACGAATAAATTCTCGCAAAGTGAAACCTTATTTATGTGTATCACACACATAAAACTCCGAGAAATAACCGTAACGCAACCGGCCAACTGTGAAATCCGGTGAATTCGACTATCGAACGCTTCGAATCAACTCACTTTTATTTCAAATGGTTCGATCCGTTTGCTGCCGTCGCGCCGCATTCTACGGCAGGCTCAGTGCGCTTTTCTACATTTTTATCGCTTACATCAACTTTTCCTGCGTTTTTCGCTGGATGAAATTAAACTTTGACTTGGGGATATATACCTGAATTTACTACCCCTTTGTATTTAGGGTTTTTTTTTTGGTGCTCACTTCAGGGATAGAAAACTAGTTGATAGGTTTTAAAGTTTCAGAATAAGCAGAGATTGTCTGGATTCGTAAAAGTATTTGTGCATTTATTTATAGCTGCCTATAGTCAGTGATATTAAGCCGGCATTCAAATGACTAGCTTTTCCTTGGTGTGCAAATATAAATGACGCTAATCACCTAACAACAGGCGATTAATACCATTTTGTAGTTGGTACAGTGGAGAAAACCGCGCATTAATCCGAAAAATAAAACCGTTCAGCAGGAAGTAGAGGGTGGAAGCCTTGATACCACCCTTTATTCAAGGTGTAGAGCTTGCTTTTGTAGATGATATAAAATACATTAAATAATTTAGATAATTTTTCTTGGTAAGAATCACTTTTTCTTCACTATTGTCGCGACTTCCCTAACTGTCGCGCCCCTTTGCGTAAGGGTTGGGGGTTGGAGCTTCTCGCTTCTTTAATATATAAATATATAGACTACCAAAAAGGTACTTACCGTGGAACTGCCGTTGAGGGTTGTTAATTATTAAAACACCACTTTATATTATATCACTAAATTTATTATACAACCGCGCTCTTGAGATCACAACCTGAATTCCCAATACCTCGTCGTCAATCCCCTCAAGCGAGCGCTACTCGAAAGTGCTGACGAGGTTCCGGTAATCTGATTGTAATCTCTGAATACATCTTTTCTTAAATCTAACTTATTTCTATGTAGTGGAACTTTCCGTGGCAATTTTTGTAATTCAACAGCTGTTGTAAGAAGTGTTGGAACGTGCAACGATTCTTCTTCCTGTGCTTGGGTAGCAGCATCACAAGGGTATCTTGATAAAGCGTCTGCGTCTTTATTTAGGGTTCCTCGTTTGTGAACTACTTTATAAGAATATTCCGTTAATTTCAGTGCCCATCTTAACAACTTACTGTTCGATGTTTTTAACGATTGTAGCCAACATAATGAATGATGATCTGTTAAAATTGTAAATGTTGGAAGACCCCATAAGTAAATTCTAAAGTATTCTACAGCCCATACAGCAGCAAGACATTCCAATTCCGATACGGTATAACGTTCTTCAGCGGGTGTTAATGTCCGTGAAATAAATGCGATTGGATAAAAATTCGAACTGTCTTCACTTTTTTGTAATACATACGTTTAAAACCTTGCACGAATCTTTAAATAAAATTATACAGGAAAAATCGTTGATTCCTAGTCTAGCAGGACACTCTATAGTAAAACGTGGTTATATTGACGTAGTAGGCAAAATTTCGAAAACACTTTTTGGTACGCTTACCACGGAAGACGCTGAGCATTTCGAAGAACTCATATCGGAAATTTCAAACAAACAGTTAAGGGAAGAACAAATTTTAAAAACATCAAACATCTGTTGTTTCTTCTACTTTAGACACAGTAGCAAAAACTATTAAACATGTAAATCAAAACGAAAAATCTCTTTCGAAAGAGTTGAACGAATTAAAGAAAAGTTATAAGGGAGTTATGACTTCCGTAAATGTTTTAAAATAACCACTTATTTTCACGGTCTTATTTCTTTCGTCAGTGAGTTAATGGCCCAATTTCAACTACAAACAATAAACTTAATCAATATAATTATAGCGGCAAAACATAGAACCTTGCATCCCCTGATGCTATCACCCTCAAAATTATGTAATGAAATTAAGAAAATTTCAGAAAAAGTTCCTCACAATTTACAATTTCCTTTGGTGTTTGAAGGATTAACAATATCCAACCTTCAGAAGGTAATAAAACTCACGGTTTTTATTTCAAATAACAAAATTATTTGTCTAGTATTCGTCCCTTTTATTCAAATTGATTCATTCGCACTTTACAAAGTTACTCAAATTCCAATTCATTTCCACAAGAATAAATTTATTGAAATTAAAGGAAATTCTCCTTATCTAGCTATAAGCAAATAGTGGAACTTTGGTGGCTTCACCCGAAAAATTAAGGCTCAAATATGCTGGAGCATATTTTTTTGGAAGAGGGGGTAATGCCACGGAAAGTTCCACTACATAGAAATAAGTTAGATTTAAGAAAAGATGTATTCAGAGATTACAATCAGATTACCGGAACCTCGTCAGCACTTTTCGAGTACCGCGCTCGTGAGGGGATTGACGACGAGGTATTGGGAATTCAGGTTGTGATCTCCGAAGAACGCGGTTGTATAATAAATTTAGTGATATAATATAAAGTGGTGTTTTAATAATTAACAACCCTCAACGGCAGTTCCACGGTAAGTACCTTTTTGGTAGTCTATATATTTATATATTAAAGAAACGAGTAGCTCCAACCCGCAACCCTTACGCAAAGGGGCGCGACAGTTAGGGAAGTCGCGACACTATTGTAATAATACTAAGAAAAATGTAAATACCTCCTAATAAAAACTTAAAATATCTTACAATTTGGAATATTAGTAAGTAAGTAAGTAATTTATTCGTCCGTTAAACAAAAAGTTTATGGACCCGTTAATGCAATAAATAACATAAATACACAAATACAATAATTCAGAATACACATTAAAATTGTCAGCCCTGCGATTGCCTGCACGTTGCCAGATCACAGATATTCTCCTCAAACTCATCAATGCTTTATAAGCACATATCTATTAAAATTTCTTTTAATTTGATTTTAAATTTGGGACTCGGCAAATCCATTAAACTTTGGGGCATGGCATTATATAGCGCTATACCTATAACCCGCGATTTATTTGTGCGATATGTATGTTCCATTATCTTGTCTTTACCTCTTGTGTTGTGATCATGGATGTCTCGATGTAACGACAGCTTATGGATATTATCTCTAATATATATTAAGTTTTCATAAACTATTAAAGAAAACAGCGTCATAATTTTTAAGATTATGAAATATAGGCTTACAGTGATCGTCAAATCTCGTCTGATCTATGCTACGTACTGCTGCTTTTTGTATTGTAAATACCCTCTGCAGTTGCGAGTGAGAAGCATTTCCCCATGCTAGTATCCCATATGAAAGGACAGATTGAAATAACCCAAAATATACTTTATACGCCACGTTATTGTCAACAAAAGCTGCTGGTTTTCGAATTGCATAAACTATACTATTTAGCTGAGGACAAAATGTTATCAATCTGCGGAATCCAAGAAAGTTTAGTATCAAGATAGATACCTAAAAAATTTATATTACTAAAATCAGTTTTCTCTCTAAGCGAAAATGTGCATATTTTGGTTTTGTGTGTGTTGATAAAAAGATCGTTAGCATTAAACCAAGATTGAGAGTGGGAAATAATTTGATTGCTGATAGTTTTATCAGTATTATGATTAATGCTAGTACGAAGGGTAAAGTTTGTGTCATCAGCATACATTGTTGTTACTATCATGTTACTTAAAGTACTCATATGTATCGGAAGGTCGTTAACATAAAGTATGAACAAAAAAGGGCCCAATATGGATCCCTGTGGAACCCCACGCTTAATTACTAAGGGATTACTTACTCTATTACACAGAGATACAATTTGTGTTCTATTAGATAGGTATGATTTTATTAAGTTACTAGCTACTCCTCTGACTTCATAAGATTCAAGTTTAGATATTAGTTTTTTGGAGAGACGCAGTCAAAAGCTTTAGATAAGTCTGTGAATATACCAATGCAATCTTCCGCGGCTTTCAAACGCGTCTTGGATATTGTCCACTAGAGTCATGATGGCATCAGATGTTCGTCTACCTTTTCTAAATCCATATTGGTTCATACTGAGAATACTATGAGTTTCAATGTAGTGATTAAATTGACTTAAAATCGCGTACTCTATTATTTTTGAAAAACTGGGAAGTATGTGTATTTGTCTATAATTTTCGGGCAAATTTTCGTCACCTGCTTTATGAATAGGGCAAACTCTAGCCGCCTTACAGTTATAAATAAAGTAATTTTGATGTGTTGCTAAGGAAATAAGCAAGACGCGCATGCGTAAACATAGAACGTTCTTGTGCAAGTGAAGTGTAGGAAGAACTGGCATGGTGTTCGGTCACACGTGGTTCCTTTTTGTTGTTTTGTAACAATTATACTGATTACCAGTAGGAGGTATTAATTCATATTAGAAAAACTGTGTGTTGTTCCTTTAATGTTCTAAAATCTGTTAAGTATTCTGCTGCAATTTGAACATGACATATCCGAAACAACTTACATGCACGTTGGAATTAATTCAGCGTTGTCTGTTAAAAACTCACCCAGACGTTGCAACTAAAGCATTTTTCAGATCAAGAAAGTTATTACGCTCATGAAAATAATCAGTTTCCCAGCAGAGGATGTTTAAGAGTAGTAAGTAATGTTTTACCTTAATAAATAAAATATAAAACAAAGGGCTAGAGAATGCGGAGATGTTCAGAGGATAACAAATATAGAAAATAGAAAGAAAAGAAAATATGTGTAGTTTTAAAAGCGTGACTTATTATTTCCAACAATGCAGTTAGCATTTAAATATTCTTACTAAATGTATAAGTGGTAACAATTCTAAGTTTGTGTTCACATAATTGATTGAAATTCATATTTTGTTGGTCTTTTATGGATTAAATTCCAATTAAATAAAATCTACTAGGACACTTTCATTTCGACGATATTTTCCTTTTTGTTAGGAAAAAAATCAGAGATACTGCATTTTTACTTTTACATTAATTTTACTATCAAACAAGTAAAACTTCTACGAAAATTATCACTATCTAAGAAATTTTTGCTTGTGATTATTCCAGACAATATAAAAAAATGCTGGTAAAGTTACCCACATTTCAAAATTTCACTATAAATATCCCAGGCTGTAGTTAAAAGTATTACTTTTAAAAACAAAATACCTGGTGCACAAAATTGCCCCAAATTCGTTACAGGATTAATTTTACTTTCAAACAAGTAAAACTTCTATGAAAATTATCACTATCCAAGAAATTTTACTTGTGATTATTCCAGACAATATAAAAAAATGCTGGTAAAGTTATCCACATTTCAAAATTTCACTATAAAATATCCCAGGCTGTAGTTGAAAGAATTACTTTTAAAAACAAAATACCTAGTGCACAAAATTGCCCCAAATTCGTACAGGATTTTACCAACAATTTTTATTGTGTAGGCGTCTTATTTGATAAAATACTTTCCTGGAATCTGCATTTGTGAAGACCCTATCTATGCCTACTATATGTGGGAAATTTCTGGGGATAAGTCCAAAGCTAGTTCAGGGGTTCTGTGTAATGTAAGCACGTCCAACTGCAACCTATGGAACCATAACTCGGTGGCAAATGGTGTATAAACCAGAATCACCGTAAAACTTACGTCCATTGAAAGGATTGCAAGTATGGCCATCATAGGGAGAAGTGTCTTCCTCCCCGTCATTGGCGTTAGAAGTAGTGTTGAGAACGAAGCTTGCATTATAATTCACGGCAGATCGCTAGCTTCATAATACGACTTCAAGCAGTACCTATATTTCACTCATTGCACGAATGAAGCACTTGTGCTTGAAGCAGATCTTTCACATTGCCTTCACGAGAATAAAGGTGTAGCAACGTGTTTGTATGTAAACAATTTACTATTTATTTTATCAATAAGTTAATTGTCTAATCGTTAAAATGTAATTCGTTATCAAAGTCATGCCGTGAACGAAGCTGCTTGGTCCAGCCTTTCACGAAATGTATCCTGCTCACATCGTGAAAGCAACCTTGAGCATTCGTTCCATTCATTCTCCAACTTCGCACTGCAATATTCACTCAGAGCTACACAGACGAATGAAACTACGTTCATCCCAGCCCTAACTAGAAGCTCTTCTGGACCTACCACCGTTGTAGATTGGTAAGAACGATTAATCGAACCATGCGGATGCTATCTCTCACTAAACTAAACTAAACTAACTAACTAGTTTACTGTAGGCTGGATGACAATGCTTTAAAAAGCTAGATATAATCTTAAAAGGGACAAACTTTAAATCACCAACCGTGCATATATACTGAAGAAAACTAGCTATCTTAGATAATCTAAAGTCTAGGTTTTAAATTTAGCTAAAACAAAGATATATTTAAACTAAACCAAGAAAAATATAGCGAAGAATTATGAGAAAAAAATAATATGGAATATTAAAAGGAGTGAATATGAAAGAAAGAACACTTTACACGGGAAGAGGTTCAAAAACCTAAATCCAATCATGTTCTGTACCAGAAGAGCAACGATATGGAGACCGATTACGAAGGCTTTAACTGACCCAAAACCTTCAAAGTTCCAATGTAGAAAAGGACTGCATCAACCTTAATGAGTTGCAATCGTAAATTTTGCAAATAGGGAGATCTGTACTTTCCAAAGTGATAGCAATCTTTGCAGAAGCAATCGATAACATCAGTGCGTAGATCAATCAAGATTGAGTCAAATAGCTCAAACGTAACATTAAAAATTATGAATAATAAATTTATGCATCCTAGCAAAAAAAGAATATAGCCGAGTTTACTTTCTACAGTTGCACTGAACTATTAAATCTATTTCGCGAACGTTAATAATTTGCATTTATTGCGTATATAAGTGATATATGATTAACCGTATTTTTAAATACATTATTGGTGTAAACTAAAATTAAGCGTTACCTTTACATGTCGATATTTATTTATTTCACAATTATAATAATCAAATTAAGTAAATTAAATGCGTTGGTTATCTTTACATACAAATGATGTAATATGAAAATTTGGTGGAGGCGCCGCAAAAATAACATTTTACAAATTTTTATCACATTTTAAGTGTTATGTTAAGTTTATATCATCATCAGTACATGTTTTAGGCAGTTTTTTGTTTACCTATTGCTACTATTTCCGCTAATAAGTAGAAAAGTAATAGATCGTACACTAGACAAAGAGATTTCTTCAGGTGACAAACTCAGCATTTAATAAATCTCCACCAAAATCCTAATAATGTACACTATGTTTTGTTTCTAGTAAGTTTCAAGTAGTAAAGCTGAAGCATCATTATCTGACAAACTAGTTAGGGAACTGTTTAAATGTGGTTAATTTCTAGTAGAACATCAACAATTTCAAGATTCGATTCTTCGGTTGGTCACGGCCCTGCGACATTGCAAACCTCTACGCCACTTGATAAACCAACACCTCTTCTTATGATTTCCAAGATAACGACTGGATTGGCGCAACCACTCGACATGTATGGCTTTCGTATGTGGAAGACATTTGTCAAGCGGTTTCCGATTAAGTTTTGCTTGATCTTAATTTGTATCAATAACAGCAATATGATAATCAAATTGTAATGTTTGACCCACAATCAACTATCCTCTCTAAGATATCGTAACCTATTCCCATATTCCTGGTCCAAAAGTAACTACCTAGAATCCAGACCAGACAAAGTTATTAATGCAGTGATATACTCCCTTATGTTCGAGAATAAAGGAAGCTTATCCACATGCTTGCAAAATTACAAAATTGTGTAAGTATCGACCAAATTTTACTTCAGTTGAGTTACTAGAATTAAAAGCTGAAAAATTGCAAATATGTAATGCACTTGAAAAATATTTGAAAAAATTGTGTATTTCTTTTTTTAAAATACAATTACAACAATTTGCATATAGTCCCAAAGTCGAATTCGGAGCATTTTTTCAAATAACTTCTTCTGACATCATGTCATCTAGCCTCATTCTTGGCGATTCATGAAAATAGAATTAAATTTACTACGCCATACTAGTGGGCACAATATATTGTGGTGGTCAGATCTATGATCATATATGTAGTGTCTAGTATGGTGAACAAAGTTCATGTTATAGCAAACTACTATAAGTGAACTTAGTAAGATGCAGAGGCTTTCGTGTTTAGGGATAACAGGAACATCGAGGACTACTTCTACAGCAGCAATGAAAAACCCCCTAGACCTCCCTCTTCTTCATTATGTGGAAGACAACCTTTTGGGAATGAGATCGGACACACGATTTCGATCTTTTAAACTGAAATTTCAATCAATTTTCAAATCAATCCAACTACAGAAAAAGGTTCGAAGAATTGATCAGGTTTACAAACGGATCAAAAACCGAAAACGGGACAGGAGCTAGAATCTACAGCGGAGTAAGAAATACGATGATCACTAACGCTGCGTTACATTAGGAAAATATGCCACTATTTTTGATGCAGAGGCATATGCTATATTGTATTGTGCAACTGACATTAATCATACTACGGCAGACAGCCAGGCGATACTGGGAGCACTAGTGAATCCCATGATACGATCAAGACTGGTTTTTGAACTTATTCGAGAACTCAATGGCCTGACAAACCGCAATGAAGTCACTTTGCTGTGCCCGGATATTCAGCAATTGAAGAAAACGAAAATGCCAATAAGTTAGCAAGAAAGAGACCATTTGCTTCATATATAGGCCCAGAATCTGTTGGAGTTGGATCAAAGAGAAACAAAGAAAACTGGAATAATAAAATTAGGCTAATTCATGGCAAGCCCTAAGAATAGAATAATTTATTGCTTTGTTGATTATAAATGAAAAATCAGAAAAGAAAACAAAGCAAACGTTAAATTAGTTACATTAATTATATAATCAAATCCAAAATAAGAAAGACAAGAAAAATAAATAATTATAAATAGAATAAACTAACTAATTAATTTAATAAATATTATTAAACGTGTGCAAAATGGTCCTGTAAGGAATAAAACTCTATTTGAATGAGTAATTGATTGCATGCTTGTTTAAACAAGTTTAAATTACTTATTTCTTTGATATGGCTTGGTAACTATTAATATAACTTATATTAAACTTCAATGCCGCGTAAGTAGGGCCATTTTCACTTAACATTGATCTATGTTTTGGGACACAGTACTGATCTTTGTGTCGAGTACCGTAGTTATGTGTTAAAGTGTAGTCTTGCAGTATGCGTTTATTTTTAAAACAGAAAAGTAATACTTCTAGGTTATATATTCCAATTACCGTGAGTGTATTATATTTTTTAAAGACAGAAGTTGGCATTGATTGAATTTGAAATTAAACATATTACCTACTAACTTTTTTTGATAAACGAATACTCGACTCAAGTCGAGAATGCCTCCCCAAACAATAATACTTAATCCTAGAATAACAGACACCAGTATAAATTATGCGCAACACCTACTAACTAACCAAATCTTTGATTTGCCGCATAGCAAAACACAACCAGCTCAGAGTATTGCAGAGTATGTTGATGTGCTCTTTCCACTTTTTGCTATCTACATGTAATTATGCCGAGAAGCCTTGCAACATACTGTTAGGTGGTTACAATTGTTAAACTCTACTCTAGTTTTATGGTGATTAACTTTTAAGTCGTTAGCGTGTTAGCGTGTAGCCACACTGCCCGAGTACACTGCCCTGCGGCGCACCTTGTCTAATGATTTTATCACTTGAGAAGCTGCTTTGTTATCAGTTTTTGTGAGTGTATTTTGTTTGTGATAAATTAAAACGATACAAGAAAAAAAAAACATCCTTAAACCCTATGGTCCACTCAAGGGTACTACCTGAGGCTACCTACTTTAATTATCTCATTGTTCCTAACATGTCATTGGTCCCTATTTTAATTAACTAGTACCTAATTACTATTGCGGAACTAGTGATGGTGGTATTGATAATATTGCGCCCGTGGAGCGACATAGTATTCACCTACATTGAAAGAAACTAAAAAGGTTATTTTTCCAGATATTGTACAAATACCGTAACATTTAAGTTTTCTTAAAAGTATTTGATGGTTTATACTATCGAAGGCCTTACTGAGATCTAATAGAACACCACAGCATGCCTCCTTGCTTTCAAAAGCAGCCAATATACTGCCGAGAAGGTCATACATAGCAGTTTCTATACTTTTATGCCTTTAATGAAACCATGCTGTTTGCTGATCAAATTATGTTTTTTGAAAAAGGAGAACAATCTATCAAAAACAATTTTTTCAATGAGTTTGGAGAAAGCTTTTAGTAAACTAATAGGCCTATAATTGTTTATGTCGTTAGGACACCTCTTTTTATGAGTAGGCAGGACACTAGCGTGCTTTAAACCGTCTGGGAATCAAGCACTCAAAAACGAAGGGTTTATTATATGAGTATTGTATGTATTTCTCAAATTTATCTACACATTTAAAAAAAGAATGTAAGGATGTCATCAATACCAGCTGAACCGAAGCCCCAAATCCATTTGTGACTGTTCGCGGTTCAATTTCACATGTTGGAAGAAAATTGAAATAATTTTGATTGTGGGGTATATGAATATTTTGTTGATTAGTATTAGCTGGGTTGTTGCTGACACCAACATAAAATTCGTTAGCTAGGGATTCCGGATCTTTCCTACTTGGAAGCATATGTTCGTGTTCTTTACCTGTATTATTATTTATAATATTTTACATGTCAGAATTTCTGTTTCTATAGAGTTTAACAATTGAAGATGTATTACGTCAAAAAATTTAATTTCGTTTTGGTATAATTGTTTATACTGATGCTTCTAGTTACTATCACGGTACAAATAATACGGTATGGTTACGCGCATATGGAAGTTACGTCACATAGAACATAAATGGCGCCACATATATAATTATTATTATATTAAAATCGATTTCAATCGTGAGGGTTTTGTTAATGCGAAAGGTAAGTTTAGAAAATCCGGACGGGGTTACGAAACATATTTTAAAAGCGTTAAGGTGTTTTCACGATTCAATTTTCTAGAAAAACCACGAAAACACTTTGCAAACAAACACGAAATTCGCTACAATTGTAGAAATAAACACGAGTGCTACTAGATGGCGACAAGATAGATAAAGTAAATTTCAACTTAAAACGGGCTTTTTTAAAGCAAAGCTGCATTTGAATTACATTAATTGGTAGTTGTGAATAATTTGGATTTTAACATTTTGCTGTTTACCATACATGTATTTTATTGTTTTCGATACGCTCCTTAATGACGTCATCTGACCGGCCTTGACGAATTTGAGATTCAAAACGAGCATACCGTATTATTTGTACCGTGGTTACTATCATACTTGGCTATAGCTTGAAGAGCTAAAACTTTCTCTTTCAATTCAAGCAAGTGATGCGGTATTCTATCTAAGTTTTTCTGATGCGATGGAGTTTTCATAAACGGAAAGGAAGCATTAAAATGTCGTAAGAATATATTAATAAAGATGTTAAACGTTTCATTTCTGTCATATAGATCGGTATATACATCGGACTAATCTTCATCAGACAAAGCAGCACAGAAGGATTGCACATTAGAGTCAGAGTATGAACGAGTTGTTCTATATGCACAATTAGCAACCCTATCACTAAGGACATTCACAGAGAGAACTTGCGCTTTGTGATTAGAGAAGCTGGTGGGGGACACGGCTACAGCACCGCACACTACACGAGGATAACGCCAGGCATTAATAATTGTAATATAACCATTACAGAAGTTGTCAATAAAATAAATATGTTGCTTATAATTATAAGTAACAATGTCAATATAAATAAAAGAAAACACAAATAAATAAATAAGTAAAAAAGTAAGTAAGTATATGACACACAGATTACGATTGACAAACAAACATAAAAAGACCACTAGACCGAGTAGCACTCCTTCTGCATCAGAATTCTCTTTACTTGCTTTTTGAAGGCAATGGATGGCAATTTTTTAATATCCATGGGCAAGTGATTATATAATTTCGCAGCCCAATAATCCATTGACTTCTGGGAGCAGGTCAGGCGGTGGTAGGGAATCCTCATTTCATTCCTCCCTCTTGTGGAATAGGTATGTAGGTTACCGTTTACGGAGTATAGGTGGGTGTTGTTGTGCACATGCATGACGACGGAGAAAATGAGAAGAATGTTTTACAGCTTTGATTATATTTTAGGTTGCACAAGATTCTAAGCGCCCGTTTTTGCAGTAGGAACATTTTATGTGCCTCCGTCGCCAGTCCCCAGAAAATGACTCCGTAAAATGTGAGGGAATGGAAATATGAGAAGTAGACAACTTTTGCGGCTTCCAACGTTGCTGTATGTTTTATACTTTTTATGGCGTACAATGCTGATGACAACCTACTGCTCAAATCATCGATATGCTGGATCCATCTCAGTTTAGAGTCAATTATAACTCCAAGGAACTTTCCATATGATGAAGCACTACTGTCGGTGGCGAAGGTTATATTTGGAGGGTTCTTCTCTGCACCAAGAGTGACGTGTCGTCCGCATACAAACAAATTTCGGTTCCACCCATGTTATGCGGAAGATCGTTAATGTAAATCAGGAACAGGAGCGGCCCAGGTAATGATCCTTGGGGAACTCCATATTTGATGCTTCCTAGATCTGAATGGGAGCCATTCGAAGATGTTAGTTGGACTCGCTGAGGTAAGATAGTAGCAAAGTTAGTGGTTTCCCCCTTATCCCATAATATTCTAACTTTCGCATCAAAATCGAATGACTCACTGAATCAAAGGCCTTAGTTAGATCTAGTAATGTCATTCTGGAATACATCCTGGAGTCGTAGGCATTGTATATGTCTTTAATCATTTGTAATATCCCGCTTGATGTAGAATGCCTTTTTCTGTATCCATGTTGTTTCGGAGATAAATAATTATGTTTTTCCTGATAAGAAATTAATCTTGATGCGATTGCTCTTCAAATATCTTTGAGATGGCTGGCAGAATACTTACTGGACGATAATTTTCACATTTATTTTTATTTCCCTTCTTAAATATTGGCGATACTTTCGCAGTCTTTAATAATCTCGGAAAAACTCCCTGTTAGACATTCATTAAAAATACTTGAAAGAGGTGTGCTTAATTTTGCATTGAGTTGTTTTAATACGTAAGTGGACAAATGATAAATGTCTGTTGTATGTTTTCCTCTTTGTTTCGTAAAATTTTGCCTATTTCCTCGGAAGTAATCAATTGAAAAAAGAAGGAGCTGCTACCGTTCAACTTCACAGCACTTAGAAATTCTTCCGACGAATGTGTTGATTGCGTATCATTTGCAATACGTTCCCCAATATCGCAGAAGTATTTATTTAAATCGTTGGGAGACAAGGATGAAGTTTCTTTTTGGGTGGTTGAATTCGTTGGTTTAGATTCATTATTAATTATCGTCCATATTGCTCTTGTTATATTATTACATGAAATTTTATGTGTAGAGGTGTCAGATCATCTTGCAAAAAATTCACATTGAAATCGCCAGCAACAATAGTAACAAGGCGCATATTAGTACCTTTCCCAGCAGTCTTTTAAGACAGCAGCAAAATTCCTGGAAGTTTGAAGATGGTGATCTATAAACACAAATCAAGAGAAAAGACTGCTGATCCAAATAGACTTTCGCAGCGCTATATTCAAAACAAAAATAAGGAGCTATAAAAAAAGAAGGCTGAATACCTACTGCAGCTCAGTAGTGTAAAGAGTAAATCGCCAGAACGATACTAAAATAATAAAAATAATAATGTAAATAATAACTAAATAAGACTAGTATTACTAAAATACCAAATATTATCAATGATAACTAACACTTTATATTACTGAATTTTATCGAATTCGTGGGCTACAATATTTTATTTATTTAATTCTGGTCAGGTAAAGTCAAATAGTAAACCGGTGTTTATTTGACAATGATGGTCGAGCGGTGAGGCATCGGCGTTGGTGAGGTGATTCTGAACCCAGAGTTACAATCCGGGGGTTTACCTGTAAAGAAAAGCCACCTGAGCACTCCGGTCATCTTTAATTAAAGCCAACAGCAGGTTACACAGTTAAATGTTAGGTTACAACCCAACAAACTCGGTCTCCGAAATATAACTCCGTTGTGTTCGGTTCACCCAAACTTCGCTATGTCCTTGTGATTCGGGAGCTCGTGAGCGCGAATCCCCCGCGAGTTCACAGAAGGTGCATGCGAAACCGCCCGGCGGCTTCCCCGTGCCCTTATTTTTACGACCCCCGGGACGCCCAGCTCCTGCGGTCAACTGTGCCGTGCGGATTCCCCACATCACAAAGCGTGCCCGCTAGGACGACTAGCTTTTCCTAACCAAAGCGCCCTTAACTAAAGCATGCTTAAGTTACTCAGGCTATTTCGCAAATCTAATTCGTTACTCTACCTTATACTAAAATAACAGGAATGCTCTGTGATTTAGACTCACCTTTAAACGGGTCACAAAACCTACACCCACTTGTACCACGACTAATTCGTCACTCTAGTCTCTACTCTAAAGTATATTATCGGAATTCAACCGTCTCAGCGTTTTGTTTATTTGACTAGTCGGCGTGCCGTAGCCCTTATAGCGTTAAAGAAACGACTGTCGGCATCGGTATCAAATTTCAGGCCTCGTCCGTCTACTTATCAAAATGCTTTTACAAAGTGTATATACAGTTCTCTCCGTAAAAATCGAGAATAGTTTAATACTTTTTGTACATAAATGGTAGACGGTACAAACAAATTAATGCAAAGGGAAAATATTTCTTACATTCGGCCATCCTGCGTTTCACCTCGTCCCGAGGTGACGTCCTTTTCCCTATTCGTCGGAAACCAGTAGCTTTCACACAGTCGGTATAGTGTCTTTTCGATAGCAAAATGACCAAGATCGTCATGTGCTGCCTTAACCACTTGCTGTCTCATGCCTGCTGGAACAAGCCATTGCAATCCGCGTGCTGTTATTCGATACACGCGACCGTTTCTAAGTGCATAGTTCTTATAGATGTTCTTTTCGTACTCGGTTTCCGGAGTTTTCTCTAATACTTTGTGAATTTGTCGGATCTTTTCATCAGCTAGTTGTCCCGACAGTACCCAATCGGTAGATTCAATGGTCAACACAAACTTGTTAGTCGCTGCGTTTTCGTTAGTTGCCGTATCCTCGGTCCGCCTTGGACTCTCAAGGGGTATTGGATTCCTACTCAAAGCATCGGCATGACCCATTCTACCTCCGGGCCGATATTTTACAATAAAAGAATACTCTTGGAGTTGTAACCACCACCTCGCAATTCTGGGTAAAATTTGCTTCTTTTCGCTGGTAGCTTTTAATGCATTGCAGTCGGTTACTACAGTAAATGTGATTCCCAACAGGTATGCCCGAAATTTTCTTATGCTATCGACAACCGCCAACGTTTCGAGCTCATACGAATGATAGCTAGGCTCAGCCCCTATGGTTTGACGACTGTAGTAGGCCACTGGATGGAGTCGTTCGTCTGGGTGCATTTGCAACAGTATTCCTGCTAATCCGATCGAACTCGCATCCGTGTGCAATTCTGTTGGAAGCGTTTCGTCAAATATTGTTAATACTGGCCGTTCAATAAGCGACTCTTTCAATTTTCGGAAAGCTTGTTCTTCCTGCTCTTGCCATTTCCAAGCAACACTCTTTTTCGTCAAGTTAGTTAGTGGTTTCGCAATTACAGCATATCCTTTTACAAAGTGTCTAAAATATCCTGTAAGACCTATAAACTGTCTAACTTGATGTACAGTTTTTGGTGTTGGAAACAATTCAATTGCCTTTGTTTTCTCATGACCAGGTTGCACCTTACCATCTGTTATTTCGAAACCCAAATAATTTACGGTCCTCGTAAGAAACGAACATTTCTTCAAGTTCAGGGTCAGGTGTTCTTTCCTGAAAATGTCTAAAAGTTTCCGTAAATTTCCGAGCCCTTCTTCCACAGTTGTAGAATGAAGTAGCACGTCGTCTAAATATACTGCTGCGTATTCTCTGGCTGGTTTGAGTATTCTATTGATAAAACGCTGAAAAACTCGTGGAGCGTTTGTCAATCCAAACGGTACTCTGTTAAATTCGTACTGACCACCAGGTGTGACAAATGATGTATATTTTTTGATTCTTCCTTCAATGGATCTGGTAGTAACCAGATCGAAGATCTAGACTGATGAAATATTTACCACCCTGTAATCTGTCAATTTGATCATCGATTCTCGGCAACGGTTGATTATCTTTTATAGTCATGGTGTTGAGTTTTCGATAATCTATGCATAACCTTTGCTCTCCGTTCTTTTTCTTACGAGCAAAACCGGCGAGCTATAATCAGAATCTGATTCTCTAACGATATTGCAGTCTACGAGTTCACTGACCATGTTCTTGACTGTCTCCTGTTCTGCCCGCGCCATCCGGTACGGACGATAGGAGAACGGCTGGTCTTCTTTCAGTTGTATTGTCATCTCCGCAGTTTTAGCGCAACCAAGCTCAGCGGGTGTGAGTGCGAAGCAATCTCTATATTCGGTGAGCAACTGAATTAAGTGATTTTGTTGATCTATCGTTACAGGCCCAATCTTAATTTCGTCGCGTGGTAGCTACTTTCAGGGGTATCTCTGTAACTTTTAGAACCTCTTCAAGTGGTTGATCATCTTCTTTGCAAGGGATATGCTCTAACCAATATTTTCTGTGGTTTAAACACAATTTCGTTTTCTGACAAGTTAATACATGGTATCGCTGTCGACTGACCTGGCTGTACTCGAACTATAATACGCGGAATGCAATATTCTTGTCCTTCTTGTAAGCGTACATCGGCTTCCACGAATAAATCTCCCCTGTAGGTGGCATTAGAGACATAGACATGCCCAAAATGTTCAGGTGGTATGATCAATGGTCGTTCAACTCTTAAAGCTACTTTGGTGTTTTGTACAGATTCCACATCCTCTTTGGTTTCGTTACTATTCCGAACAAAACGTAAACTATTCTTATCCTTAATTAAATAAAGATCCGGCAGTTCGGTAAAAGGTCTTCCAATCAGGGCGGGCACGGTTTGAACATAATCGGGTACAATATGTACCTTCACTTCTTCCTCTATATTATCCACGGTTAACATCAGGGTCGTAGAACCCAGCGTGGTAGTGGTTCCTCCTCCATACCCTTGTAGAGTGATCTTGTCCGAACTGTCGTACTTTATTCCTAAACGATTAATTTCACCTAATCTAACTATATTACAAGAACTTCCTAAATCTATGTATGCAAACGATTGCTGGCCATTAATCAAGATTTGTTTGTAATATTTGCTGCTTGTTGGTTCTTGATCCCCGCCTAGTCAATCAACTTGTTTTAGTTTTTTCGGCTTTTGGTGGCATCTTTTTATTCTTACGATAACAATCTTTCTCCTCGTGTCCGTATCGTTGACAGAATGTACAGGTTTTTCGCCAACCTCTGCAATCTCTAGCATAGTGCCCCGTTTTTTGGCACCGGAAGCATGTCACCACATCTTTCGGTTTGATTTTCGTTGATGGGACGACTGTCATTTTTTGCTTTGATTTATATTTAGGCCTATCTTGTTGCTGTGAAGGCCCTGGCATATCATCAACCGAATTCAAATACTGATATAAAGCTTCAGGGGTGCGGTATCCCCCAGATTTTGCTCCTGTTTTCACGACGATATCGTCTATTCCTCCAATTATGCAAGACACGGCATCCGAGTCAGTGATTCTACACGCATTTAATAGGGATAATTTTTTTATGAAAATATCGTGCAAAGCTCTCATCTGGTCTCTTCCGTCTTCTTAACATCTCCTGAAGATCGTCACAATACTCTCGTTGGCTTGGAAAAGCGCTCTGAATTTTCACTTTCCATTCTAACCACGTATATTTGACCGTTGGTAACCCTTTGTACCACACCTGTGCAAGCCCCTTAATTTTGACAACGCAAAATAAATTACGGTCTCTTCTGACCACCCAAATACTTCTCGCAACTCATCTACTTTCTGACACCATTTTTCGGCGGTTTGTTCCCGCTCCTCAGGATTAAAAACCGGTACAATATTTTCATTTTGGTAAAACAGTCTTTGTCTTATGTTCGGCGCTAGTCTTAATAAAAGACGAAATAATATCTGCCAAACGATCGATCGAATCTGTCGTCGAACTACCCTGTATACTACTTGCCGAGCCCGACGGTACTGGGCTAGACGCACGTCGTTTCCTGCCACGCTGTGCTTTACTCATCTTTGAATTTTATTTAACTCGCTATACAAAATTAGGAGGGAAATAATTAGAATAAACTCTATTAACCGCAAATACACAAAGAAATTCGATTCGTAAATCAACGCTTATGGTGGAAAGCAATAAAATCTTTGTCCCGTTCCTATTGTTTCAAATTTAAACCCCGTAACACCTCACCAGACGCCTTTGAAGAATTCAAAAAAGATCTTTTTTTGTGTATTATCCCACTTCTGAAAAATTGTAAAAAAGTAAATCGCCAGAACGATACTAAAATAATAAAAATAATAATGTAAATAATAACTAAATAAGACTAGTATTACTAAAATACCAAAATATTATCAATGATAACTAACACTTTTATATTACTTGAATTTTATCGAATTCGTGGGCTACAATATTTTATTTATTTAATTCTGGTCAGGTAAAGTCAAATAGTAAACAGGTGTTTATTTGACAATAATGATGGTCGAGCGGTGGGGCATCGGCGTTGGTGAGGTGATTCTGAACCCAGAGTTACAATCCGGGGGTTTACCTGTAAAGAAAAGCCACCTGAGCACTCCGGTCATCTTTAATTAAAGCCAACAGCAGGTTACACAGTTAAATGTTAGGTTACAACCCTAACAAACTCGGTTCTCCCGAAATATAACCTCCGTTGTGTTCGGTTCACCCAAACTTCGCTATGTCCTTGTGATTCGGGAGCTCGTGAGCGCGAATCCCCCGCGAGTTCACAGAAGGTGCATGCGAAACCGCCCCGGCGGCTTCCCCGTGCCCTTATTTTTACGACCCCCGGGACGCCCAGCTCCTGCGGTCAACTGTGCCGTGCGGATTCCCCACATCACAAAGCGTGCCCCGCTAGGACGACTAGCTTTTCCTAACCAAAGCGCCCTTAACTAAAGCATGCTTAACGTTACTCAGGCTATTTCGCAAATCTAATTCGTTACTCTACCTTATACTAAAATAACAGGAATGCTCTGTGATTAGACTCACCTTTAAACGGGTCACAAACCTACACCCACTGTACCACGACTAATTCGTCACTCTAGTCTCTACTCTAAAGTATATTATCGGAATTCAACCGTCTCAGCGTTTTGTTTATTTGACTAGTCGGCGTGCCGTAGCCCTTATAGCGTTAAAGAAACGACTGTCGGCATCGGTATCAATTTCAGGCCTCGTCCGTCTACTTATCAAAATGCTTTTACAAAGTGTATATACAGTTCTCTCCGTAAAAATCGAGAATAGTTTAATACTTTTTGTACATAAATGGTAGACGGTACAAACAAATTAATGCAAAGGGAAAATATTTCTTACAGTAGGAATCATCTTCGCATCATAATAGGTCTCCTAACAGGACACTTTACACTTACAGAAAATTGGGATCAACTCTGGAGGTACCAACTGCAGGCTGTGTTATGAGAGGACAGAGAACGCTTAAGGAAAATTCTACGTTTTATTAGTGCCCGTTCAGGAGAGGTAGGTTTATGTGGTGGTGTTACGAATTAGGTTGTTCGCTTCCATCGGAAGGGTGTTCGATACAGAAGCGGTCTAAGGTTTCCTATATATCCGGATCAGACCATTTTAAAATTTTCGGTTGGGAGTGGTGTCCATCGTGAAGAGATTATAGACGGGATCTAAGTACATTGGCTTTCTACATTTCTGGTCTGGAGCACTTTAAGATTATGCATTAGGAGAAGTGCCCATTTGAGAAGTGTGTTCGTTAGTAGGGGTTTTACTGTAGCTTTCACAAAAATTAATACTTCAGTTTCTGAAATAACATTATATTTACTTTTGGTCCACTATATTCTTGCAAATACATGAATAAATTGTATTGTATTTCAGTATTTATATATATGTTTTTTTAAATAAATGCTTGTCCATGTAAACAAAAGTAGTTTGTGAATGTCGCTCTTTGTTAGAATTTAATTAAACTAATTTTCTAATGAACTAGGTAAATTGTTTGTAGCTACTGGCGAATTTGTTCTCCCACATACATATTTACGATGGGTATACACCGTAAATATACGTGTCAATCAGGATTATCTTGACATTCAGTAATTAATAATATCAAATTTACTATCGTTATTCACTCTCCGCTTGCCGCACATACTCATTAATAACATTGTACGATTTCCTATAAATAAGTAATGCTGCCGCTGGGTTTATTATTCAGATGCTCCAGAAAAAATGACTATACGATACCAAACGAATAACGGTCAGAGTTAGAGTAAAAAAAAAATAATAAATTGATGTCGATTTATTGGTTGGTTTATTGTGCGGGCAATTTAGTCGTGTCTCTCTTTTTTTTTCCTTCACAATAGTCGAAATATACACGCGATATACATATTTATTTCTTCTTTATCGTTAATTTGTATTTATGAATGTCGTGAAAACAGTTATCGTGCTATTGATCCATAAAAATTAATCGAATTTGTATAGTATTTGTCCCGTTATGCCCTTACGAATACGATGTTATGCCTTTCCATTTCCTCCCGATATCATTGATGGATTGTTTATCGTATCGTTCGAGATAATTTATTTATAATACCCCAACTAATTGGGGACGATAAAATATTGATGAAGAGAATTTATTGTTAATAAATAAAGAATGCTCGTAACGCGATCTGATAAAATTGGAACAAAGCATCTCTTTACAATCCCTAGAGTAGCGTCAGTTCCTATAGCAACCTTTTCCCTTGACGGACACGAATAAAACATCCCATTCTTGTATCTATCATTCCCCGTTTTTTTTTTTTAGGTCCTATTGTTGCCTTTCCGTCTCATTGTGTACTTTAGCGAAAGTGAATCCCATACACGGCTCGTCTGGAAAGTATTTTAAAGTGGAAATGTGGATCTCTGTTTGACGATATCGTTTTCGTACGAATGTGAGGGCTTTCAGTAAAACATTTTGGAGTATCCGTATCATCGTTAAAATTGGTAGGAGAATTCGTAATAAGCCCAGGCCACCGGGACTTCCTAATCAACACCCCAGTGCGTTTAATTTGCGGCCACAGTACGCTAATTAATTCGCTTATGACGGCGCAAAAGGAAAAAAAGAACCCGTTTATTATGGACGAATATATTTACTCAGTTTCGAGTCTGCGTGAGTTACTTGTTTTAATATTTATACAGGTCTTGTCTACTGGGCTTCAGGTTAGTTATTCTAGCGTTTATTAATCTAAAAAAATATTACTTTAAAATAAGGGCTTCATTACTTATTGCGTGTGGACAAATGTTGCGAAAATAAAGAAATACAAATTTTTGTTATGTCCTATGCTTTGGTGATGTAGAATTTTTAAGGAGAACAAAATCAAAAAAGTTGTTTTAATGTCGTAATAAGGAATAATTTATTGAAACAAACACTACATAAAGAGATTCTAATTCTTACAGAAATGGCTTCGAAAGCAAAAAAAAAAAAGTTAAAAAAGGTTTAATATCTGAAAAAATGTATAATAATAATAATAATAATAATAATAATAATAATAATAATAATAATATAGTCTTTATGGGATGTCCTTACATAACTAAGTACATAATCATATAACATAAAACATGAATTCGATGTAGGAAGTACTTAATAGTAACTAGAATAAACATAATTAAATAAATATACACGCACCTCCACAATAGAAATATATAGAAGAGAAAAAAAAGCAAGCCGCTATTAGTATTTAAAATGACATACCCAATCACAAGGCGAGGTTCAGAAAAGAATTGTGTTTTTCAACCCGACCTGGATTTTAATTAGATTTTGTACATTATTGTAACTGCCTAATGTGAACTCTAAACCTATTTCCAGTAGCGTGATATTCTAACCTTGCGTCTCTCTTTTCATATGTACGATACGTTATTACATACTTTGTGAAATGCTGTCCTACTGCCTCCTCAAGAAAATCTTCAATTTACTCTTAAATGCAGCACCTGGCAGTAGCCTTATAGTATTGGGTGTCTTATTGTATTTGCTATATGTGGAGAAGGTAAATGAGCGCTGAAATAGTCCAGTCCTATGAGGAGGAGGAGAGAGTAAATTCCTAAATCTAACTGTAATGGAATGTATATCCGAGCGAAACCTTAATTTTTTAAAAAGATATGGGGGTGTTTTTGTCGTCAATAATTTATGGCAAAAACGCAACTCCCTCCGATAGTTCATACTCAGCCAACCCGCTTCCACCAATTTTGTATGATATATGCTCAAATTTTCCAATTCCATAAGTGATGAGGGCATATAGCTATCCATGGTTTAATCACTGTTATTTAAAAAGCAATCACCTATGTAAAGTCAAAATAACAACGGCATCGAAAACATATTCGTTTAGCCTGTATCACCACCACAGCTGAATGTATTCGGGTAAGTTTAGCAGTTTGGCCATCTACCAATAAGTAGTGAAATGGCGAATTTTCAAATAGCGATGAAAAACCTTCAAATTACAATTTAGTAATTAAGGGATTTACTTAAAAACACTGGGGGTCGGGTTTATAAAAGCCCGTCCGCTGTGTAAGACGTAATTTTGTGTTAGGAATCGTTTCGTTTGTGAAGCAATTATTAATATTAAGTTGGTACATAAATACCGCTACTCAAGCCTATCCAAAATTGTAGAAAAATACGGCGCTTTGCTTGCTTCAGGGACTTGCAAAAGGCTCTCTTTTCGAAAACTGCTCAAGCTTTATGTGAACCTAGGACACGGTTAAATTGATGGAAAAACTCAGATGTTACTGTTTTTAAATGCCAATTATACCTACTGCCAAAATTAAAATTGAGAAATCCTACTTAAAATAAAATGCTTTCGTCATAATTAATTTTTATCTAGAATATCTAGAATAATTATTAGCCCAGAACATATTTACTTTAGTATTTTGTTTATATTTATTTATTATTTATATTTATCTAACTTCACTTTCTCATGTAATGAGAATATTTATTAATTTTGTTATTTACTTTGTTTCCTATTAATTTTATGTTGTGTTATCTATTAATAAATGTCTAAGAATCAAAACATTTTTTACTGCAATAATCATTATTTTTCCGATCACGATTTGGGAACTGAGTATATTCGTTATTCACCATAGCTTACTAATTCGCTGCGTTCAGCACTTATCTATGCTAGATGTTTTTAAAACAAGAACAACCCAAAGAGCAATTGTGATAACGTTTTAAAGTACTAGCTGCTATTGAAAAGTAGCAGTAGCAGATAGCAGTGCTACTGATAAATCGGTATTTTGCTCATGAGTAATGTATATAACTGAACTTAGGAAAGTATACATGCACATACGTATATCTACATCATGTTCTTGGTAATATTCCAAACCTTCAATATATGAATCTAGGAATCTCCCACACAATTATTTTTTTTAATCCTTCACATTATACATACTGTGAATACCAATGAATGCTGAAGCAAAATATTCAGTGAAGAGTTGCAAGGACATTTGTTTACACACTGCAGAACTAGCGAAGAGATAAGATAAAAAGGGTCACTTCTTGCCCGCACTTTTGATGCTTTGTTGTCAAAAAGTGACCTATAGGGTTACCTTCTTCTTTATTACCTCACCAGATGCGTCAGCTTTCTTCTTTAATTTGCATTAATCATGATAATGTATGTCAGAGAGGGACGCATAATCTCGACTCAATTGTATCAATCGTACATCTTGTGTAGAATTTGAATGGTAATAAAAACATTATTGCAGTTATTACTAAATAACAAAATTGCAAGAATAAATTGAAATAAAAACGTGTTAAATTATTCCCGATAGCACTCAACGGCGGTCAAGATCAACGTTAGGATGACTACCATGGCGTGCATTAGCAATATTGAATCGCAAATTAACAAGTTTATCAATGAATGAGTCAAGAAAGTGGCGGCAAAAGTCACCAGCACAAAGACAAACAAAAGAGTTTCTAAGGGAACAAGGCCCTGAATTTACTAAAGACCTGTTGAGGAAAAAAATGATAGTAGGTCTGCTGATGACTCATTGTAGACTATGTGTAAATAGGCATATGTACAACATAAGTCTAGTAGATTCTGCCAAGAAGAGGAAGAAACACCATGTGCTGTGTCCAGGCGGGCTAGCCTAGCAAGACATTTCTAGTATTGGCATGGACACCCACAGCTAGTGTGCAAGAAGGAGCCGCTTCTAAAGATAACAGCCCTAATTAAGAGGGCAACATTAGAAAGCAAGCGGAATCACAATAGATCTAAAAAGGTCGCGGTGAAGCAGGTCGGTGGGCAACCCCAACCCTAATCTAATCTAATCGATATCCCGTGGACCCCGTGGACCCGGTAAATGACAAGTACAGCCTATTTCGGCCCATTATGTTTTTTCCTTATTAATCCAGATTCGCCCGGCTTTTGGTGTCCGAAAAATACTGAATTTTTCAGGCTTATTGTGCCATATCCGTATTTCATATAAGCGGCACTAAAATGGTGGTTTCCGGGCGGGTATGATATTTTTTGGGTCCTCTTTCGGTTCCCCAAATAAGCTTTGCGCTCCAATGCTTCACATTAACATACCATATACGTGATTCTTCTCTACATAGTGCGAAGTTTAAGCACTACTGTAAATACCAATCATGCATAATTATCCTTTCACTGAAGGATATCCTGCAATCAGACCTGTGTAGATGTAGAACTATTTCTTGTTCATTTGTAGCTGTTTTTAGTACGCTTTGCGGATGGGTTTCGTACAAAAGTTTAAAAAGTGTTCATTCATTCTTGTATATTTCGAACATATAACTAATTAGTTAACTCATAGCGATAGTTATAATATTAAACAGTGAAAATAAACTTATATGGTCATTTATGGTATAAAAGTCTTAATGACGCCCGGCAAAGCCAATTTAAATCATAAGTTGTGTGAAGACGACTATGCAAGCTTCTGATTAAATAAAAAATGCCAATATGTGACAACAACCTAAACTTACTTCAAAATATCTTTTTTTAACAAAACTACTATTATTCCATGCGAATCTGCCAATAGAGAAAACTGCCATGTATTGCAGATACCAAAATCTACACATTTTAAAAATATCTTTTAAAAACAAATTTTTGTAAATATTGATCTTTTTTTTTAAAATAATTACAGGGCCCATCCCTGAAAGAAAATTCATTGGATTTATTTAAAATTACTCATCTATAAAATCTTGATTGAATTATTACAAACGATTAGTATGAATTGAAAGGGCTTTGCCTTAAGTGGTTAATTTAACATCAGCAGAAATATAGGGTGCTATTTAAAAAACCAAATTATCTTGGATTAAAGTTAAGCAAATGTTCAGGACTATAGTGGATATCTGTAATTTGATAATTATGTCCATTATAATGTTGTTGTTGCATCAAAATAAGCATGTATGTGTGGTGGTACTTAAAGCATGAATATCTAAAACGCGTGCAAGTGCAAATTACGCCGTCTAAACCAAGGCTTGCAGCGGGGTTATTTTTTAAGAAAGGGGAAATAACAACGTTGCTGTTACAGATAGATATATAGCACAGCTGGACAAACATTTATTTAGATAAACTAACAGATAAAGAAAATTTAACTATTATCTTTATCCGAAGGCGATAGATAAAAGTATCTTTCATTTTTATCCCTAATGGATAAATAAAATTATTTTTAATTATCCCTGACAAATGAGTTTTATAAGAAATTGATATTGTAAGTTTTTCTCAAATTCTACTTGCCTTATATAAACTTAATAACTAAATTAAATTCATAGTCGTACAACCGTAATTTCAATGAAATTTTGAAAAATAATGTGAAATGAATAGAATTGGGGAGAAATGTTTACTGTAGCACATTGCAACCTCATCTTTTTTGTGTTTGTGAGTGAAGTTACAAACTCTCTATTCTCATCTTGTGCGAGAGTTTCTTTATTCGTAACTGAAGTAAACAAATTTTCATTGAAAGCTAAAATGAAATTCTCCTCGCATATTCTGTTTTCCGTATTCCCTCGCGGTTTCTGTACAAGATCAATGCCATCATCCAGGGACATCTGCTCGTCATATCAACGCATCTGCTTAAGTACACACGTCGGAAACGCAATGAACTTCTCGGATTTATTGAACTTGAGTGAACGTGTAAATTCACTTTACTTGCCCGCCTCTGTGTAAATAAATCTGCCAATCATAATCTTTCGTTCGTTAAGCAGTAGGTAGTTCTGGTATTTATTTTAAAATTGCTTTGTGTATTTACGGGTTTTCCACGTTTACTATATAGAAATCGGTTTATTTCGTTTTTAATGAAACGCAAAGTGCGGTTTTGTTATTGGCGATTCGTCCCGTTTGATTTAAGTGAAAGCACGTTGCTTGTCTTCTAAGGAAAAATAATAGAAAAGCCCGGACTTAGTAGAATAGGAAAATATTGGAATACGTATTTGCGGTGCTCCTAATAAATTTATAAGATTAGGATATTGGAGACTGCATGCGAAGCGTTTATCTGCATCTTTACTGCGCTTATCATGTATTCTGTGCAGCCTAAATTGCGCTCGTTATTAATAAGCTAAAACTTCACATCGCGATGCCATTTACTAGAATTGTAGTTTTCGATTGACTTGGGCGATTGTATGTACTGATCTACATTCACGTATGTATAGCTGAATTGCCTTACGTGCATATATCAAAGTTTAGCAATGAAGTTTCCGTACCGAAAACTTTAATATGTAAACGTGCAGGTCTCGGTGAGAATTTCATTTCCCCAAAATTTACCTAGACAGTCAAGCATATAAGGGCAGCGTTATGACACGTGAAGTCACTTTGAAGTCGCTTCTGTATGTAAATTTGTAGATATGTATATGTATATGAAGGTACATACATTGGAAGAAATCCTATTCATAAGGGAATATGCAATAATTAAGTACAAACATGTTTTAAAGAATTCAATAAGAAAAAGTAGATTATTCCCTTATGTTATATATTGTAGTAGTTTATTAGTATTTATTTGTAAATGTTAATTTCCTTGATTTTTTTTGAAAAAATTGTATGAGAAAAAGATTTCTTTGGAAGATTTGGATTAATAAATATGTATTAATCCAAAGAAGAGTAGTAGTAGAAGAGTAGTGGTTTAACAAGCATATTTCCTCCTAAAGAGTGTGGGATATCAACTGAGCAAGCCGATTTACTCTTTACTTGAATATACAGGTAGCTCCACAAAAACACCGAGCGTGTATGTCTATTATATGAACGGTAAAATTGATGAACTAAGAAGGACGTATTATGCGAACGTATGTGATTGAGATAGCAGCTATTTATGTTCAGCAATATACACCCATACATCTAGTTAAAGATTTAACAACCGCGGGCAGTGTAAAATTGTGCGGATTTATTTTTGACGGAGAAATAGATGATGGTATGCGTAATCGACTTTAACCTAACATCACTACGTCGATCAAGAAATGGTTGTAAAAAGCGCGCAAGAAGATTGATAAGAAATTGTACTTATTATATTATTAACCCATTTATGGCCCAACGGGTCGAAAATGACCCAACCCTTAAAAATTATGCTACCAACTATTAGCGTGCATGTTTGGAGTAATGCCTATATTTACATTTAGTAGTTAAAATAATAAAATCGTTAGTATAATATTGCAGAAAGTGCGGAGAATTAGATTTTTCGGTACTGGCGATAAGTTTAGACGATAAAATATTGCAGTATGACATGGACAGCAAATGGTACTAGTAAGTTGCTAATTTGAGTACTCATTGTATTGTAAATGTACGGAGTTATTAAATATATATATATAATATATATATATATATAGTAATATATAGCACTTATATATATTATATATATATAGTATATTTACATCCCTCTATCAGTTATGACGTCTTTTCACCGAAACCGCGTTTAATTGCGTCCACCGATGATAGCGCAATATAGTATTGAAGTTTGACGATTGGATTGTAATAAGTTGTCAACATATAACGCTGTACAACTTCTATATTTTTCTATCATGCTCATAGTTTATTCCCCATTATGAAATTAATGTGACGTCCTTTCAGTATGTCGCTCATGTGACGTCCATGGGTATGCAGCGGTATGTTTTACCGCTTATAGCAACCAGGAATATACTTACTTTCATAATACCGTTAGAATGAACTCCCGCATGTTGCCATATCTATCTATTTTTACAGCCCCATTTTGATTTATATATTTTACTAAACGTTTGGTATTTCTTAACATTATATAATGTATGCATACAAATACAAGAGCCTACACTACAAGGCGCATCTCCGGCAAAAGTATTGATTAATGCCATTATTTTAATTCTTATTTTAATCTAAGTTTTCTTCAAATAAAAGTTCTTTGTTTTTGTTTTTGAATAATTAGTATACGTTTTATTACTATTTTCAGAATCAAAATTTTTCTACGTAAAAATAGTTACATTTTATGAGGGCTCAACAATAATATTTCCAAGATACTAATGTAATAGTCACCACGAAATTTGTTGTTACTGTGCCTCTGCCTTGCCGATATTTTTGATTGGTTATCAGTTGTTATTTTTGACAATCAGCGTCGCGTTGATAATTCTTGTGAGTTAGTTTTAAATTTGAGTGTGTTAAAAATGGTTCTCATAACAGAAAGGGTAAATCTAATATTTCGTCATGATAAGGGAATGGTGATCGAAAATTGGCGCAAGCAAGAAGATATGCAAATATTCAATTACGTCTATTTCTAACCGTACTGCTATTACGCAGACTTTCCAATTTAATTGAAAAATACGCAGACATCCCGACCGGTAAAGGAAAGTATAAGACGGGAAGACCAAAAACTGCTACTGGTGGTGATGCCTGCATTAAATATTTTTGCTGCGGGAACGAACGACCCCGACATCGTGCAATGATCATACAACGTGACAATAATATTTCAGAACGATCTGTTCGTAAAGTGCTTAAAGAGAAATTACATCACATAAAAAGTGCAATTAGTCAAAGAACTAAAGGCAGATGATTCGATAGAAGACTGCGATTTTGTGAAATCAAGAGGACTGCGTTCCAAACAAATCGGATTTCTGAAACAACTTTTGTTTCTGACGAAAGCCACGAAAATAATGTTAAATGAATTGTTAACTACAGAAAAATTGTCGATATTAGGCTTCAGGAAAACCTAAATGGCTAAAGAAGCTCACTCAACGTCCTTAGAAAGTTGATGTTAGGCAGGGATTATCATGCTAATATTATTGAATCATCTAGGCACGTTACCAATGGAGAAACTTTTATTGACCCAAAAACGTAGTTCCGACATTACAGCTCATTAACTCAATTACAATAACCTCTGGTTCAACAAACGGGGCTCTTCACACTCTGGTTTAGAGGATCAGAAATTATCGGAATAATTTTGTCCCACCCCTATGGAGTGGACGAAGTGGGGCAGTAAAGTGGCCGCCAGAACTCCAGACTAAACCTTCTGACTTTTGCTAGGGGTTACATAAAATATAAAGTTTATGGGAAGCGGCTAATATCTCCGAATTAGAATATCTATATATATATATAAAAACTACAATATCCAAAAAATAATAACTCATTACTACTATTACCCTTTACTGAAATGGAATAAAATTGATCACATAGAGATTTTATATAAGGCAAATAAAATGAAATACGGGCCCAAAAAAAAATGCAACAGATCGAAGGGAAACACTCACAAAAGCTGGAATCTTAACAAAACAACTGGCTGCTTGCTAAAAATCGCTGATATCATATTGCCCATACCCTGCAGAACTTCATAAACGAAGAGAAGTGAAATTCTCCCCTGGCCTGCTCGCGGAAAGGGACGTTTCAGCGCCGCTGTTTAAGCGCCGCAGATTCAGCGCCAGGACATTTCAGCGCCCGACGATTCAGCGCCGGGACCATGTCAGCGCCGGCCAATTCAGCGCCGCATTTTGAATGGTTAACTATGATAACTGAATGATTCATAAACTTAATGAGCTAACTTAAATCATTCTTTATGAAAGAATTTTTGTAACGACGTATATTGGTGCATGGCGATGTTTCGATGTGGCCGTTTCGAAGCCGAACGTTTTGACGCCAATGCAGTGCCAGTGAATTGATTTGAACGTATGAATACACAGATAGTCTAAACGCTTGATTTTTTTTTAACCAATTGGAAGGGATAAGAGGAGAGAGGGAATGATTTTTTTAAATGATTTTTTCTTTGTGTCGAAATATCAATTTTATTAAACATTGGATGGGGTGACAGGGAAGGTAATGATTATTTAAATGATATTTTGGGGCAATTGTTCTTTTTTAATGATTTTTTTCTTTTTTTTGAAATATCTGGATAAAGGATGCATAAGAAATGTTTGAAATCATATTTTTTCTAACATTGGAAGGAGGGAAGGGGGGAGTATATTAGCTTTTTTAATGATAGTTTTTACTTCTTTTTTTTCGAAACATCGAGAGAGAGGATGCATTAGAAAAGGTTTAAATCATATTTTTTCTAACATTGGAAGGAGGAAAGAGGGGGAAATTATTTTTTATAATACAATTTTTTTCGAAACATCGAGAGAGAGGATGGATTGGAAATGTTTCAAAAATTTTTTTTAAACACTGGGGCGAGAGAGAGAGGGAATGTTTTCTAATTGTATTTTTTTTTCTTTTTTTCAAAAACATAGAGAAGACAGATCAGAAATATTTCAAATCATATATTTTTTTTTAACATTGGAAGAGGGGAAAGGGAGGGGGTAGAATGTTTTTTTAATGATTTTTTTTCTCTTTTTAAAAACGGGAGAAGACGCATTAAAAAAGTTTTAAACCATTTTTTTAATATTAGAAAGGTGGAGGGGGAAGGGTATTAGTTTTTTAATTTTTTTTCTTTTTTTCCGGAACATCAGAAGAGAGAGGATGCGTTAAAAAATGTTTCAAATCATAAACATTGTCATTAAAAACACTAATGCCCCTTCCCCTCCACCTCTTCCAATATAAAAAAATGATTTAAAACATTTTTAATGCGTCCTCTCCCGTTGTTAAAACGAGAAAAAAAATATCATTAAAAACATTCTATCCCCTCCCTTTCCCCCTTCCAATGTTAAAAAAAATATATATGATTTGAAACATTTCCGATCTGTCTTCTCTTTCTATGTTTCGAAAAAAAGAAGAGAAAAATACCATTTAAAAAAACATTCCCCTCCCTCTCGCCCCTTCCAGTGTTAAAAAAAGTCTTTTGAAACATTTCTAATGCATCCTCTCTCCCGATGTTTCTAAAATTATCTTAAAAAAAATAATTCACCCCTCTCTCCTCCTTCCAATGTTAAAAAAATATGATGCAAAACATTTCTAATGCATCCCTAATCTCTCGATGTTTCGAAAAAAGAAGAAAAATTATCATTAAAAAAGCTAATACACCCTTCCACTCCCCTCCTTCCAATGTTAGAAAAAAATATGATCTAAAACATTTCTTATGCATCCTTTATCCAGATGTTCTGAAAAAAAAGAAAAAAAAATATCATTAAAAAAGAACAATTCCTCATCCCCTCCCATTCCCCTCTTTCCGATGTTAGATAAAATATGATTTGAAACACTTGTAATGCATCCTCTCCCGATGTTTAAAAAACAAGAAAAAAATATCCTTAAAAGAACAATCCTCCTCCCTCCCATTTCCTCTTCTCGAATGTTAGAAAAAAATATGATTTGAAACACTTGTAATGCATCCTCTCCCGATTTAAAAAACAAGATAAAAATAATCCTAAATACCCCTCTGCCCCCTTTCCAATCATTATAAAAAAAATATGATTTGTAACATTGCTGATTCATCCTTACGATGTTTCGCAAAAAAGAAAATTATCACTTAAAACAGTCACTTTCCAACACTAAAAAAAATATGATGACTTGTGATGTGTCCTCTCTCCTGATGTTCAAAAAAATCTCTGCATCATATGTTTAAATCAAATTCAACTGGTATGCATCTGGCGTTAACACGTTCTGGGGTCGAAACGTCCTAGAATCTAGACCGAGGAAAAACACCAGATAAAATAAACTCTTATTGAGTAAGATATTTAATTTATCTGTTTTTTCTTTAGATGTAATCTGAAAAAAAAAATATTATCCTTAAAACAATTTTCTATTCATCGAAGCTCACGACTCCAGTTGCATAGGATCTCATTATTTTACTTGATCAAGACTATGTTTATAGACAGAAAAAGGAGTGGATCACAATAAATTCGAAAAATGTTACATATGTAGTTTGCAACCAATACACAGGTACAAAAATTCTCCATAAAAATGAATCATCAAGTTATCCATAGTTTAACCGTTCAATAACGCGCGCTGAATCGGGTGGCGCTGAAATGTTCCGGCGCTGAAACGTCCCGGCGCTGAAATGTCCTGGCGCTGAATCGGCGGCGCTGAAACGGCGGCGCTGAAACGTACTAGACCCCCTGCTCGCTCACCAGATTTAAACCCGATCGAGGATGTGTGGGATATGATAGGTTGCTGCTACATAAGGCGTTTACCATAAGCAGCAAACACCTTGCAGGAACTATCGGCGTCATTTACATTATGCCTGGAATGAGATCCATAAGATACCATTGATCATCTCATTCAGATGTAACATTTTGATTGATAAATTTTTGCTAATTGTTTGGTATTTTTTTCTAATTGCTATGATTTACTACTGAAAACTAGGAGTTATGAAATACTACTTGAAACTTCAGCCTTATAACTCTTTTAAGGTGTTTTTTGGCACACAGTTTACATCTATAAATTAATTCCAGATTCTTTGTTCTGAAATGGAATAAAATCTCTGTATTTTGTCAGTTTATTACATGGATAAAAGTGAAAAAAAAGTATCAACACTTGTAATGATAATTCATACAAATTAGTATATAGCATTCGTGACGAGGACAAATTGTTAGTCTGATGGACCGAATATTATCGTAGGATGTATATAATGTGGATTTTCTAAATAAACTGCTGTAATATTATAGAAGTGTGTAGTAATATTGTGTAAGAAATAACCTTCTTTTCTTTAAAATTTACTTTATATAACAACAAACAAACAGATCTATTTTCAATTAAAATTAAAACAATGCAGATAAAAAAACAATCTGCCACCATCGCCTTCTCTTGCTCTGCTATCAACCTCTCAAAACTAAAGTTTCCTACAATTGTTAATATATTTCAATACTAATTACTATCTAGTGCTAATACAAGCAGCAATCCATGCGAAATGTAATTACTTTTAAAAAATTGGGGAGGGTAATGGGATAAAGATTGTTGTACATGTTTATAAATGCAAACATATTTATTAAGGTCGTCAAAAATTAATAACTAAAGTAGACATTTAATCAAATTTATATATAATAAGTTTTATATGATCCTTAGTAAACCCGATCATACTCATGTAATCTTCTAATGTCATAACGTTGGTTAGATATTTTGCGATAATTTGTACATCAAAAACATAAGTGTAGTTTAAAAGTAATTGTTACACATAAATTTGTACAAAAACAAAATGTCTTTGTTGTTGTAAAACGTTATTCTGAATTCTGTCATTAATAACACATTTTGTCATGCGATATCTATTGGAAATTTGTTTATTTTTCAAACTTTATTATAAACAAAGATTACACCTCAAGAAAATGCATGAAAGAAACTTACATACTGCTTAGAAACTATAATGACATTAGAAACAGTTATATGTGTATGAAAATGAGTTAAACAATACTGATGTAAAGAATACATTCTTGTGACGAATAATATTTAAAATAGTTTAAAGTATAATAATTTAATATAAAATAAAAAGGTGGAACAAATACTAAAGCTATAAAGAGATTGTCTAGAAACTGCGGCTTCACAATTCTACTAAGATATTTAATACCTATTCATAGTTTTTATATAGTTCAGAAAACTTGTTGGACTGTATAGAACTGCGAACCCTAATAGTCCATTATTCCTGTATCAGCTTGGGCTTGTATAATTTTGTAGTCTATGCGTTTTGATTTCTTATTTCATTACACTTCACCCAACACTTTCGGTTTGCGTGGACAAACTTTACACATGACACTATTACCGTTTGTTATGATGAGTGTAAAATCACTGAAAGATACTGTGCGTCAATGTTCCGTATATTCCACCCACAACAAGGTACTACTGGCTGTTATTTTGAAGTAATAGCATTGGATTATTTCGATGACGGTTGCTTTTCAGATGTTTGCACATTGCGCATACGTTAATTTCATTGCCCTGTGTACCGCGACAACTTTCACTCACGAGATGCAGCAAACGGTGAAAGAGCTAAAAATAGCTAAAGAATACAACCTGTAACCCGCATAGGTATAACCAGCACTGCGCATGTTAAGGAAAACGAATTACCAATAAGAGCAGAACTGCTGGTCACACCACCCGATTGTTCACGAATTTTAACGAAACGGAACATTTATATCTTAAAAAATTATAATTTAATTTTTTATAAGAAATATGAATGTGTTTGAAAATAAAGAACTAGAGAACTGCTCCAAAAATGTCTAATATTTTGCTATACGGGTAGTACGAGAATCCTTTCATACAAAATCGCTGTAATAACTAACAAAGCATCTATTCTGGATATTATTTACGTTATTCAAATTTGAAAAAAAATACATCGTATGTAACTAGAATGAAAATTAAACACCAATTATTTTAAGAATAATAATAATAATACTCTTTGCAGGTTTATCACTGTGTTTGAAGGATGTGTGGAATAAATAGAAATTTGCTATTAAACAAAGAATTTTCAACCGAAAAAGAAAAAAACGAATAATTAATGTATTGTTATTAATGTATCCTAGATAAAATGGTAAATAAATTTTAACAACTTAAGTGGATTGCCCTAAATTGATTTGACTGAATTGAAAAGATATTATTTCTTTTTATTTTTCTTTTTATTAGCTAAAATGTTTCTTTTTATTCATAATTTACAAATCAAAAAAAAAAATACTGTAACAGGAAAACTATTATTATTATTTTGTATAGTTCGGGAGTGAATTCAATTTTCTACAAACTCGAGAAATGCCTTGGGATTAAATTATTATTACTTTTTGGGCATCGAAGACAGTGAATTAAACATATTTGTAGTAAATTATATTTCTGTAACATCCCGATGTTGTGGAAATAATGTAAGGAGATGAAGCGAGGCGTCGCGATTCTGCGGATCGGCTAGAATAAACATACTACACCTAAGCATTTTTAAAACTCATAATACAAACCATACCGATGCAAAATTAATAAGACGCTAACACCCCCTCCCTCGCTATCAATGGGACTAAACTACGCATGCAATGTTGTCAGAGCTACCGGACGTCCGAATACGCGAAATATAAAACATTATTTAGGATTGGACGTCGCATACGCGGAAGGATTCATAATTTGTATATTTGGGGTATATTACTAAATTCCGCAGCGCCACACTACAGTATTTCGCCGAACTAATTAATACACAAAACTTTTATCGGGGCAACCAAAATAACGTCCAGCTAAAATCGTTTTACAAGGTCTAGGCAAGTCAGTACATCAACATTAGCATAGAATGTTTTGTGGCGTCCATATACGGACTCATATGACGGGGACGCCACATGCAATGCACCCAACCAATGTGTGACGTCGATTATCGAAAGGACAAATATATTATATATTATATATATTATATATTAAAATATAAATGCATAAAAAGTTGCCTGGGTCGTTATCGACCCAGGGCAGATATGTGATACACATTTTCCAATCTAGGCAGAAACCACTAGAGGACGGCTAAATTGCTAGAAGAAAGAGAAACTCTCTGATGATGATCCTGTTCCAGATACAATTTATATAATTCCCCCGGATGATAACGGATTTGAAAGTAATGAGGACTTAAAGAATGAAGACTGCAATGACCCCAACAGACTAACTCCAAAACAGCTTCAAGCGCAAGTGGAAACCAACACAGAAGAAGACAGAAGTAACAATGAAGACATTAACGTAACATAACCTAAAGAGAAGCAGATAAAGTCACGCAAAAATCGACAATGGATTAAAGGGGGCTTGAATGGAAGTAAAACGCACCAATCAAATATCGAATTATCGAATCTGAACCTCTGGAATTTATGGAGCTTTTCTTGAATACGGAAATATTGAAACTTCTTTTAAAACATACGTCCTATATGCTGGCCGCCAAAATTGTAGATTGGAAATCGGCAACGACGAGATGCTTGTCTTTATTGCAGTTCTTTATGTAAGTGGTTACGATACCCGAAATATTTTGGTTTATAATTCTATTAGAAGGAATCTATTTGAAGATATATTTAGATTTCTACACGTAACCGACAACGAACAACCTAGCACAGAATGATAAAATGACAAAGTTACGACCTTTGATCGAAAAAATGAATCAAAATTTTATCAAATATACGCCTGTATGTTCTTGTATGTTTATCGACGAATCAATGATTCCGTATTTTGGCCGAAACGAATATAAGCAATTTATTAGAGGAAAGCCAATCCGTTTTGGCTAGAAAACATGGGTTTTGACAACTCCATCAGGCTATTGTGTCCAGTTCGATTTATACCAAGGAGGAAAGGCTCAACAGACTAATCAAAAACTTGGGCTTGGTGAATCTGTAGTAACAAATTTTGAAAAATTGCTGGAGGCAAATTTTCCTGATTTGGAGTTGGTGCCACGGGCGCCACATGTTTTTAAATCTTGGCTATTTTTTAAACTAATTAGATACTGATAGATTCTGACCTGAAGATGCTCGGTTAGAGCGAAATCGGTCGTATGATATATTAAAGGATTTTGTGGGGACCAAGATCCTTTTCTTGTTTTTTTTTCCTTATATATACTACTCACACAGAGTCAAATTATGGATGTTACAAATATTTGTTGTTAAAGACAGCTATTTGGATAAAACAATTTTTTTAAAAAATATTTTCAAAAAAAGGCGATAACATCCATCTTAGGTAACAATGTTTTATATATTGAAATATTTTTTTTTGAAAAGATATCTACTTCTTTGCGAGAACAATATTTTTTCTGAATGTACGAATTATAGAATTTAATTGGAAGCACTTTGATGTGGATGTGTAATTGTGAAAATAAATATTACAAAATAAGAAGCAAATATTCAAGAAGAAAAGGATTTTAAGAAGAATAAAAACAGAGTACAGAAATTTTGGAATAAAGAAGAGGAATTGGTTGTAATATAAAGAAGGTTTTGCAATTTCTAAGAACAGGAATCGGAAGTTACGTTAAAGAAGAGTAGGAACAAGGAATAACAAGAAGTATATACTATTCAAATCCAGCAGGTTGGTGATTGTTTAATTACACATAATACATATAAGTACGCGGTTTTAAATTGTGGGTGGGAATATTTATAAACTAATCTAATAATAGCATTTATAGCATTTTTTTTACAACATTGAATTTATCGATTAAAATATATGTTCCAAAATCGTACATATGTTCATATTTATAATGATATTTTAAAATAAAACTCACCTAAAGGACGACATTGAAGTCATATATACACATAGCAGTATATCTTCCAATACTACTTACAGCGTATTTCTGTGGTAAAGAATAGAAATAAGTAATTATTATTACTATATCAAAAATATATTTCCAAATATAAAACTAGAAATTTATGGTGCGGACAGGCATAGCGTCAGCAATATAAATGGAAATGTGTGTTTGGAATTTAAATTAAATATTTTTGGTCTGTAGTAACATACACATAGAGCGCTATTAAAAGAGACGTTGGATTTGTGCGTTATTCTGCGAAGAGTAAATTAGCTTTTCAAATACAAATAAAAGAAAAATATTAAACGAAATCCATTTTTATTGCTTTTTTCTCTTGTTTGTCGTGGATTTAAAATTAAGGTGTTTGTTTGTAGGGATGATTACTAAAAATGTAAATACTGTTAAAATAATTTCTCTCCGCTTTTTATACCCTAGACATGTTCTTCTTCGACTGCCAAAGTTTTCATTGAAATCCAAAAATATTATGTATGTACATCACTCGACTGTTTTTTTTTCTACTATCTCCTTAATTTGCTTTTGTTTGGCGCATACCCGCCTGATGCTTTCTCTAGTTGTGAATAGATTTGCAAACCAGCAGACGATTAATTTTCGCAATGATCCTTATGTTATAATATATTTGGTATTTATCCCCTGATCTGATTCCCAGAGTAAATGAAAGGCAGAGCTGGTATTTCACATGTTTAGGTACACATTTCCAGTAACAGAACAGTATGTTCATTTATACAAGCGATATACTAGGAATCACATTGGAATCTGCATGTCATCCAGGAACCGTTTTGAAACAAAACAAACATATTTAATGTCATAATTGGTGTTTGATGATACAGGTTGTAAAGTTACATACACTTAAAGTATGAATCATTATCTATCGCGACTGAAAGACAATAATTCATAAAGAATAATAAATTATAAAAGTTATTATTAAGATAAGGTAAGACTCTAATTTATAATATTTAAAGAAATTGCCAATATCATCACAAAAAATTCTTTGAATGCTTTGAAATATAATCGTTTATGAGGTAATTAATATTGATTATGTCCATAACGAATATGTTAACTTGGTAAAATTTTATTTGTAGTGGAAATGGTCCTCTAGGTAATGTAGAGATATGTTTATTAAGTAAAGGGTGCAGAATCTGGTATTCCGTCTCTATTCTAAAGGGAACAATACTGTTCTTTCCAATAACCTACTACATGGAAGCATAATTACTGATCACAGAATGCCAGTAAAAAACAAGAGACGAACAAAAGAGCTTACAGTTTAAATACGGTATTCACGTATTCTTTACAAAATGAAATACTGAAATACAATCTGAGAAATAATAATTAATTAAGGTTTCAAATTTAAGCAAGTAGTATTATTGCAAGTTTGCTGTACATATATTATACGCTACCGACACGAGCTCAAGTTTTAACGTACTGATTCACAGTTTTGAGCTGAAGAGTTGAAGTGCGGCTAATTTAACTGCCTGTTATGTACATTATTTCGGAGATCATAAAGAAATGTGTCCATTGCTAGATTTCCATACACATTACCATTTTTAAGCTCTCGTTCGATTTCCAATAGCGATAATTTAGATGCATAAGAAAAACTGGTTTCCAATGTTTATGACCAAAGCGCATCAGTCAAATATGTTTTGAGAACTAAGTTAGCGTCGTTTTTCAAAAAGTGTTCAACAATAGTTTGATTGAAATTTAATACTTAATAAATTTAGCAATCATCTCATAAATTAACTCGGACAGACTGGGTCGAATGTACTAATGTCATCTATCAATAATGTCACCACATATAAGATATAGAGTTTCATCATGTCAATGCCATTTACTTTCCGCCCCAGTGAGGAAAAGTACAACTTTCCTTCAGTATTATTCAGTTCAAGTATTATATTTTAAGAACATTTTCACATTGTTATAACGTATAGTTTGTCATTGAGTGTATCCACTTTGTGAAACAGTTTTTTCCAACAGGGAAGTGAACACTTCATTGGAGGGAGGAAAAGTACAACTTTCCTCCCTCCAATGAAGTGTTCACTTTCATCCCTGTTGGAAAAAACTGTTTCACAAAAGTGGATACACTCAATAACAAACTATACGTTATAACAATGTGAAAATGTTCTTAAAATATAATACTTGAACAAAATTATGTTTCAATAAATTGAAATTATTAAATAATGTTACGGTTGTTAGCTAAATTGTTGCAGAAATGGAAAGTATAAATACACGGAAATACCATATTCAATTCCCTTCAAAATAAAATACTACTTTATATTATTAACTTTCTCTTTCTCTAAATGGTATCGTTCTTGACATATGCATTTTTTATTGTATTTCTTACTCGGATTCCAGTTATAACAGGGTTGGGATAAAGTATGGAACCAAGCAAATAACTTTAAAACGGAGAGGATGGTATTGACGTAACTTTGCAGATAAGTGTAACGAAATGTAATACATCTGATTTCGATTTTGTTGTTGTGACTGTACTTCCGGTTCAACCGGAGGTACCCTCAATTTTTTTTTTATTTAAATGGAACACCCTGTATATAATAGACCTTGCTTTTTTTCCGAATTCGGCTGTACTGGTTTTAGCACCATTATCTGTAAATAATGGAGATATAACACACTTCACATTTACTGAACAATTAATTTTATTTATTGTAAATTATTGACAAAATAATAAAAATGCTCGTCGTTTACTTCCTGACAATATGCGAGTCTTCTACGAAATTCCTGAGTTACCTTTTCCAAAGCTTCTCTACGGATTAAATCACATTTTTCAACTATTCTTTGTCTCAACTTGTGCAAAGTAGTTGGTCGCCTAACCTAAACACGAGATTTGAGAAAACCACAAAGATGAAAATCTAATAGACTAAAGTTTGGAGAACGCACAGGCCACTCTATAAATCCTCTACAACAAATCCATCAATTTGGGAAAGTAGCACCTAAAAATTCCCTAACTCGTTTATCATAGTGAAGAGGCGCTCCATCCTGTCGAAGCTAAAACTTTGAGGTAACTCCTCATGGTGTTGAAGTGGACGAATAATATGGTTTCTTGGTAGAATCCAAATACTTTTCCCCATTTAAGTTTCCTTCTATAAGAAATTGGGCCTATAAGCCAGTTTTCAACAATATTCAATTTTTGTTAAGTATGTGCTTCATGAATCCAGTGAGGATTCTCATTCGATCAGTACCTGCAATTATGGCGATTGACTGTACCATTTAAACAGAAAGTTGCTTCGTCAGACAATACCATATTAGTTGCAAAATGTTCGTTTGTATTACAACTTTCCATCATTCTTTCGCAAAACTCCAGGCAAGTGTCATCGTTATGAACTACATATATTTTATCTTTCATATCTTTTCACATACAGAACGACAACTTATACCATGGTTTAGTGCTAAAGTTGTAGTAGAAGTTTGAGGCGATTCTTCTAATTCAATAGCGATGTTTTTTTCCAACAGTTTCGTTAGTTGCGATCTTCCTGTTTTTGGCGAATTTTTAACAGTTCCAGTCATACTAAAACGTTTCAGTATTTTAGTGACAGCTGAACGCCTTACAGGATTTTTTTTCGGGATGCAAATCATTAAAAAGGTGACTTCTTCATGAGCTCTAACACGATCACCAAAACCCAAGCATCATTAAAATTTCAATACGCTCCTTTTCATCTAAATGTACCATTTCTATTCAATTAGTAATTCGATGGACGCGAATTAAATAAACTTGACAATTTGTCGACAATTACCTACTAGATGATAATACCTTTTATTTGCTTGTTGCTCGACAACAAACAAACAATAAGGGTTGACACTTCTAGGCACTGACATCTATTGCATCCCCACTGAAATTTTACCGAACTAATGATCACTTCATTATTTACAGATAATGGTACTAAAGCCAGTTTGGCCGAATTCGGAAAAACAAGGTCTCTTATAATCTGTAAAAATATACAGGCTACTCCACTTAAATGAAAAAATAGAAGGTACTTCCGGGTGGACCGGAAGTACAGTCACAACAGCAAAATCAACAACAGATGTATTATATTTCGCTACACTTATCTGCAAGCATTATTTAGTATTATCATCCTTTCCGTTTTAAACATATTTGCTTGATTCCATACTTTATCCCAACCCTATGTAACCCCTAATTCATTTACTTATTTAGTTCTTGTATTTTATCTCTATAAGATATTCCTTATTCCTTCAAATGTTTGATTTATTATTTTCGTGCCAAAAATCTTTACTTTGATAAAACAACTTATTAAATCAATTTCATACCACAAAATTTATGAATTTACATAAATCAAAACATATCAACATATTTGGGAAATAAAATACCGGTAATTATATCGTGTGGCTATTTAAAGATGTATTGTCTTTGAATAGGAATCTAGCGGTAGAAGTAGTAAAGTATTCCGCTTTGAGATATAGCAGAAATATGAAGAAAAGTTACATTTTAACCAATTTATTTTACATTAATCCCTAATAGATATATTAAAATAGCCAATAACGCGTTTTACTAGGCGCCGAAAGATGCATCTTTTAACGAGAATTACATGTATTGGCGCTACCCTATTCCTTTACAACTCCCCTCTTTTGATATATTCGACCGACGAATCGTTAACCATTTGGCAGATAATTCGACGACGAATTGGCAGACGACCCGTTATGTGGCGCCATTACTTGCAACAGGGCGACGAAATACCGAGGATCTGTCCTGCTACTTTATATAATATGTCAGTGTCTTGTACAGGATATTTCTTATACTTAAGTAAATCTACTGGATCAATTGTATCATGTACTTTAACTGAAGAAGCTACTGTATTAGGTATCTTGCATACAGACCAATTTTACGTTATTTTGGGATAGAGAGTAATGTGTTTCCAATCAATAAAACAATGGATTACAAAAATTAGATTACAATAATTATTAATAAAATCGTATATTATATAATATATTCTTTATTAAAACTAAAACAAACGCATGGTTTTTCTAATACCCGCTATTAAAATATACTATTGCTGAAATTCTGAAATTCTCTGTAAAATTATTTCAAGAACACATTTTCATAACGCTCAGCGATCTCCTTCTTTGTTCAGAGTCGAACTCTTACTCCATTTTGTATTACTTACATCTATATTGCCTGTAGCTAAAAATGGATATGAATGTCGAGCATTAGTATGAAAGCCTGTGTTAATGAATGTCTACGACTTGGGGAATATTATCGAAAATATGAACGCATAAAGAAAGTTAAACATAATTCGTAAACTTGAATGTAAATTCGCAGTGTGGGATTTGGTTATATCGTAGCGCATATGCTGTCTAAAGACGGGAAATCGTTTCAAGAAGTTAGATATATTCGGTGATTCGAGTTACTGTTCGACGGTAATTGAGAAAATATGGTACTTTTTCTCCTTACAAGATTTAATAATTATATGTATGAGTATCATGCTTACAATGTAATATATTATATTGAATGGTAAACAATAAATATTGCAACTATATTTTAGAGTTATTAATAAAAGTTATCAATTAAATTGTTTTTTTTTATTAATAAGGGAATTCATGAGTTGTTAAATACGCATGTATTTTTACATAATCGTAAAATTTGACACAGCTTCGTAAATCTAGTAAAAATTCTCTATTCTCATTGGCTGTTAAATATACGACCTGTTATATTTTTAAACCCCGTTTATGAGTGAACATTTAAGTTTATACTTACATATATAGTAAGTATATAAACTTAAAGTATCTAATAGTTTAAGGTTATGCAAATTTTTAAGCTTGACAGCTTGTGAGACATGTTTCACTCAAGATTCTCAGTTAAATTTAAGTTTTTCTGTAACCATGATCTGCGCTTCACAGACTTTTGTAAATCAATAAAAGACTTGTTTTTGAGGTTATGTTTACACTGCATCTATGATTTATTAACAAAAACAACACACAAACTCAATTAGTGACGTTTACTATACACGTTACACGTTTCGTATTGTTTTGTGTAAAATTACGAAAACAATACAAAGGTCGTGAATTGTCTTAATATGTTTATTAATGCCAATATACGGATATTCCAGGTAAGTGGTTCATTAAAAGTTTATGATGTTCTATTATTTACTTATATTTCAGATTTTGGCACCATTATTATCTGTTCGATTGGAACTATAAATGTGAAATACTTTAACCAAACATATCACTTCGGTGACAGGAATATGGACGGTCAACTTTGTTATTTTAAATAGAATGATCTAATTTTTTGTTCATTTTTGGATTCTACGACCATAATACGTCAGTATTCATTAGTTATTCCTATAGCTACATGTTGCCGTTTCTTGAGTCATTTAAGTTTTTCTTTTTTTTTAGTTATAATCATTGATTGCATCATTGAGAAATTAATATCTCGGTTAATACTGTAAATAGAGACTCCAAATTTGCTATGTAGATATAACTCTAATAAACGGTACGCACACTTTGCATTCTAACATACAGGATGTTCAAAACTGAGGAAAAAAGTGACATATTTTCAAATGCAGAAAACTCAATTTTTTTAAATAGAACACCCTATATTTTAATTCGAAATTAGGAAGTAAGTATCATTTGGGCACGAGAATACACGTGCCGGTGGCTTGGCGAGACTCGACAAACAGTTGAGACTCGCGAGCCTACATACCCTCAAGACAAGAAATCTTGTCTCGACGTTCTTACGTTTGGAATTTAAAAATATTTTCTTTAAATTTCCATTTGCCAATTTAATTTTAATTATGATTTTTTTTCCATCAAGTTGTTATGGTTCCCAAGATATCGCCCGTCTCCACTCTTATTGCGACACCTGTATACAGATATATACATAACATGTAGGTCTTTATAATTTTAATATTGTTTAAGAACAACAACAATTAATAACAAGACGTAAAATTTAAAATAAGTTTTGAATTTTACGTCTTATTATTAATTACACTGACACACCTTCTTCTGAAAATAGGCTGCATTCAGATATATACAGTGACCGGCAAAAATATTGCAACATATGAAAAAAAATTATTAAAATATACTAAAACTTTTTTGGGGGATAAGTTGTCCTTGTCTAGAAACTCCAAAATCTATTTTGAAAAAAGTTATTTGAAAAAGTTGCTTGGAATGCTTTTGTAAATATATTTAAAAAAAAACATGTTTTTTTTTTTCAAAATATTCTTTCATTGAATTAAACTTTTTTCAATTTTTTTCGTTTTTCGCAGCTCAACTGCAGTAGTATTTCTAAATTTGGTTGATACTTAAACAGTTTTGTGAATTTTTGCATAATTAACATTGTATCTAGTAGTAATAAATAAGATTTTACAAACATTTTTATTCTAGCAAACATTACTTCTATTTAAAAAAAATATATATATTTTTGTTCTCCTGCATTTTAAAGTGGGACAATCTATTCAACGGATTATTCTTATTTCAAATCTGATAACTTGACAGTTCTCAAATAATATTTGACAGGTTAAGCCTACTATCTATTACTCACAGGTATGTTTTTATTATTTCTAGGCATGTTAAAATTGAACTGGCTGGGAAAAAAATAGTATACAAACCACGTGAGGAAAGTGCTATTTCAGGCCTTGGGCACTTTCCTCCCATGGTTTGAAATATACTCTTAACTTTTTAGTTAATATGTAATTGTTACTATTTTTATTTTACTCACTGTTCATTTTTCGTTGTTCTCTGATTTCAAAATCTACAGTAATACCTTTCGGACGCGTGTTTGTAGTGTTATCAGTTTTGACTAATCCTTTCCACTTTAATTCAGAAAACAAAAAAAAAAATAATCTTCAATAAAACTAATGTTTGCAAGTGTTTTAGAGAGAAAATGCTTGCAAAATTTAATTATTATGCAAATTAAGAAACACCCTGCGCTGCTAAAAACAAAAAAAAACAAAATTAAAATATTCATGAAACAATATTTGGAAAAATTGTGATTTTTAATTTTTTTAAATATGTTTACAAAAATTTGCACACAGCCTCAGAATTAAATTCTAAGCAACTATTTCAAATAACTTCATCGGATATAATGTCATCTAACCTCAGTTTTTACAGATTCATGGCATATTTTTTAAATTCACCGTCATACCGTTACGTGATGTGTGTCGAAATAAATTTTGGGTTTCTAGACATGCACAACTTATTCCCTACAAAAAATTTAGTATATGTATATGCGCATAGAAATAAACAAATAACTGGTATACCTATTATAACTGTATATAATGACTGATCAATCTATTCAATTTCCCAAACGATATTAAACAGAGGTGCAACACATGTATATTTAATACATCTACATATAATATTGCTGGAAGATATGAAAAAAATTATTGCTTGCGTGAGATGTCGAGGTTTCGGTTCTGTTTACCATGTTGATGGCATGTAATTAGAAACTATATTTGGTCGAGGAGATAGCGATTGGCCGCGTGTATTGACAAGCACCACGCAAACATCTTCAATGATATATCGTTCCATCACCGGCATAGTGGACGTTATGTATGTTGGCGAGATGTGTTTGTTAATATCGACCACACGACCTGTATAGTTAACTTTATAACATTCGTAATCGCGTTCTACGTGCTTTTAGACCAGGAAGAGCTCACGTTCAGCCTGTACTAGCTAGTACGTTCAATGTATTAAGGTGTTTGCATAACTAATACTAAAACTGTTGCAATGCTGACGCGTCGGCGTCGTTCGCTGCTGACTCGATTAGCTTAATGGTTTTAAATCAAATCTGGTAATGTAATCACGAAAATGGCAGGACTATTTGTGAATGCATTAGGAGTATTTTCATAAAGTGAAATAAGCCGTGGGTGAAGTCGCACTCACTTTTTTTTATTTTTGATGAATTATTTATATATTTTTTAACACAAATATACAAGTTTCTATTTATATAGGCTGATTCAAATTAAGTGCGCATTATTATTGATTCTAGAAAGTACGTTAAATTAGCAAAGTGTTAGTGTTTTTTTTTTATCGCTGATTAATGTGTAGTGTACCAAGAAACAATTGTATGTCGCATTTCTGAGAAATTTAGATTTTAATGGAATACTCTCTATAGGATAAAAAAAAAATTGAAAAACGATTTAAGTTATGATGTAAGAGTTTCAGTACATTATTGTCTTTTTTTTTTTTTTTTTAAGGGGTGGTAACGCCTAAGCTATATGATTAGCTTATCAGACCCCAAAAACGAATAATAAAGAAGTTAGGGTGGATTTTAATAAATGCAAAGATACACTTTCATTTTGTAAACGTTAGAGTAGTATAAAGAATCTACTTTTGACAAAATAGATACATGTCTTTGTGTTTAATGTTTATTTTAACATAATACATCTCAAAATAATGTCATTGAAATTAAGTTGAAAACAAGAAAGTAAATGTATAATTTATAAATACTGCTCAAAGGTATGACCTTCTTTCTCAATACATTTTCGTGCCCGCTTGAATACACTCTGAGTAGCTCTTAAGACTGCCCTTCCATCCAATCCACAGAAAACTTCTCCTAGACCTCTCACCACAAACTGCACTAAACTGTTTTAGTTTGTGGTGAGGGGTTTAGGAAAAGTTTGCAGCATTACCAGTACTACAGTTTGGAGTATTTTTTCTTCTCTAACCTTATTTTGCAATTTGTTTATGTTATTGTACGGCGTTTTTATGCTGATTTTGTAAATACCTCCAAAGAAAAAAATGTAAAGGTGAAAGGTTAGGAGAGCGTGCTGTCCATCGAATTCACCAATTCGTATCAATCCACTTATCGGTAAAGATGAGGTCCAGATAGTTATGAACTATGAGACAGTTGTGTGCCGGAGCAGCGTCGAGTTGAAGGTATAAATTTGGCACATTAGGTAATTGGCGTTATCAAGGGAATCCTTTAAAATAGTTCGCAATTTTCAGATATCTCTTTTCTGTGAATGTATAATGTACCATTGTAGAACACTAGACCAGCCACTGTCGAACCAATTAGTCCGCACCAAACATTAAAAGTAAATCGAACTTGTGCAGCATGTGGACACACTGTTAATAGATTTTCTTGCGACCAGCAGTATTCATTCTTCTTTATAACTTACCACTATTGGAGAAATTTATATCATTATTCCATAGACACACTGTGCTCCATTCAAATTTTAATCACAAAAATTAACGAATCATTAGCGAAACGCCGTTCTCCTGTATGAATCTCCTGGTTGTAACGTTAAATGGGATATGCTTTTTTTTAGATTCTGTGAACTGATGCATAACTTAAACCAAATTCTTTAGCAGCATCTCCAATGGAAAATTGGCGATGGGCTTCAAAATATGCTAACACTGTAATTTCCACTCCTTCGTTCATCATGATATTATTCTTTGTTCCCTTCTCTTAAATAAGCAATCGTGTTATCTAAATTGTTTGAAAAGTTTTCGAAAGTAACTTCGATCTGGCTGCTGTCGTAAAGGATACTGTTCTGCATAATATTCGCCAGTCCCTATTGAATTTATATAAATGCAAGGTATAAAATAATTTATACAATGTAGGCTTCCAGCATATGGCATTTCTCCAAATGAGGAAATACCATACTGAGATATTATCTAAAGATACTAATAATAATAGTAATATTAATAATAAAATAATAATTTGAAGTAAAGAACACAAGGCAAAATTTAATAACCAACTATTTTTAATAACTATACGTGCAAAAGATTGAAAATCAGTGCGTTTTTGATAGTATCAAGAAACGTACTATTTGTTTTGGTTTAATGGAAATAAACCTGACTGTGGGAAATAAATATTGCAGTCTATTGGTAGTCACATTGATGTAAACTGCATAATTTGTAGAGACATCTAAGTATACTTTGCTGTGAAATAATAGTACATATAAAAAAATAACAACAAGGTGCATTGTATCGCTTGGAAAGTTAAATTAAAAAATATACAGGGTGAGCCACCTCATACAGCTTTATACGAAAAAGCATAGGATTTTGAGAAATCCTTTTTATTTAGTTGAATGCTAGACTTTTCGAGAAAAAGAAATGCATAGCAAAGTTACCTTTTCTAAATGCAAATTTATATAATGTTCCACATACTTAAAAGTAGGGATAGTACGACCTGCTCCTTATACGGAACGGGTGCACCAGCTCCGACTCCGGCTCTGAACCAGGCGCAAGAACTCAGGTTCACAGGTCTACAGCTCCTCTACTAAACTAACTAAAAATAAATGCAGAAGCAGATGTAGCGAAGTAGAAAGACTGATATATTTGAATATTTCTAATTTATAGCAATTTAATAGCAAGATAACTATTTAGTTGTTATTTGCAGTTTGCATAATATTTTTTTGTTTAAATAACACAAAAAACTTGCCGGAAGTTTCTTTACATTTTATTGTAATAAGTTTATATCTGTGAAAATAACGTATTTTCTCATAATTATATTAGTTTCACTGGATACACAACACACTTTAATTTAACTAATGTTTATACTATCAGATTTCAATGATATCCGTATATTTCGTTTCGTATTAATTGTAGGATTCTATTTATTATATAATAATACATAGGAAAAACTGTAAATTTGTTATTGACAAGTCAATTAATTTTGTTATTTCAGCGGGCTGAATGAATTAACACGTTCTCCAAAAAAACACTATTAAAAATGAAATTCCTAAATAAATCTGAAATTCGGGGTAACATTTCGTCGCCGTATAGTAAACATACAAATCCAGGAAAAGCACCTAGCCACAATACGCGGAAAAATACGAAAAAAAAAAATACAAAAAAGATACGCGGGAGCGAGTGCGCTGGTGCAATAGCTCCGGTTCCGGTACTCCGACTTTATCTAGTTCAATCAAGTCCGAGGTTGCATTCAGTTCCCTGCAATCGCATTAGCAAACCCGCAAACCCGTTCTTTTACGAAAAGCGAACTTAGTGCACCTACTGCGGTAAGCGAACCAGCTCCGAAAGAACAGGTCCGATCCGGAGCAGCCATCCCTAGTTAAAAGCATTGGTTTTTGAGATATTTTAAAATTTATGAAATTGCAGTATAAAACTTAAATTGGATTTCTGTTGTATAATCCAACGTTAAGCGCACCTAACAACATTTAGCTTTCAGCTGAGCAAGAGGCTGAGCAATGGATTCAAGTAAAATTTATTTAATAAATGCTTGCTTAAATTTGATGACTCCTGCAGTAAATTAACTTTTTTATCTTAAAAGAACACCCTATAGGGAATATCGATTTTTAATCGAATGTGATCCCTTTCCTTTACTTTATATATATATATATATATGTGGCTCCACGCCCCGTACGGAGCTTCGCCGCTCGCTAGAGCTCCCCAGATTCTTATTGGCCGAATCAGATCCTTGACCTTATACCATCCAGGCGATTTCTCTGGCTTTGATTCCTATTCTCTTCCATGTGCTGCGATTTTGTGCCAACACCTTCCATCTAGATTTGACTCCCATTTGCCTCAGATCCTCTTCCACCTCATCCATCCATCTCATTCTTGGTCTGTCTCTCGCCTTCTCCCGTCCATATTCCATTCGGTCAGTGCCCTCGCATTTTCCTCCGGCCTTTTCCTAAATATATGTCCTAACCATTTATCCTCAACATTTTTATATACCCTAATATATTTTTACCGCCCAGTTCTTTCATTATTTCATTGTTAGTTCGTCTTCTGTACACTCCACTTTCCAACAATACTCCACCCAACATTCTTCTTATCATTTTCCGCTCCTGTATTAACAGCATTTTCTCTCCTTCTTTAGTCATGGTCATGGCTTCGGCGGCATATGTTAATATAGGTCTTAACAAAGTTTGGTACATTTTTACCTTAGTTCTTTTTGAGATCTGTCTATTCATGAAAGTCTTTTTGTTTGCGTGAAACGCTGCGTTCGCTGTTATCTTTTCCTTTATTTCTTCTGTCCTATCCCTGTTCTACATACGGTTACTCCTAGGTATTTAAATTTACTGACAGTTTCAAAAGTGTTCCTCCTATTTTAGTTGATTTTTTCCTTTCATCTTCTCCTATCTGCATATGCTTAGTTTTGTTTATGTTGATTTCCATCCCCAGACATTTTCCTTTAGCTTTGACTATTTCGTATATTTCGTCTAACATTTTCTTTTGTTTCGCTACTATGACTAGGTCATCCGCATATTCTATTATTTGCGCTCCTCGGTTTCTTATGTTTCCTTTATTTAGGCTCTTTGTCATGTACTCTATTACTAGATTAAATAACGTTGCTGATAAAGCATCTTCTTGTTTCACCCCTTTATTAATTTTAAATTCCTCTGTTTGACCTGTGCTAAATCTTATTTTTGCTCTTGTTTCATTGAGTGTCATTGCTATTAATCTTCTAAGTTTAGTAGGAATACCTAATTCTTCTAAAAATTCTCATTAGCTGTTGTCTGTTGATTGAGTCAAAGGCTTGCTTGAAATCAATAAACATTACTTCCAATCCTATCCTGTATTCGTTTCCTTTTTCTATTATTTGTTTAAGACTGTGTATCGCGTCCACAGTGGATTTTCCTTTTTGAAAACCGTACTGGTAATCTCCTATGAGGTTTTTAATGTTTATTAGCCTTCTTTGAATTAACGTTGTTAGAATTTTATAGACCGTGTTTAAAAGTGTGATGCCTCTGTAGTTACTGCATACCGTTCTATCTCCTTTTTTGTGTATCGGAATAATTATTCCGGTTTCCCAGTCTGTCGGCATTCTTTCTTTTTTTCCATGTCTCTAGTATTAGGTCATATATTTTTCCTTGTAGCGAAGCTCCACCATATTTAATCAGCTCGATACTTATTCCATCGTCTCCTGGAGCCTTTCCATTCTTACTTTGATTTATTATTTGAAGTACCTCTTCTTTTGTTGGTTTCTTGATTTCTTCTTCATCTACTGCTGGGTGGCTTTCATATGCCGTATTTGCGCTTGGTTCAACCTGAGTTATATGCTGTTCTGTTAATAATTCTTTAAAATGTTCCATCCATGCTGTTTTCGTCTGCTCAACATTTTCTGTCACAAGGCCCGATTTGGTTTTTATATTATTTACTTTAATCTCATTATTATTTTTCCATTTATTTATCATTTGATAGAACTTTTTTGAGTTCCTATTTCTTCCTTCTTCATCTATTTTTCTCATTTCATTTTCTATCCATTTTTCTCTCGTGTTTCGTATTAGTTTCTTGGCTTCTCGTCTGAGATCGACATATTTTTTTCCTTTCCTCTTCTGCTCCATCTTTCAACCACTTCTTCCTCGCCTCGTTTTTCTTTGCTACTGCATCCTCACACTCTTTTCCTTTACTTTAGTAATATTAATATTCTTGCTTTCCTTTATATTTTGTTCTACAGTTAGGTATATTTTTTTTTAGAAGGAATAAATGTATTATTATTTTTTAATGATGTTATCCAAAGTAGAATTTAATTGTCTTTAAATGTATTTGTTAAGGCTCCCTATATCTTGCATTAATAGCTTTCTCGTAGCTTTCATTTTTTTTTATTTAACACTTTTCACTTTTTAGTTGGCTTTGACGTAGTTACTAATTATGTAAAAGCAATTGATCATTATTTAATTGATTGGATTCAAGGCTTACTTCAATTCACTTATAAAATTTACGGTTAAAATCGTTCCAAAAAAAGAAAATTTTTCTTCAAAAGGGAATCGACATGATTGATATTTACATTTTACATTACAGCATTAATGTTTACAATGTACGACAATTATTATCATTATTGACAACAATAAAATTAGTTGTAGATATATGGCGATTGCGTGAATGTATTTGCTACCTATTTGTTTTCGTATAACATAATTTCTAGCAAAATACAAAGATTTTATTTAATCTAGAAGTAATAAATTATAGCATTTTACTACGTAAGGTGCGTAATGGTCGAATAAACTGAATATTATAGTTTGCCCACTATTAACGAGTTAATATTTAATCTTCCTGTTTCATGGGGCAGCGGTTTCATTACGGATTAGTTGTTAAATAATTCTAATCAGAATTGCCTCGCCGTCAAATTTATTTGCTGGATATACGCGAGGTTTCATATCAGATTATAACTAATTCTCTTATTATATATCATAACTCCCATAAAACCTTTGCGTATTCATAATTTACAAATTATTCTACTACAAAGGGTACGCCAACAGCATATCTTTCCGTTTAGAGATAATACAGCGGTAATTTAATTAACTGTGTGTAGTGGCTTTAATTAACTTTTTTTTTATAACTCTTTGCATACTAATAACTCTATTAAAACCGTTCTTGTAAATAATTTATATAGGCATAAGTAATGTATAGGGGAATCCAAAATGATTGACGGCAAAATACAGATTCTCCAATGGATTTACTACCGTTTATATGAATTAATACAAGGTTATGCAGAACTTAGCCGATAACATGGTTTCTATGGTCTTCTGTTTATTCGTTGATTGATATCTCGTTTACTTAAGAAAGTTTTTTAACGAAAAAGAGTCGTTTTGAGGCCTAAGTACTTAATTCTTTGTTGAACGTTTGGTGTACACAAGTTTCTTTAAAGAGAGGCTTATATATGCGATCGGAAAGATCCCGGTATGTAAAATACACTGTTAAAGTGGCTTTGTAATACTTGCATTGTTTAAGCCGTTACGGCTCATTAAACGTATGGGTTCAGTGAATGGATGCAATACCGCGTTCGAATCAGCTTTACTGGGGTGAAATATTTGTTACCGGGTGATATTACTCATGATATTGATGATATGTGCTTGTTATATGTTATATGTTTACACTTTAGGATGTATATACAACAAAAAATACCATAACTAACGAATTAATGTATTTCTGCTAATAACTGTAATAGTTAAGAGGAATTTTCCCCAAGAAAAATTTTCCGCACGCAGGATTCGAACCTACACACTCTCGTTTACCTGACGAACGCACTTCCTTTTGAGCTAGCAAGGAATATATAAGTTCGTGCGACAAATCGATATATGTCGATACCAGATTTTGGAAGGCCGTCAGGACGGCGAATATGCAAAGATTGCAAGGTTTTTAGAGTATGAAATAATTAACGAATGTATTTGTGCTAATAACTAGAGACCGGATTATATGCAAAGAAAAACTGGAATATATGCGCATATATATACATCGATTTTTGAGAAAATATGCATAAACCTGGGCCATATATGCAAAAAAACTGCGACAATATGCAACATTTTTACATAAAATAAATAAGAGCAGAAATTTAAACATTAACTTTATTGTACAAAATTTTTTCACAACATATTTCTAAAACAATTTATAATTAAATGTTTTTCAAAATTGTGTAAAAGAAAGTTTTGTCTTCTATCAGAATACATATGTTTCGAAATATAAAAGCTTCTTTCAACATCCACAGATGTAATTGGTGCATTTTTTTAACTTTGCAATACATTCTGAACTAAAATTAAAGTCGAAATCGTTTACTGTTTCACCTTCCAAAATTTTCTTAACTTTCTTTAATTTCAAATACCCCGCATTTTTATTTATCACTTTTTAAAATTCATCGTATATAGAATTACCTATTGTACCCTTAACCTTCTTACATAGCATATCAAATTCGTCTACTATTTCGACTGATTCCGAGAGCAGACATCCCTTGCGTTTCTAGTTTACGAATGGAATTTGAAACAAAGCTATAATTTGACTTAATATACAAAAGGTTTTGTAGCAATTCTGTTGATGTTATTATCTTTTTACAGTTTTCTAGAGCAATGCAATCAGCAGAGATTTCAAGAATTACATTTTTTATTCCTTCAAAATTATCGTCGAAAAAAATTGCAGCCTCTAACCATGTACCCCATCTCGTAATAATCGGTTCAGGAGGCAACTTAACACCGGGAAGTCGCTCCTTATAAAATTGGATTCGTAAAGGTGCTTTTAAAAATACTTTTTTGACATTGCTAATTAAATCATTAATCAAAGGGAATTGATTCCTAATGTCTTCGGCTACACGATTGAACCCATGAGCCAAGTAGTATGAATAATGTTACTATAAAAAAAATTTAAATTTTGCGCGGTTTTTATCATGTATGGTGCAGCGTCGGACAACATTAGTAAAATTTTTTCACAAGGTATACTTCCACGTAAAAAGAAATTCGATAAACCTTCTTGAACGAATTAGGCAATTGTCACATTTGCTATATATCTCAGTACGTAGGTACATACGTAGGAACACAGCAGTTCTAGTTTCGAGTCGTAGTTTGGTCTCATCGGAGAATACGTATATACTGTTTGTAACCCATATTTATATGTAACATATTGATACTTCCAAGCATGAGATTAATTCTGTTTCTTCCGTTCTTTGATCGTTATGATTTTTTAAAATCTATTTCTACAGCAAACTTTGTTCTGGTTTTCTGATATTAAGGACGTACTGCTGTGTACTAATTGAATTAACTGAAATTGCAAAATGAATTTTTAAAAAGAAAAAGAAAATTAAATTAACTAGCTCAACGGAAAAATTTAAAAGACGCAAAAGAACTATTAACCCTAGAGTTACCCTCGCGAATTAAAACTTGAATCTAATCACGAAAAGTAAATTGTGAGTGAATGAAATCTGACTTTCTTAAATACCCCAAAAATTGAAAAGGTTTAATTAAAAAAATAAAAGAACAGAATTTTTAACCCAACGAAGATAATTAACAATCAACATTTATTTTATGAAATGGGTTAATTACAAAGTGGCAGAAAAAAAAACCGTGAACTGAAGGTTCTGGCCAAAAATAAAAACTGCACTTGATTCTAAATTACAATAGGACAATGCTATTTCCTATACAAAGCAAAAGATTTGTTTCTTCAGGAAGATAATCCTAAATATACCAATTCAATCCACGTGGTTTCAAATTAAAACAAAATAAATTCGTGGACAAACACTAGACATTTACAAAAAAAAAAACTAAAAGCAAGAACAATGCTTCTACTCACCCAACCGAGGTGATTGATAAAATAAAAATGAATCAGCAAAATAGAAAAACACAAAATTATCTCTTTAAGCTATAATGAGAAAAAATAAACTGAAAATATATCTTCCCGAACAAAAATAAAAAAAGATCTTATATCTATAATGTGCACACATCAATATAATAACAATTATTATAATGCGAATTCCTTGATGGACGAAATATTCACAGAAATCAAATCTCAAAATCTCAAGAATTACAAAATGGCAGCAAAGATTTAAAAATACAACTACTCACATTAAAGTCAACCAAGGAACTCTAGAACAAACTTCTACAATCGTTCTTCTTACAACAATAACGCAAACCCACAATTTACCGACAAAATCTAGTAGAAAACGCATTGAATAGAACTAGCAAACGCCAGACATCTAAATGAATGAAATAATTTAAAAAAACTTAACACTTAATTAAATAAATCAAACAATTAACTCTTTAACTAAATTTAAAACAAACTAAACATAATTGTGAAAATTTCTCGGTAAATAGATCAATGGCTGAAACGGAGTAAACAAGACAAAATCTAAGCAACTTAAAATACACATAGCGGTAACGCGGGTAAACTAAACTACAGCAGTACGTTTTATTATTCCTCTGTTATTGTGTACGTTTTCAGAGGAGAAAGATTGTGGAACGTTTGTGTATCTGTTGCTTGTTTACGAAAATGTTTCATAATGTTCCTACACATTTCCTATTGTTTCTGTAACAAATGCTATGTGATTCTAATTGTACTAACAGATGTTTCAGAAAATTACTTATTTATGGCAAACACAACACAACAAAGAATTCCTTAATGTTGCGTTAGTGGATACGTAGATTATTAATTTTGCAAAACCGTCATTATTTGCTCTAGTATGTTTTTTGGGACACCAATATTTCATTTAATTTATGGCAGCTAATCGCTGTCCAGAGACAAGCATTGCTGGGAATCACTGGTACAATTAACAGCACAGGGACTGCTTCTTTGGAGACCATTATGGGCCTTCCCACGCTGGAGGTTTATGTGAGAGCGGAGGCAATGGATGCGATCCTTAGACTGAAAGCCAATAACCTGTGCCATCTCAACTTTAGGGTGGGAGGGTACACTTATACTACGAGTACGATGCTGGACGGGCCATTGCTGCAAATGCCCACGGACAGCATGGCACCCGAAATTATCTTCACTGAAAAGGTGAAAATCTCCATACCGAACAGATACCAGGGATGTAGTGAGATCGCTGCTATTGATAACTAGTTCACGGACGGATCCAAATCCAGCCAGGACACAGGAGCCGGTATTTGTGGGCCCAGCCCTAATCAAAGCATATCCCTAAGCACGGGGAAGTACACAACGGTCTTCCAGGCAGAGGTATTCGCCTTTACAGCCTGTGCAGAGATGATCGCCAAAGGGGCTGCATGAGGAGGAAAATTAATAAAATGATTGACAGCCAGGCTGTCATCAAGGCAGTCTCGAATCCCGTAACTAGGTCAAAACTAGTTAGAGACTGCAAACAATCCCTCAATACACTGGCACGCGACTACAGGGTGTCTCTGATTTGGGTGCCGAGACATGAGGATATAAAGGACAATGTAATAGCCAACGAACTAGCCAAGGAGGGCTCTAAAAGATAAAGCAATTACTAAGGATTCCACAAGAAGGGAGATCTGTACCTGGTTAGATAAAGAAAGTACAAAGAAATGGAGGTCGACTGAAGGTTAACTCCATACCAAAGCCCTAATATAGGATGGAGATGCTAGATTCTCTGATAACCTACTCAGACGCAGCAAGAAAGAATCTAAAACCATTACTGGGCTGGTAACTGGACACTGTCCCCTGGAAAAACATCTATACAACACAGGTCGAATAAGCGAACCGTGGTGCAGAAGATGCGAACTACAGGAGGAAACGAGTTTACATGTAATCTGCACATGTGAGGAATTAAGGTACTCAGGCAGAAATATTTCGGGAGAGATCTATTGGAGCCCTCGAAGGTTCTCAAGTTTCCACTGGGCAAGATAAGGGGCTTTATAGAGAACACCAAGCTGCTCGAGTGGAAATAAGAGACCTAATAGGGATGGTACAATGAGCATTTAGCTCAAGTGCTCGGACTTTAGGTGCCCACCCTAACTTAATAATGAATGAATGTAGTGTATGAAAGTAATTCATTCATTTACTTTTCTAAGAGGCAATATAATATTATAACAGGATATCAAACAACAATAATAAAAATGTTTAAATAATACTTAGACTTCAAATAAATAGTAAATTGTTTTAGTTTAGTGTTGGAAAATAAAAAAAAATATATCAATAAGGTGAAGTCACTAGATATTGATGTAGCGATTACAATCGATTACAGGAATTCGATCAAATAAGCACAACCTATGTCGTTCCATGCTTATTATAATGCTCTATATGTAAATAGCTATACCAGCTTACACAAACGGTGCAGATCCACCATACTGTTTTTCTATTTCTCACCGTTTAAAAGTTATTTTGGATACATGGTAGGATTTCAAGGTCCAATTGCACCTCTTAAACCTAAAGTTCCACAGCAACAGTGAGTATTTTTGAGTAATTCAAGAGAAATAAAAGCTGACGAAGTTTTATTAGGGCCTTGTGCATTTTATTTTTCTTATATTAAAAAGTGGTGGACTCATATTTAATAGATTCCAAACTATTATAATGGAGTTGGACAATTCGATATATGTGATCGTAAATTTAGTTGCCGACGCCACAGTGATACAAAACATAAATTAAACAAACCTTCTTTAACAACAATACTACAAACAACCATTTTATTTGTGAATATAAAACACAATAGATATTGAACAAATAATTTTATAACAAATTAAAAACATGAATTCTGGTTACAGTTTCCTGTATTCAATTGCATTTGATTCAGACTTAAACTATTTTAAACATCTTATTATTATATCTTAGATATTACTATTTTAAGATAACTGGTTGGCAGTTCGTCGGTATTTTTTTTTAAATAAAACGGAATGAATATAATAATTACTCAATATTATTTCAGTAGGAGTATGTTCTCAGGAATATTTAAATGTGCGAATTAATATTTATTCCTAATTAAAGTAGCAATGAAGTTATTTAACCAAAATAAGCATGTCTAACCTCTAATACTGGACTACATTCAGAAATGCGTTTTTTTTATTCTTGAAATTCAGCGGGACCAAGCAAGTTTTTGAATTCGGGCATCTGGAGTAATTGGCAATTTTCAGGAACGGAAGGATAAGAAATCTTCTGGGGTTGGTTAGGTCGCCATTTTGACTGTCAAACAGTCCGGTGACATTTCAATAAAATCCAATAGTTTATATCATACATGGCTAAATATTAATATTACTACACTATATTGCGTATTAAGTTGCCCAACCACAGCTTTTTCAATTATTTTAGCTAACTACATAGCAGTCACGTTACCTCAATCCCTTTTAATAGATAAATGTTCAGAAACGTTAATTTAAGTTTGCTGCTGTACTCGAAAATTCGCAGAACATTTTTTAACGGCCCGCCATATTAATGTCTAAATTTGCTAAAACTTCGTCTTTTTACCACACAGCAGGACCAAAGAAAGTAATTAGAAGTTTGTGGTGAATAGACCGCAAGGATGAATGCTTACTTTAAGTTTCAATTATCGAGCGTCTATTTTAGACCAGGGAGCCCTGGGCTACATGAGCAGTGTTGTTCGTATGGGGTGTATCGACAGTTCCTGATGTATATCTCCCACAAAAAGAAAGAATGTAATTGGCGGTACACAAAAAACAAAACTAATTACCAGTTCTCAACGACAGAAGAATGGAGCAGGAACAAGAGCGGGCAAGTGATAAAGTACGGAGTTCGGTGTGAAAAATGCGTACGTTTTCTTTTGCATGGGAACGAATTGTAAAAGAGAAGCCGTTTACGCAAAAGGAGAGAAAAAGATGGAAAATTACTTAATCCGATAATCTGCTGCATTTGGCCCTCGGGAAATCTCGACAGCTAATTGGAAAAGCTTCGTTACAGGAGTTAGTCTTTCCATAAATTAAGTATAGACCAGACGCCAAAGTAAATTAAATATAGATGGAGTGGATTAAATATAAGAGACCAATTTTTCATGATCATCCTAACTGAAATCCCCTACTGAAGACTTTACTGGTATTATTTCGTTATACTTATTCACGAAGCGCTGGCTTTCAGTTTTTGTTCGATATTTTTCCACGTTTTAATGAATTGCTTATTTTGTGCTTCCATCATTAATGATCGTTTATTTTATAAATCGACATAAAATATATACATCTAAGCATTTATAGAGAAAAGGTAATTGTTAAATCAATGAAATATTAGTTGATCCCGGCAGGTGGCTTGCTTATATATCGGAAAACAAATATTTATTTCTCACAAATAACTTAATTTGTCAGTACCAGATACTCAGATTCAAATGTGTACAGTGTGTTTTAAAAGAAATAAATCGGGTTAGATTAAATATTGTAGAAAACTGGTTTGCTTACAACTAAGCATTTATTTCAAATTAATTCTTTGTTTATACTAGATAATTAGTTACTTCGCTGTATTAGTTATAGGTATTAATTTAAGGGTGCCAAATATTTTGTAGATTATATTCATTGCGCTGACTTGTATTGACTTTGTTAAAGTAAGTTATTTTGATACTTACGGTATATAACTACCTTGTTAATTTAAATAAATCAATTTATTGTATTAGTATGTAATGATTTATTGAAATTAGATTTTAGTATTCGTTGCTGTAGGTTTCTGCCAGTTGCATTGGAATTGATTTGCAGGCACACGTTCTGATGATCACAGCTGCTATAAAATGTCTACCTGGTAAATAGATATATATTTTATGGTCGTACCTACCATGCATTCAAGTTGTGCTAAATATACGTTGTTACTTTAGTGAAGTAGGAGAACTGCACCTTTATTGCAATTTCTTCACTTATGCAAACTTTGCGATAATGTTTAGATCGAGGCGCACATTTGGGATATTCTTTAGAAAGCATAGCTTGAACATGGCAATTTAAATTGACTGCAATTTTTGTTAGCCTAATTCTTATTTGTTAATAACCCTGACCATCTTAATTGAACAATAACTTATTTGTTATATTTATTGTGAACTTGTTGGGTTTGCTATATCCCAAGAGAAAAGATTACAGAGATAAGATCTAATCCCTCATTGGTTGAAGCTATCAAACCTACGCATTATTAACCTATTTTTTTTTATTCAGAGAGCCATTTGACTCTGAGTTTATTTAATCTACTACTTCTTTTGCTTATTAATTCATATCAGCCATTCCAGTGGAGTATATGTAAATTGTAAACAATTAACATAAATTGTGGCAAACGTTCTTTGTCATCCTATTACATAATTTGCAGTTGGTATCTCCAGTGTTGGTCTCAATTTTCTGTAAGTGTCTTTTCAGTGTACAATGTTTTGTTGCGAGATCTCTTGCAATGCGAAGACGATTTCTACTGAGGGTCTTACCATTAATTTGCCTGGTTATATTATTCCAGTTTTATTTGTGTTTTTCTCTGAACCAATTCCTTGCCTGCTCCCGCGCTATGTTTTAGAGGCTCCTACAACAGGTTGTGGGCCTATATATGAAGTCAATGATCGTTTCTTGTTAACCGATTCGCTTTTTCGTTTGCTTCGATTGCCAAATGCCCAGGCACCCACAGAAAAGTGACTTTATTTCTGTTTGTCAGGCTATTCAGTTTCAGAATACATTTTCAAACCAGTTTTGACTGTATCTTAGGGTTCACTAGTGCACTCAGTATCGCCTGGCTGTGTCTTGTAATATAGATCCGCTTGTTTTCATTAGCCATCTGATTGATTTCACTTGCACAATGCAATATTGAACAAATAAATGATTTTCTGTATAAGGAAAAATAATCTTGAATGCCATATATAATATGACAATGACTGACTAATAATTTTTCAATAACGATGCATAGATATCCCCTACACACTAAAATATTTAGGTAATTTTTCTTGGTAAAAATCACTTTATGAAGTGATTATATATATATACAGAAACTTAAGAACAATGTCTAAATGTTAAAAATTATATAGAAACAATATTGCAATATTACTAATTGTAAGAAAAAACTGTAAAAAAAATCTTTCTGGTTTTTAGTAGCAAATACGTTAAACATATTCTACAAGTTCAGAAATTGCTGTGAAGATGGCGGTTCTCCTATTTCACTACACCAACTTTCCATACTCGATATAAGTTTTCTACATGGCAGACATAGCTATCAAATATTTATCTACTACTTGTCAGATAAATATTATTTAGGAACTGTTATCACAAGAGTTGCCAGATTGCACATACGATGACCTTTGATTCTTGCGAATTAACTGCCAATGTGGAGAGGCAACGGATAACTGACGTTCAGTGGTTTTGGGTATGCATTAGATAGTTTCATCTTCTATCTATTAAATTCTAATTAAATGCACTCTACCACAGCATTTTCATTTCGACGGTATTTTCCTTTTTGTTAGGAAAAAAAATCAGAGACACTGAACTTTTCGTTGTAATTTTACGTTAATTTTACTTGTGAGTATTTCAGACTACATGAAACAATCTTGAATCTGTTCTTAATAAATCACAATAAATATTTGTTTTGCCGAATGAACTTTTTTTTTCTGACACGTTATCTTTGTATGGTCCAATAACCGAATGTGTTAGGGTGAAAAAGTTATTATTTGCTTTAAATAAGTATCAGTAAAATATTTTGTTGGTTTAACAATTCCCTGTGTAAAAACCTTCAATGTAATAGACTATATAAACGAAATTAATAGGGTTGAAAGTGTTTGTGCATGTGATGCTAAGGAAACAGTTTTAAATTACGATAGTATTGTGTTAAAGCAAGCAAACAATTCATTTGATAATTATTGTAATTGATTGAAGAAAACTGAAGGAGCTAATTTTTCGTATACCTACAAGTTTTGATTTACATGCGCTTGTAGTATTTTCAAGGCAACTTTAACGTTTCTAAATTCTATGAAAAATAAAATTAAACTGATTGAAGAAAAAAATTGATAAATTCCGATAAATATAATAGATATAAGCAAACGCCATATGCCCACCAACTAGCGGATTTAAAGAAGCTAATATTATATGTAGTTTGGCCTTGGTAGTTTAAGTGGCCTTACAGTCTGTCCATAGATATAACGATTTGATTAATTATGTTTGCTGATGATTATTCACTACCTGCTGCGATCGGCACCCAAAAATTACGCAAATGAGGGAATGGACCACATTAGGAGAAATTTGATTTTTCTTAAGTAGGGAATAATTAAGTTTCATTTAATATAACCACCGTTTATAATTTAAACTTCATTATTCTAAAGTAAACAAATAGTTTTTAACAGAGCATATACCGAGAGTGCCTTATACTGCAGTGCAAAAAATCGTTCAGAATGGTGTATTTAAAAGAAAGGACAAAGGACAATCCAAGAAAATTTTCTATATAGCATGTGGCTGACGTTCAGATGAAAATTAGCGAGTGTGTAGTTTTCGCCATTGGTATCTTTATTTTATTATAGTAGTTAGGTGGTATGGACAAAAGGAAACTTTTCCTTCAATTTTTTATTTCAAATCAATTAAAATTAAGAAAGAAACTACTGCTGCTTAGCATTGTAACGTGTACGTTGTATATTTATTGCATAAGTTAGGTAATTTAAGTAGGTATCCTGCAGTATCCAGTTTAAATTTATTGTAACTTTTCCCAGCCGTTCGAACTTTGCCCTATCTATTACGTTTCGAACAGTTTCGAAATGTTGAGTACGTGTTTAGTTACATGAATATAGGGAATGGGAGTAGGGAGGAGTATCGAGAAGTAGAACAGTGGTTAACTGTCAATATGGCGTACTTAAGAAGAAAGTTAGTTATGTAGTAGTAGTTATTTTTTGGTTCTTTAATTTAGTTATTAGTATTTATGTTTTCTTAGTTTCGATAACTCTTTCTTTTCGCCCATTCTAATTCTAGTTTAAATTATCTTTATTTTTTTAGTTTGACATGTTACAAACACAAAGGTGTCCATGTAGTTAATAAACATTATTATTATTATTATTATTATTATTATTATTTTTATTATTATTATTATATTATTATTATTATTATTAAAGTTTTACTTTAATAAAAACAGTATACATTGCGTCAGATAAAGCTAATTAATTGTAATGAATTCCTTTCTTTCTTTTACATTAAAATTCATGAATTCTTTTGCTAAAAATAAGAATTTTGAGTTCAAATTTGTTTTAGAAGCTTTTAAATATTTCAGATTACCCCTCATTAAACAACTTTTAGGTAGTATAAATAAAGGAATATGTAGGGCACCCATGGGAGTAGTCGGCGATTAATTTTCGAATCCCCTACAATACCCTAAGCGATGCATGATGTACTTGCTTATTTTTTACGTCAGCCGAACCGAATTTGCCAAGCGTGTTGAAAAATAAATGACCATTAAGGAAAAGCCCGATTGTGGAAAAACATCCCCTTTTTTGCAAGTTTCACGCAAAATTAGTTTTACAGCTTTATGAATAATAATTCTCCGGAAGGATTTAATTTTTTCCACATCCGAAGTACATAAATTTCCGAGTTCGCGTATAAAATATGCTCCGAGTTAAACCGTAGTCTTTAATCTGGTCTTAAATAATTTTTTTGTTGGTCGGAAGAGATTCGAAGTTGGGGGAACAGTCCCTTGCAACATCCACCCTAGGGTATAAACCTCACCCTTTTATTCCGTCGAACATCTTGCGTCGGAGTTTTTACGCTGACCGCTGGATCCTGTTGAAGTTATAAATTATAAATGTCGATTAAACTTAGATATTTTTTCTAAGGTGCAAGTTCACCAGTGTGTAAATATCGATTTTTTAACAAATGTGCTGTGGGGAATGCCCTCTAAGGCAATTTTGCTGTCTCGATTCCTTCAGGGATCCCAGTTTTTCCTAGATAAATGATGCGATACCGTTTTTTTATGTTAAAGGATCATTTTTCACCGAAATTAAGCATGAAAGAGATTCATTGGACTTTTTCCTAAGGAAGGCTAGAATTCTTCAAATATTTTTTCTAATTTTTAAATAGCAAAATAATAATACTTTGGTACTACTACCTGCCGGGTATATAGTACCAAATAATATCTATATATTTGGGAAATAAATGTATTGTATTTTTAATAGGTTATATATTTAGTCAGAAATATTAATAACAGATTGATGAGTGCAGGATTAAAACGAAGAAACCAATTTTGTGCAATTAAACAAGGAATGAATAGGAAATAAATTCAAAAATTCCAATAACGAAATTAAAACATAATAGAATTTAGAGTAAGACGCTACAATTATCAAGACCCGTGAGATTTAATAACAAATAGGTAAGTATGTAGGTACTATCTTTTTCAAACTAAATGCGAATCTAAGCCCAATAAATTCTTGATTATTTAAGCAACCGAAAATGGAGTACCTTAAATGTTAATAAAAAATGATTGGGCAACAATTCTGAAATACATATTACCACGGTACAAATAATACGGTATGCTCGTTTTGAATCTCAAATTCGTCAAGTCCGGTCAGATGACGTAATTAAGCAGCGTATCGAAAACAATAAAATACATGTATGGTAAATAGCAAAATGTTAAAATCCAAATTATTCACAACTACCAATTAATGTAATTCAAATGCAGCTTTGCTTTAAAAAAGCCCGTTTTAATTGAAATTTACTTTATCTATCTTGTCGCCATCTAGTAGCGCTCGTGTTTATTTCTACAATTGTAGCGAATTTCGTGTGTGTTTACAAAGTGTTTTCGTGGTTTTTCTAGAAAATTGAATCGCGAAAACACCTTAAAGTTTTTAAAATATATTCCGTAACCCCGTCCGGATTTTCTAAACTTACCTTTCACATGAACAAAATCCTCACGGTCGAAATCGATTTTAATATAATAATATTTATATATGTGGCGCCATTTATGCTCCTATCTGACGTAACTTTCGTATGCGCGTAAGCATACCGTATTATTTGTACCATGCATATTACTAAGTATGGGGTACTTGTAGTTTTGGTTGCATAAGCAATCGAAGATTTGTGGAGCTTAGATTCGCATTTAATAAGATTTGAGAAAGATGTCACGTAAAAAAGACAGGTGGAATTGTTTCTAGCAATGCAAACTTCCGAGCACCTAATAAGCAGCTTCCTGAAAACAAAATCGCAGATTTTTCAAACTGAAAAATGTTAATACTTACAATGTACAAGCTCTACAATTAAAAACAAAACACTCGGAAAGAGGATTATTTAATTTTATAGAATAATTTTAGATGGGTAAGAATATTTTAGTTTTTCAAATGGAATAAAATTTGTTATGGCAAAATTTCATGTAATAAACAATCGTTTTCTGCAAAACACAAAAAACATTCTTCCTTCCTGAGCGAGAACTGCAAAAGGTATTGGGGAAGTTGCTGCGTAATTTACAATGGCTAGTATGATTGTTTAGATCGGATATAAAATAATTAATCTATAAACTATTTTGGGTGTCGGATGTGGGCTCTTCCTGGTTTCATATCCTATATCTGTTTCTTGCCATTATTCTCATTTCCTCTAAGGTATTTTCCTTTTCGCGTCCTGTATTTAATCTACCCATTTCCTTCCATTACTTTTCTTGTGATTCTATTGATTTTCATTCTCATCTCACGGCCGTATCATTGCAGCTGTTTACTTTTTATTTTTTCGATGCTAGGTTTTTGTTTTGTTATTTCTATGATCTCTTCATTTTTAATGCCATTCCATTTTGTTTTTCACGCTATTCCCCTTAGATGTTTCATCTTAATGGCTTCATCTTTTTTCGAAATATCCAGTCGCCGCATGCATGGGCTATTATTGGTATTGTTATTAGCAAACATCGTGTATAATCATTTTTACTTCCCTTCTTTGTATCTTAGTATTATTTAGTGCATAGTTTTTGTTGACCTGTTGGTTTTGTTAATTTCAAGTCTATTTTTTCGTATATCCTTACCTATTCCAGTGTCTGGTTTTCACATTCATGTCCTTTTTAAATCCATTTCCTAGTTTCTGACATATGATCATTGCTTTAGTTTTATTTATGTTAATATCCATTTTTAGATTCTCTATCTTTTTCGTCCATATATTGATTAGCGGTTGCGCTTTATTTTTGGTATTATTATCAGAACCACATCGCCTGTGAATAATGAACTGCCCATATTTGTTTGTTCTAGTTTCCTATATCCAATTATTGAGTTTAAATGCTCCGTTTGGGTTGTAATATGTTTACACCATATATCCATAACCAATTTAAACAGCAACAATTTTAAGCTGTTATTATAAATTGCTTGCTTTATATTCTACAGTTTGTACAGATTGTAATGATACGTTAATTTATTTCCAAAGGTTATATTATCATATTGGGCGCTTTCAGGTCGTGCTGTTCTATGAGCATCTAAAATACAATCCGATCCTGTATACTAAATAAAAGTAAAAAGAAATTGACTTTACTTTTACGATATATATTTTACTTTATTTAAAACAACGAATGCAGAAATTTACAACGGATAGAGTAAAAAAATAGAACATAAACAAAAATGACTTGGTGGTAAAAAAATGGGGACCTCCTGAATATTACTGACTAACTGAAATTATTAAACTTAGACTAAATGCAAATAAAACTATTATTTCTGATTTTACAAACTAATAAATAAATAAAGTAAGCGGTAACACTTGCGATTCTGGTAGTTTCTCGACTTTGGTATTGGCGATGGAATTTCAGTACACACAGTGGTTTCGTCTGTAGATCAGCCCAAGGTAGCTCGGTCCTTACCCTGCATACACAGTAAAAAATGTTTTGCTAATTTACCTACAATTTAACAAAATACTTATAATAACTTTATTACAGTTACTAATATTAACACTTTCTTTTAGTAACATTAGCAAACCGGTTTTTTGTTAAACATCTAAAATCGTATTTTACTCTAATCTAGTTAATGTAACAATTTATGTTGTTGAATTAACAAAATATATATCTTCAATTACAAACGCGGTTATTACATTAACAAACTTAAATGAATTAGTAACTTCATTTCTAGGTAAATTACAAAAAAAAGTATATTCGAATTTACAATTTATATTTATTATAATTATTTCTTAGAACAGAATTAATAACTTAATATTTAACCATACGCATTAGCATCAAGTCATCACAAAAAATCACTTTAAGTTGAATACACGCAAAGTGCAGTAATACAACTTGGACAACATAAAAAAAAGGAGCCAAATTCTAAAAATATCATAGTATCATAGGTTCATATATTACATTATAAGTTAATCAAACGGAGTCTAATTTATTATTGCACTTAGGATATATAGAAAAGTTGTTAGTAGAAAACTATCGATTATTATAAATTTCATAACAATTCATATTTATACCATTTTATACTATTCATTACCATTGGTATGGATAGGTGTGTACGTTACGTCATTTGTCATGTGCACGCATTTTTAAACTGATACCACCACCAATGCACCAACAACGCCATGATACCTTAGACGTGTTCGCCATATCCCCAATTCATCGAGCCTGATTCAACTATTTAGTTTATTGTGTGATTTCATTGTTTTCTTTAGTGTTGAGGATAGTTGTAATAGTAAGCACAAAATATTGTATGAATTACATATATTGTTTTTATATGGGGTAAATGAGAATAGCAAAGCAGTTCTGATTGTCATATTTATCGATTGTAGCGTAGAATTAATTAGTAATTTATATTAATTCCGTCAGACCTGTCACTGTGCGTCGTAGAGAGGTTTCCCTGTATAGTGAATTAGTCCATACATATGCGGAAAATCAGTAACAAAATAGTAAAGTAAAATTAATGATTAGTATTTAAATTAGATGCAATGATATGACAAAATGGTTGTTTATAACCTGTTAAATCTATCCTGAGTTGGTAGGGAAGAATTTTGAGCTGCAGGACTCGGAAGGGGCGACCATAACTACTGATTTTTTACCTACATTTTTAAATATCTCCAGGCAAGGGGTAATAATAGTCGTCGTAAAGAAGAATGGTTTGTAATGAGTCGTTTTTATAAAACATTATGTTAATGTTGATTGTTTTAGAGAATTATTTCGACTTAAAAATGCTCCTACAAATGATAGCCCATTATCAACATTTTCACAGACATACACTCATCCAGAGAGTTGCAGTACTGAAACTGTAATCAGTGTAAAACCATCAAGTGAGTCGGTCTGTTCCAGTTTTTTCATCTACCTACCCCACCTAGTCGCAAGAGAGCCAAAACCCAGCATTAGTTTTATAAAAATTAATTTGTCAAGTTCTCATTAATGTTAAATTAATAATGAACATTAGTTAATTTTACAATAATATATTATCGAATTAATAAAGAAATTTAATTAATTTCACAACAATTTAATATGAAATTAATAAATAACACTCATTAACTTTACAATAATATAATGTGATATTAATAAAGAAAATGTGTTAATTTTACAATAATTTATTATATTTATTCCGCAGAAATAATTTTAAATTAACAAAATAAGTTTCATAATTTTACAAAAAAGTTGGTAAGGTATATTAATACAAATTTTAAATTTTACAACGTTCTGGTTGTGAACTAAAATTTTAAAAGTAAATTTTACTAATTTATTTAATAAGTATAACAAATACATTATTGTTATATTTAACTATAGACGCAGTGTAAATTTTATAAAATATAGAAGTGGACCTGTGGGAACTAAAAGTTGGAGTTGTATTAACATTACTTTTTTTACTGTGTAGGCTGTATACGGCTCTCTAGGTATGTAGAACTCCAAGCTAACGGCGGCACCATAACTCAGCTCACTTGCTGATATTACGCAACTTACCACAATTGCGAAATTCCCCACTTCGGAGGTTTATTCGTCAGCACTAACAGGTAGCCAAGGCATTGGACAATAGGGAGGACGTGTTAACTTAATATGCGACTCACTTTTACAAATATAAAAGTATTTAATGTATTTGTGCTTAATGGCGCCTCCATGTGCTACCGCTCTCTGCACGGCAATGCGTGTGTTCGCCTTAGCCGTTGGGAACCGACTCTCTTCCTTTTTACTCGGCTTTCCGCCCAGGAACGTTGGGCTGCTCTCATGCTGCTTGCGAACATTTTTTATTTGTTTCTTATACTTTTGACGAAGCTTACGTTACACACATACAAACAAACTACAACTTAAAATACATCTACAATTTTACATATTTTATATGTTCATATAAATAAAATGAAAAATATTTTTTTTTTCGATTAATGAAATAAATGATAAATAAAAATTAAAACAAAATATATAGCAGGCGTACCATTACAGTATCTATACAGTTTCGTATACATTTGTGATCGCTTTTATCGGTCTATAGCTACTTCCATTTGTTCAAGATTTCTTCATACTTGTCTACTGTGGTGAGTGTTGACATTAGATCATTAAACTAAATATCAATAGCTAGGTTTTTCTTTACTAATACATCTTTCTTAATCTATTTCGCCTTCGCTTGAATATATCTTTTTCAGGTTGTTTTCTTTTCTTTTATTAATTTTTTGATTTGCTCTTTTCACATACCTTCTCTGCAATTGTTATTTTACAACTATGTAGAATCCAAAAATGTAGAATTTCCAATATAGGCTAAATGATTGAAAGCGTACTAGTACACCCAGAAAAATAGATAATGAAAATAGTGATAGCAAACTTTATAATTAGTTCCATTATAATTACATTAGACTATATAATATTTCTGATGATAAAGAGTAATATATGAATGCATACTATTTATTAAATAATGTATTATTGTCTCCGAGTTAATACCATTCATTATATTTATAATATGTTGGAATATCTATTTTTCTCCGTGTAAATACTATATTTTGCATTTGATTAAAAAATAAAAATACACAACAAAATAAGTAGAGAGAGTATTATGAGTGTACTGTTCATAAACATGAGCAGGACACTCATGACCTCAAGCTCTCGGAATATAATTGTGTTCGTAAAATGCATTCTTTGCACTGGTGCTTAGACAGAATGAAACCACGAGAAAATCGTAAGCATTAACCCAATCTGCAAGGAAGAAGGCGAAATGTCAAGCAAGGATAAGATGTTGGTAATCAGCATAGGAGAATGTAAAAGGAAGAAGATGTCAGTGCATAAGCATATAGACATAAAATACGGAAAGATCATGTACTTACATTTTCCATGTATCGTTAATTAAAGGTTTTATATCTGCATCATTCAATTTCATCATTTAGTTAATCTTGCTATTCCAGCTTTTTTTGTACGGGTCGATAAAAGTATTGCTCTTATCTTCGTAATGTTAAATTATGTATTCTACGTAGTTCGTGATAACCCTCTATAATCGAAAGAAACAATATCATGCATGTACCATGTAAAATATACAATATGTACAGAATTCACTTATCGTTGGTGATTAGCCTGAGTCACGTTTGGCTACTATAGAATCTAAGTGCGTTCAGTTTTTTTTTTTTTTTGTTTTTTAATAAATGACCAAGAAGGAATGCACCTATTGTGAACACATGCAAATTAGGTATTTTAACATTGGTTTCGTGTTGAAAGTGTCGAGTGCAGAAACATGTTAATTTGTAATCGTGCTATTTGTTATCGTGTTGTTGTCTGGCGGTGAATATGTTTAGTAGATAAGCCGGCCCTCATTATATTGGTAAGTTAATAATAATAAATACAATTATGTTAATGTACGTAGATTTTAGTAAAGATTAACGCTATATAATTATGAAGCTAATACATAAAGCAAAAGCACCCACTGTTTCATATTTAACATCCTTTGATTATCTCACATTATCATAGGTGAATTAATATATTTGGTAGATAGCTATACTTATGTTTTGTTTCTTCCGTTTCTCTAGTGGTGTATACTTTGCGTAAATTCAAAGGGACACTATGCATTATTCCTACGGGAATTTAATATTTTACGGGGGGATATCTGCACAGTACGTGGGAAGACGCTCATCTTTTTTTGCATCCGGGTAATGCGTTGGCGTTAAATGAAAATACAGTGCACGAGCATTCATTTTGAATAAATAAGATAATTTTATGAATGGAAATTCCTATGTAAATTACTTGAATTGGCTTGAAATTTTCAGACTAAAGTTAAGCTGATTTGAAAAAGTTAAAGACAAATAAAATTCCAGAGATTGTTTACTTCTAAATTGGGAATTATTGTATTTTTGAAACGGTGTGGTTGTGTATTTTTTTTAAATTGTATATATTTCAGTCGAATTCCGGGACTAAATTTTCGAAAATGTCAAAACTTGTGCAACGTGTGTTACAAAAACAATAAAAATCAAATGCCATCTGCTGTGAACACTAAACATCCCTGATAATAAGAATGGCCTTTTTTCGTCGGATTTGACTGAACATTCTGCGTGTCGGTCAGAATGTACGAAAACCGATGTGCATGGGCTAAATCCCATTATTTTATTTGCTTATTCTATTTATTAATAATGTGAAACATTTACTTATTCTTATAGTGACGGTTACATTTGTATGTGTATATAAGTGTTATAAAGTTCTTTTTTACTTAATTCATCCTATAGTTGTCAAACGTGAATTCAAAGTAATTTTGAACAAATGTTTTTATCTCATTTAGACATTTATTAGAAAAAAAATATCTCAATGTGTTTTCAAATATTTTTTAAATTTGTGAAAAATATCAAGTTTCAGTGGTTGCATTTGAAGTTAACACGTCGTGTGCACACAGTATTGTTTCTTCTTATGGTTTTATGTTATTTATCTCCAACATCACTCTCACTTTTGATGGATGATCTGAGGAAGCAATAAAATAATTGCGATTGCTTGGAATTGACAAATTGAGTATTGATTCAAACTTCGGCTGCCATACCATTAAACCTTATTTTGTGAACCTAACGTGTGCAGTCAGTACTTCCTTTTCATCAAAAAGTTAATAGCTGTTAGTTTATGTTTATATGAATGATTTGAATTTTCTGAAATAAACATAACATTACCAGTAGGTTTTCTATGTAAGTCTGTTTCAAACTTTCTAAGTTAGTTCTTTATTTCCTCTTCATGTATACATTTAATATTGGGAAATCTTGAATTTAACAATTCAAGAAAATCATCAAGTTATTGGCAACGTATTACATTAACATAACCTCATTACTCTTATTTTGATTGGTGGGAAAGCACACGAGAAAGCTTTGGTGATTTAGATGTAAAAAACGAAGGGGAAGTGTGTAAAATGGATTTATTAATGGACTTATATTAACTTATATGCAACATATATCAATGTTTCCTTTTCCAGTTCGGTAATCTTTTCTCGTATTAGAAAACAATGTGGAATTAATGGACACAAATAGAAATTTATCTCATAAATTTTATGCATTCAAATATGTACATATTATAGTACCCATATGTAAGATATATAAATTCCACATATTGTAAAAATGAAAACATGTTGGTTACTTACGTCCATTTCAACTCCAGTAAATCATAAAAGTATTATTTATTCTAAATTTATTTATGTTAACCAATTGCTTAATCCTTTCGTTTTGTGGTTATGTTCTGTCAAATGGTTCGTACACACTCGTGCAGTACTCATGTATTATTTTCCCAACCGATATTAGCTGCTCATATTTTTACAAGGTTGTCAAATGCCATCTCGTCGATTTCTATTCCACGGATAAAATTCCTTGCAGTTATCGAGGATGCTGGGAAAGATTGACCTCAAATCAAATGAAATTAAAATTGCACCAGCATGAAGCTCAATACCTTTAATTTTTTCAATAAACGGGTATGAATTCTTAACTTACAATTAGACAACAAGTTGAACTATTGATATTGGAGACAAAAATTAAAATGAAAATAGTTTGTAAAAAATAGCGTAAATATTCTGTTTAATATTACTGGTGATAGTTGCTTAATGACTTTGCTATCATCTAATGTAGCGAAATTTGTGGAAAGCGGTTTAGAGTATGTATTATTGATGCAGGACTGTTTAAATATCCTTGTTGTTTTCAATAATTGTATTCTTTGATTTGAGTGATTGATAAATGTATTTATAATAATGCTCATTATTGTATAGTATCTATAAATATTAACCATGTTTGAACATAGAGCTGGTTAATAATGTCGAATTGAATTAATATCTGCATTTGGTCATTTGCCCGTCTTATTATCTTAGTTATTACACATATATTGTTACTTGTCATATTTTATTTAATCTGGCAGTGCAGTAAAGGTTATTCCCTTTTTCTTAACGTTTTTAGTTTCTAATGTGATTATTCTATTACCTATTTTTGTATTTGTATTTATACTATTTTATAAGTGATAACTAAATATATAATAATAATAATAATAATAATAATAATAATAATAATAATAATAATAATAATAATAATAATAAATATAATATATGCCTTTATTACCACTAAAAGATTGTTTTGCAATGACAAAAAGAAAAAAGAAGCAATTAAGGTAAATCTCAGGGCGAGTTATCTGCTACTAGCCCTGCTAATATATTCATAAAATATGTTTATCAATACCTAATACCTAATTAAAACAAGAAAAATCATATACAACAAATATGTACGTACCCTCAGCGCATGTAAAAATACTTAACAATTATTCAACACATTCCTACAATTTTTGGTTAAAAAATAATTAGATGGGCACACCACACTGATCTTGAAATAGGGCCTTCCTCACACGAGATCTAAAGGCAGAGACATTTAATAGTTTAAGCTCTTTAACAATAGAGTTGTATTTACTATAAATATTGTAGGAGTAAGAACGCTTAAACAGAGATGTCCTAAAGGAAGGAGGGGATATCAAGCCCCTAAATCTCGTGGTAATAGCGTGAATGTCGGTCCTAAATGTAATTTTTAAATACAAATATGGCGGCGACTTATACAACACGATTTATGGAATAACATTAGCATTTTCAGTTCGCGTTTATTCCTCATATTTAACCAGCCAACATCTTTCAACTTATGCGATATATGTTGAAACTTTTTTTTTTTTTTATTTTAATTTGGCATCTCGGGATCACAGCCCATGTGCCTCAATAAGGCTTAGTCATTACATTAGACGGGCAAGATATACCTAGTATAGACAATAACGGTATTAATTATATTAAAGATTAAGTTTACGACTAGGTTAAAGTAACTAATTAGGGAAACAGACGTGGACACACATTTCACATCCCGGGGCCTATCGGGATGACTAACGTTTGTATCGACACAAGATTACGGCCAACGGAAAAAAGGTTTACCCCACAAACGTTGAGCTAGGATGGGAGTTACTTAACCCTTTATATTTGTATATTCATTTTAACAAGGGTACTTATGACTAGATCGCAGATACGTTTATTATTGTAACACATTAGAGTTATTATGCTCGTAGGTAATTCCACTTTCTCTAAAATCAGCTGATTTATAAGAGTATTGATAACATCTTTCTGTAAGGGACAGTTGAGTAATATATGGTTAAGGTCACACATCTCATGCCCGCATCGACATCTTGGGGACTCAATAATATGGAGCTTGTATAAGTGTGACGGGTGCTGACCATGTCCAAATTTGATTCGAGCAATGGTAGTGCGATAAAAGCGTGATATTTTATCATGAGAATAATACCATGGTCTACTGTATACTGATTGGTGTATGTACGCATATTGTGTCATTTTCTCATTGTTAGCCGCTTTCCACAGATCCTCCCAATTTCGATACAGTAGATCCCTCTTAACGATGTTAAATACATCTTTTTCATCAAGACAAGCTTTATATAAAGGTCCTTCCGTGCGACTCATCTTAGCGAGTCTATCAACAGTTTCATTGTATGGGATCCCAGAGTGAGCTTTAACCCAGTAGAAAATAATGGAGATCTCCCCGCGACGCAACTTATTAATTAGGTTTATAATATCTTTGACTATGGATGATGTTTTATTTTTTGTTAACGGATTCTGAGAGAGAGATTGTAGGACACTTGCGGAATCAGACATAGTAATTATACGTTTAAAATTTGTATTGGCACTATAACGTAATGCTTCTAATATTGCAACAGCCTCTACCGTAAATATAGATGCGTCTGAATCTATTTTAAATAACTTATATAGTCCAGTGTTTACAACGCAGAAGGCACCCCCACATCCTTCCTCAGACTTGGAACCGTCAGTAAAAATAACTAGATCTTGTTGGTACTGAGATAAAATTTGACTACAAAGTTGAGAATCGTGTTCAGGTTGCACTGTATATGATGGAAATATAGTAGAACATGGTTTTATAGACTCCAGGTATGTTACAGGCATATCTTCGGCTTTATATAAACGTGCATCAAAATTTACTGAATAACGAAATGCTTCGCATAACAAAGGTGACTTTTTCTTTCGCCAGTATACCGCAGTCAGATCTAATACGTTTAGTGTTGATAAATTTCGTAGAATGGAACTCAAACCCGTAATCTTTGCTTTTGTGATATATTTTACGGCCAACATTTGTCTCCGGAGCGTTAGAGGTGGTTCATTTACCTCAATTTGTAGCGCCACGACTGGTGTAGATCTCATTGCACCGACGCATATTCGAAGAGCTTTATTTTGTATAATGTCGAGCCTATGTAAATTTTTGGTTGAGCGGTGCTATAAAGTGTACACCATAATCGATCACCGACCTAATATATGCCTTGTAAACGTTCATAGAGATCGAAAAATCTGCACCCCATCGAACTTTAGTAATTGTGCGTAATATATTCAGTGCTTTCTCACATTTCGCAACCACATTATTTATATGACCACTCCATTTTAATTTGTGGTCGAGGATTAAACCCAAATATTTAATTTGCTGCGGTATAGCAAAGTTATAGTTAGCAAGCTTTATACTATCCGTTGGTATATTTTTGGAACGTGAGAAAAACATTACGTTAGTCTTCTCAGGTAAAAGATCTAGTGCATTATAAAATAGCCAGTTTTTGATAGATTGCACTGTGTCAGAAAGATCAGTGGTAAGTTGGTTATGTTGAAACTTTCTAATTCCATATATACACAGTAAGAAATTTTTAACACGAGAACTACACTACGCCGAGTTCATGGAGGTCCCTCTAAATGGGTGTAATTTTTTAACACTAAGAGTAGTGTTAGTAGTTAGAGGATATTTAATATGCCTTAGTGTAAATATAGTATATCACTACTAGTGCGAATGTTACTGCCTCATAGTGTTTATCTAATCTTTTAGTGTAGATCGCAAGGCCACTAATAGTATGCATTAAACAACATCAATAGTGATTGTTAACTCTAGAAAGAGGTAATTTTCTCTATTAAATGTTTTATCAATACTAGTGCAACGGAAGGAAAGTAAAGTTTCTTATTCTCTAATAAATAAAGCAACGACCGTGTTCGTTGGGATAAAACGTAATTACTCCGACATAAAATAATTCTATACATATACAGTACTTATATAGTATAAAAATAAACTCAAATATTGAAATTAATCGAATCGACAAAACACGAAAAGTGGTTTTTTGAACATGTTGAACATCTTATCATCCTTGCTATCACGTGTTCTTCTACCAACGATGCAGTAACTCAACACTGCGGGACTTTATTAATCCGAAAATTGATAAGAATCTCGACCTATTTACTTTCTCCCTTTCTGATGGTATCCTCCTATAGTACAATTCTAAATAAATGTATTGTTTATAATATATAGACAATCACTTACCTTTTATTTTGCTGCGCCATGTATGTAATACATAACCTAACTAGAATAGCGTATTGGCCGCTGATGTACCTACATATCTACATATGTATACATATGTAGATATGTACATATAAGACCTACGTCTTGTCCACTGAAGCACTGAACACTAAACCGTTACACTATTCTGGCCAATCAGAACGCACCGTAACTGATCATGTGTTATTGGAGCGCGCGAAATACAATACGCATTCCAAAGACTTAACTATTGTTACACTGATAGAGTATATACTTTACTCTGCCAGCGTTGAATTGCGCTAAGTAGCCTGTTAGTGTAATTATTTCACACTAAAATTTTTTTAGAGTAATTATGTACACTACTTTTTCTTAGTGTTAAATCAAAGTGTATAAATACACTACAATGATCAACCCTAACACTAAGAACATTAACACTAGCGCTATTTCTTACTGTGTATAACGCAGACATGAATTTTGGATCCTCTGAATACGATTACACGTAATACTGTCTATAGCTGTATGATAAATAGTAGAGCAGCAAGTAAACTGTGACAGCACCAGTGCTTCACATACTTTGGACTTGACATTAATAGGTAAGGAGGATCTATGTGGATAAAGTTTCCTTAAATTTATATAGGCACGTTTAATATATTTGGTTATTTGATCATTAAATCTAAAAGAGTTATCCATAGACAAACACAAAATTATTTGCAGTTTGTACAATTGCCAACTGCAGGCCACAAACATGGAAAACTTTTTCGAGTTCTTTACAAGTTTTAGATTTTCCGAACAATAATACTTTAGATTTCGAGGGATTGAAATGTAAGTCAAATTTAGCGGAAATCTCACTTAGCGATTCTAAATCAGCATTAATACTATGCAATGCATTATGCCAATTCGCTGGCTCAAAGATATAATTGCGTGTCATCAGCATAAATATGGTTACGACAAAAGTTCGCTGGTTAATAAAGGAAGACGTATATATTGAAAAGAGAAGAGGTCCCAAAACAGAACCATGCGGTACACCAGTAGAAATACATAGAGGCAGCGATACAGTACTGGTTAAAACGACACTCTGCCGGCGATCCGATAAATAACTTTTTATAAGCTAAACTTAATATGCGACACTTAAACCTAAGCTATTTAAAAGAGAACAAAGAGTTGCATGACAAACCGTGTCAAACGCCTTAGAATAGTCTAGAAGTACCAAAGCTGTTACTAAACCTTTATCATTATATATTATAAATAAATAAAAAAAAATCAACTTTAAATTGATATAAACAGAACAAAAAAACATGATAAGATAGGACACTAACACCTATTAAGTATCTATCGCGCTTCTTAAATTCGTTTTAAAAAGAAACTCGACCGTAGGACTTCCGTAATTGATTGTGCAAGGACCAGGAAACGGATCCAAGTAGGCACAGATACGCCGTTTCAGATAACGGAAGAGCGAAATCATTACTTTTACCCAGAGAGAAAGGGAACTCTCGGCGACAAAAACGGTTTTAAAGCGAACGATTCTGATTTCTTGCCTATTGGCAGTAGAAGAGATAGAAAGAAGAAAGAAAAAAGCTCGTGGAATTTCAAGAGATGGTCGCTATTTCTTACAGGAAACCAACCCGGCGGTTACTTAACGTGACGGAAGCAAGAACGGATGAGCTCGCGTTTTTCTTCCTTGTATCGACTTTCCAATATCTAATGCCTAGTTTTATTTGTTCGGAGATAATTGTCGACGCCAGGTTAGTCGGTATGTGATTAAGGCTTTTCTCTGTGGTGGGAATTATTTGTTTTTTCACTGCGGTTGTTTCCAAATGTGCTGAAGTTCCGATGCTTAAATGCTTCTAGGTGTGATAATTACGAAGTAGTTTTGCTGAGGGTGAAATTAGCGTACTATAAGGGAGAAAGGAGGATAATTAGTATTCCAATAGTAGTTAGTTACTACACATACGAGTTCAATCTCGGATGTTATTAGAAAATTTTCTCCTATTTCTGTTCAATTCAAAGAGTCCGTAGTGGAGCAAGTGTAGTAAAAATGGCTTTAAAAATAATCTCATAGTTTTTTTTTTTGCTCTGTCAGTGGAGAAAATTGCTGTTTTTCTAAACAATTTTCCTCTTCTAAACTCTTTCACTTCAAATACTTCTTTTAAGGGCCTTATATTCGATGTGCAATCTCCATTTTCCGCTAATACGTTCCATTTATACTAAATGTGTATTCATTTTAAAAGTAAGATGTTAATAATACTAAATATTGTTTCTATATCTTCTTTGTAGCCTTACAATAGATCAAATATATGGGCTTGTGGCAATAAAGGCTTTTACGAACAAGAAAATCTATTAGAACATATACAAGATTTTATAGGAAACGTTTCAATAACAAGGAAGATAATCGTATTATTGAAATGTTTAATATAAAATCTTGTATATGTTCTTATAGATTTTCTTGTTAATAGAAGCCTTTATTGTCACAAATCTTTGTATTCGAATAATACTAAAATTTGTGTTCCAATCTTGTTTCGGCCTTCATACCATCTTCAGGTGTAAAAAAGAAGAAAAAAAAATGAAACAAGCCGTAATATTTAACACAATATTTTAAAGAAAATACATTCAAACTTTAAAATTTAAATTTTGTTGTAATAAAAATGAAAACGGTTTATGTGTTATTCTAAACGTTTTGGAAGTACAATTATTGATGCTGTGTAAGACATAAACTATCTTACACAGCATCAATATTCATCAAAATGGAAACAGGAACTTTAGTATTAACATTAGTTAACATTCTTATTTTAACCAATCAAGTTTTGACATTTATTAAATTTAACATTTTTAAAAGTGTTGCAAGATTATAATATATTCATATCAAAAAGGGAGACACTATTTTATATTACTAATTGTACAACTAATTACAAGAAAAACTTTACTGAAAGTGATTTTAAATGTATATTATTTTAATATAAATTCAGAGTTTGATTGAATAGTCGAAAACCTTTGAGTAGCACAAAAAAGTACATTTTAAAATATCCCAAACTAACTATAAACTTTTATTGTATGTAAATACATAAATCCAGTACATGATAGGATAGTTAATTTAAAACGTAATCGTAGTGATGTGTTTGTTGAAGTTCGGTTTGCCCATCGTACAATGGTTGAATCATTTTAATTTAATTTCCCTGGTATTGATGTTTCAATTCGGAGGTAGAGACTTAATGTACCTCGCAATGAATATAAATAACTAGTACTCATGGAGACGATGTTAATTGGTAAAAATAAATTTTCATAAATTGTTTAGCCTTTCCTCAATTATAAAAAGGTAAATTATATTACATATACAAATTATATTTAAGCAAATGCCCATATTGATTCAGAAATTCAGATACGTCATAAGCTGTGTTCGCAGAGGAATCACAAATTAGTCAGACGCGATTCGATTGGCTCAAAGAAATCCGAAACAGTTTTCTGACTGATTTCACGATATGTGGTTGGCTCTGACTAGTTTGTGATTCCTCTGCGAACACAGCCATAGTAACAATTGTTTACTAGAACTTTTTTGAAGTATTTAATTTTTAAATGGATAACGTTGGGCATTTATAATATTTTTAGATAGTTTATTGTATGTTTGTACGAACCTACAGTTCGAAAACTGTTCTCAAATTTGAAATTCCAGGCGCTAGTGAATATGAATTTCAGAATTTCGGTTCTAAAGTAGTTCTGAAATTAGCCGTCCGAAAAAATATATGATTCTGTTTAAAATAACAAACTTGACATCAATTTCCGGTCAACCGGAAGTGATATTTTGGTTAAAGTATTTCACATTTATAGTTTCAATCGAACAGATAATGATGCCAAAGTCTCAAATATAAGTAAATAGTAGAACATCATAAACTGTTAATGAACCACTGATGTGGAATAGTCTGTATACACCACTCAGCCAACTTTTCAACTCCTGGAGGAAATACTGATTGGACTTAATAATAAGAAACTTACAGCTTGTGCTTTTATGGACCTATCCAAGGCATTCGACAGTGTTCATCATGGCGTCTTCCCATGCAATCTGGAAATCTTGGGATTCCGGGGATTGGCCCTCGATTTAGGGATATCTTACCTTACGGAAGAAGTCAGTGTTTAAGAGTTCATGACATATTCCGGGCTGAGATTTCATCTCCTATTGCAGTTTGGTATCCCTGGTATCCCACAGGTTTCCATTCTTGGACCACTCCTTTGTCTATTATACGTAACTGATTTATTAGAAACTATGGACAATTTTGCGATATTGTATGCCCATGACACATCGTGTGTTGTTTCTGAGCCTGTGAAAAAGGAAAAATCGAATTAAAAAATAGTACATTTTAATATAGAAAAAAAGTGGTTCGAAAGTAATATTAAATATAGTAGAAAGTATAAGTTAATTACTATAAAAACACACCCTTGACATATGATCAGAGGAGTTAAGAGTTGCTTAAAGCAACAAATGTCTTCATTGTGTGGACAACGGTTATTTCCTTGGACAGTTCCTTAATGTGGTGGCCTCATATTCATGAACTTGCAATAGAATTGAACGGTTTCAAGGACGAACTCAACACAACCATTTTTCTCGCTACAGAGACCACATTGAATGTTTATTATGTTATGCGTCCAGACCCGACTGATGGTGATGTTCTGGGGTAATACTAGTGACGTGAACAGGATGTCTGTGCTGCAAAAGGTCTGTGCTAGACCAGCGTTTCAGTTGGACAGAATAGGCTCCTGTAAAGCTGCATTTAGGGACAGTTGTTGGAGTCGGTTCTATAAAATCATTACGGCGTAATCTTTAAAAGACATGAGCTCGATCATGAGCGTGGTACAAGCGATTAATGTATGTGTAATTTGTTACCATTTAAAGCGCTGTTATCAAAAGTACAACATTAAACATTTTGGCAATGCATCAAAAGATTTCATTCACTTATGGCAGTCTATAAAACACATGTCTTCAGATAGATTTAAAAAAGAACTGAAATATTATGGCAAATAAAACCTTTTATGTTTAATGAATTTTTCAATACGCTTTGCATATTATACATTTTTATATGGTAGTATATGTCGGTGTGTTTTCTTCTGTTGTTTGTTTATTTTTTTAATGTATGATATATAATGTACGTATATTTTTTTATCCTGACGTCTTTCACGCACTTCGCACATATATTTATTTATTTCAGAAATTTATTTTGGGTTCTGTTATGAGCGAATAAAGCTTTACGTTTGTAAAGGTTTGAGTTGGTAGAGCGCAATCACCGCTAATTTTTTTATAATGTTCAGTATTAAATTGACTATATAAAAAGAAATAGGCTTTTGTTTTAACATCGAATATTCATAAATAAAAAGATATAATAACGGCAAAATGCCATGTACAGTATAAATAATCTACTTACAAGAACACCCGGATGTTTGTCCCCACTCCGCATCCGATGAAACTTAACAGATCGAAAGAGTACCTTAAATAAGAGACACGTATTTTTTTTTATCGGCGTATCGCACGATTTTGGGGTACAGCCCCTCCAAAGTTTGGACGATTTTTCATTTTTGCAAATATTTCCTAAATTATAACAGATATTAAATTTTCTTCTTAACATAATTTGCAGCATATTGCATGGCCTAAGGGTGGCGTCGTCCCGTATTCGCCAAAAGTTAATAACGGGGACGGGGTACCCCGTACCCCCCATTTTTTTTAATTTTTTCTTTTTCTTATTCATCGAGAAAGAAGGCCGATTTTACATAGAATACGATGATGTATAACAAGTTTAGAAAATTAATAATTGTAAAATAGAAAATAATAAAGGCTTCAAAAATTAATAATTTGTCTATTGATATAAATCAAATGAACTATAACAGAAATAAATTTTTATCCCTTAACATAATTCCAGCATAATACAAGGTCTCAAGGTAGATATCTTCATAAAAACGTTAATAAGGGGACGGGGTACCCATACCCGCATTTTTTTATAATAAGTTTATTCATTATTCAATCAAAAAAGATCGCCTTTATAATAGAAACCAATGGTAATAAATTTGGAGGATTAATAATAAAAGTAATTGTAATATAATAATATGTACTATTAACAACAATTATTTGTTATCGTTACTCCGCGCTCTCCTTACATAAATATTTCTTAATTTAGAATTGTATCTACTCGAACAGCTATGGTCAAACCTTTCTATGTCTACTAACTTATACTATTACTATACGAAACTTTTATCGGTGGTAGCAACATAAATCGTTCTAATCAATTGCAGTTAGTGATTGCGTTTTTATATTTCCATAATAAATGTTATTCATCTTAGAATACCATAATCCTTTAGTGCGTATATATGAACAAATTTGCTACACAGAACGAAGGATTAAATAATACATACATATATATATTTTTTATTTATTTCAAGTTTTTCGTCCAATGTAGGTGTACAATGTAAGTATTCAATGGAGCATAAATATAACTAATGTGTTTGTAACGATTATAACATTTCGGAAACATAGAACAGAATTAGAAAAACTTATAATGCTTATAAATGTTTAAATAATGACATATTGTAATGCGATTATTAGGTATATATGTATTGCAATAGCGAACAAGATTAATTAATACAGTAATTAACTATGTAAGTATTACAGTCATGATAGTCTGTATAAAGTGTTTAAAAGCACACTTTGTTTGCACCATGAACACCGCACAATAGCTGGTTTATTGCAAATACTACACAAGGTGGGTAGACTGCGCATCTTTGTTAAAACAAAACTCTACAGGATTTTTAAAGGGTCCCAGGTCTTTCTCACGTATCCACTCTTAATACCACGAGTACTTTGAATACGTCGAAAATCTTGGGGAAGAAAACTGATTATGGGTTAGGGATTGCAACTTAATAAATATTATTTCTTCGTGATGTAAATCTATGTCGTAGTTCATAAGAATCACTATATCCGAAAAAAATTTATCCACAGTCTAAAACCATATACAGCTAGAGGTTGTACCATCGCTGTCGTTTTTTTTGGTATATTTAAATGTTTCAAAGTTTTGTCTTTTGGCACAATTGCTGAAGTTCGGCAACACAATGCCCATCTCAAGAATCAATCAAAAGGACACTCTTTGCCCGGTATTCGAGAGAAAAACATCCGTTAGCCAGGTTTGAAATGATTTGAAGTGAGCTTACTAGATACCTGAAAAGAAATATACACATTTACAGGTTGAAACAATGATTGCGCAACTCGAGGCCAAACGTATTCGTAAATCCTATTAATATAAAAATAGTGGTGATTATTATTAATCCTCCAATTTATTACCATTGTTTTCTATGTAAAAGCGATCTTTTTTGATAAGAATAATGAATAAACTTATTATTAAAAAATGCGGCGGTAATGGGGGGGTACCTCGTCCCCGTTATTAGCTTTTATGAAGATATCTACGTTGAGACATGTATTATGCTGAAATTATGTTACGGATAAAAACTTATTTCTGTTATAGTTCATTTGATTTATATCAATAGACAAGTTTATATTTTGAAGCTTTATTATTATTTTATATTTTTACAATTATAAATTTTCTAACTTGTTATACATCACGTATTCTTATGTAAATCGGGCTTCTTTTGATGAATAAGAAAAGAAAAATGTAAAAAAAATGGGGGTACCGGGTACCCCGTCCCCTGTTATTAACTTTTTGCGAATACGGACGACGCCACCCTTAGGACCATGTAATATGCTGCAAATTATGTTAAGAAGAAAATTTAATATCTGTTACAATTTAGGAAGTATTTGCAAAAATTGAAAAATCGTCCAAACTTTGGAGGGGGCTGTACCCAAATCGTGCGGATACGTCGATAAAAAAAAAAATACGTGTCCCTTATTAAGGTAACTCTTTCGATCTGTTAAGTTCATCGAAAATCGGAGGGGGACACCCGCCGGTGTTCCCTTGTTAGTGATATAATCTGCTTCATAATGAGTATATGCATGACATATGAGAATGAACATAGTTTTGAACAAAATTTGAACGCAACATGATATGTGATATGTGTGAACGGAAATAACTGCAACTACTCTGTGTAAGTGTCAACTTAGAGGAAAGAGAAGAATTGGATAACTATGTGAAGTTTGAATAAGTGAAGGAAAGGAGCATTTGAGAAAACTTAAAGTGACTGAATGGAAGACAAAAGTGGAAAATAAAAGAGAACAAATACAGCTATAACCATATTACTATAAAAAAGCGTGCACTATACTGCAATTTTACTTATGTTCAAATATTCAGATTGTACTAAATAATTTGGAGATTGTAGATAAAGTTATGTCAACGCTAAAAGAACCTGACTTTTTGACGGCCCTGTATGCACAGTATGCTTTTATTATTATTATTATTACATTAGAGCAGTATTTCCATATCCCATGCAGATTACATTATATAACAGGGCGAGAAGGAGGAACGACATCAAGTGGACATTCGACACGCTCGTCTTTATAACGCAAAAAGGATATTTTCCTCTCTCACCGTCAGAGGTCGCCACAATCTTGCCTGTACGAAATGGATATATCTATGTACATACGTACAGTTCGCCAGACGGTAATTTATCATTTCTGATTTATTATTGGATGATTTATGTGAGGGCCGTTTCTTTTCTTAGGCTTATTAAATACGTATTTTACAAGATGTCCAAAACAATGAAGTGCCGAAACTAGATTTTTTTTTGTATTGGGAGTACCTGGCTGACTGATGGAAATTAATGAGTTGTAAATTTAGAAATATATTACACCTAGCTATTTAAAAACCGTTATTACTATAGAGCATGTCCATTATATTAATGTCATTGTTTCTGGCATTGGTTTGCGTAACGTTTATTAAAGAGATGTATTTTTAAACAGTTTCAGGTTTTATTAAGGAAACCGTTTGAATTCATAATTAATTGTTAAAATATTTAAAAATCGACTGAAATATTTATATAATATAATCTGGTTATTGTTGTCTGTTGGCAAGAGTTTAAATTGTCGGCGTTTATAATACTCGACTAAAGGAAGAACTTGCACAATTAATTAACACCGACATTCAGGACATGACGAAATTATTAAGTACATCTGCATAATTTATTACGCTATAAATGTTCTTTGACAAAGATCCTTGGTTAAAGATCTTTTACAAACTTTTGATAAAAAAAATGTCCATGTTTTAAAAAAGCTAACTCATTACACTATAAAAGTTCTCTGTCAAATAACTTTTATAGTGTAATATCCGCCTTAGGTAGAATTTTTGAAATACCTTGTTACACATATAGGTACTTAATCTTCCCATCTATTATCTCGTTTTGGTGTAAGCCAAAATATTAGACGCAAAATACAGCTTAGATAAAATATGGGGGCAAATATATTTTTTATATCTACGTGGTATCCATTTTTGATAAGTAAGATTTTCTTGCCCCTATCGTTTCTCCAAGAACTTTCCCTCCTAACTCCTAAACACTCAACGCTCATTAAGATATTTTTCGATTGGACATTACATCACATAAGTATTAGGTTACGCAACTTAATCATGTCACCGCTGCATAAGACTTCCTTATTTGAGTGTTCTGTTTCATATAAAGTCGATACTGAGAAAAAAGATCGTTTAATCGAAGAAATATTTCTTTGCTGCTATTTAGAAGTATAATTTCCTTCAAGGGAGAAATACTAAGATTATGATATTAAAAAAATTAATTAATTGAAAGAAATGGTATTTTTTAAATAACGGCAAAGAAACATTTCTTCGATTTAAAGATTTTTTTTCCTCAGTGTACAATAAAGTGGCTTCTTCTAAATTTCTAGCTTGTGTATATGTTATCGCTTTCTTTTTATGTTGTTGATTTACCACACAATTAATATTAAGTTAGCTTTAACAATGAACGCTTGTTTGCTAGGTCTTTTTTGTGATTTGTATGTCAAGGTTGGGGTAAGGAAATGCTTTTGTGTTATGCATTCATACCAAAGCTAACACTTTTTTCTTGCGTCCTTAATACTTTATATTTCTTTCGTCGTATGCATTATATGTAGTTTAGTAGGCTCAAAGATATAAATATTATATACCCATTATCGTGTATGATAATTTCTTAGCATCTCAGACATAGTTCGGCAAAAAAAAGATTTCTCGAAAAGATGTATTTTCTCTAAAATTATGTATCTATCTGGCTAGCAGAGTTACATTCCTTTCTATTTATCCGAATTTATGCGCATCAAATAAAGCTTTAAACCCCGATGATTTGAGGGCAGCGTGTATTAATTCCGTTTGTGGTTTTAAAATAAGATTGTTATAAACTTAATCTTAGATTAAAAGAATAAATGAATGAATGGTGCCCAAAAAAAAATTCAAATTAAAGCAAGAAAAAAATCAATAAAAATCACACAAGTTACTAGAGATTAATTAATCTTTTAAAAATGACGTGCTTCTCAATGTAAATTAACTCTTAACAAAACGGTGTTTTCGGAGTGAAAATTTACATACACTTAAAAACAAGATTTCAGTGTCTATTCATAGTCAAATATACTTTTCCGTTTGTGACGCGATTCTTATCAAACTTTATCTTACTTTTAAGGAAACAAAATGACAGACATCAATCAAAATCTTTGCAAAGTAAAATGGACAACTACGACTTCATCTTACCACTCTGTTTAAAGCAAAATGCTATGAATTTAGTCTGAAAGCTACTGCAATATCCTTTGAAAAATACAAGTTTTGTTGTTTGATTATTGTGATACCGTTCCATTCGATTTTTTTTTTTTTGAGATAATTACAGAAATAGGGAAAGCTAGCAGATAACGTCATCTGGTTTCCATTCAAAGTAATAAAGCAAGCAGCATCATTGAGGCTCTTCACCTACTTGATATTCTCTTCACAATTTCAGCTTTTTGAATATCGGTTGACTTTTACTAAAGTTATAGGGACATTTGTGTTACAAAAAAGTATGCCCTCTCACTATTTTACAATAAGTGTAATCCCTAAATGTCTAAACTTATAGATATTATAAGTAGTTGCAGTTTATTTTTCACCAACTTTGATAGTGGAAAATTATTAGAAAAAGTAATAAATGTAAAAAGAAAACTAGATACACAATTTTGCGGGAACTTTAGAAACTTACAAGTACTTTTAAGCAGGTCTCATTGGTATTCTTTCTTTTGTCCAAGATCTAGAGCCATATCTATTATTTAGATATGGCTGGTGGCAACTTTTATTGAATTAGCCTATAGAGTGTAAAGATTACATAACGCCGATCATAGCTAACCGTTTTGTACTTAACAGTGACTTTATTTGCGATAATAAAAAATAAATTGTAAAAAATATGGAGCGTATGAATTACCAGGTGCCTGTCATTCTTTCGAAAATAATTTTTAATAATTTGCATTGGCCTTGAGATCAAATTAGATTAGATTAGACTGTTGGGTGGCCTACGATCTGTTTCACCGCGACATTTTCAGATTTATTGTGATCCCCTTTTCGCTATATAATTTCGCCCTGCCGCTCTTGGATAATAAGGCTAATTTTATTATCCAAGAGCGGCTTCTTTGTGTAGTTGGCAGCTGTAGGGTTCTCCACGATCAAAACAAGGTTTTCGCCAGGCCGTCACATTAGCACAGTACATGAACTGGTGTTCCTTCCTTCTCTCTAGAATTTGCAAGTGGCGTATTCTGCCAGACCTATGCTGTACATATGCCTATTTCGTCTACAGTGACCAGTCGCAGATTTATCTTTACTCAGTAGATTTGCAGTAAATTTATGCCTCTGTTCATTTAGAAACTTTTTTACCTGTCTCTGTCCCAGTGACTTTTGCCATTATTCTTTCGACTGATGCATCCATGCATTGATGGATTTTTTAATTTGCAATTTGGTAATGCCGACAGAAGGGCCAGCTCTAACGAATGACTTTGACGAACCTCGCCTAACCGGCTCGTCCGCGCCTCCCCTGCCTCTATCACTCACAACAACGTGAATTCTATTTGGGTGCCCACCTCACTCTGAGGCGCTTACTCAGTCTCAAATCAGCTTAAAGTCCACACTTATGGAAACTTATGGAACTTTAAGTGTGAGCTGACTGTCAGAAAAGAGGAACACTTTTACCCGGCTCGGTTCCTCTTTCTATTTCTCTAACACAATGGCGAATTGCAGTAACCTCAGCCTGACGAAGACACCATTGTGTCTTCGTTGAAGCTTACCGAAAGAGCCTTTTTAGGTTTCCTAGGGTACATTGCAGCTCCGACGACGTAGTTCATTTTAGAGCTATCTGCATACCAGTTTGAGTCCGCTTTTACTGGAATGCCTGTTTCTCAGTCCTTCTTATCTCGTACTATAACATGATATTTTCTACCTAGGTAGAATTTTGGCATCACATGGCATCCCCAAAAGCGGGGCATCCAATAGTTTTTGCCAGTCAGCGCCGTGTGATTTACTTATCGGTGCTTGACTATACATAAGTCTATATATTTGACTTGGCAGTTCTTCGTATGTAAGTATGAAGCGGTGGCAGGTTTAGAATTACTTCCATTGCAGTGGTGGGGGTCGATCTCAATGCATCCGTTACACACACACACACACACACACACACACACAAGAGTCTTTGCACGCCACACACAGAGTTTTTCCTCACCTTCGATCATCACACTACTGCTCCGGGACGTTATCATGGGTTTACTTACCGTTGTGTATAACCACATCTTGGGGCTAAAGTCCTTGAGACTACGTGATATACGACACACCATGAAATAAAAACTTATCACTAGAGATAACTACAATAATTTGGAAATCCACTATATCTTTGTAAAGCTGTACTTCGAAATCCCGCGATTCAGCAGGCAAAAGTTTTTTTTATACGCTAAGGTAATTTTTTCAATGTATACAATTTAGTAAAAATGCGAATTTGCCCATTGGTTTGGTTTTTTTTTTTAAACGGAGTTGCCTATTATTGTAACAATTAATTGTGTTTACCACGATGTTTAAATATCATTGTAGTGTTTTCGACATTTAAAATGTAAACTACAGCGTCAGTACAACATGTACCACGGGCGTGGAAGCATTTATTTGAAATTAAAAGAAAAAAAAAAGAATTGGAATTCCCGTCTGAGCGTAAAAATTGTGAAAATATTTAGTTAGGATTTGACACCCAATTTATCTCACGTCGTAAAAAATCGGACCGTAATTATTAGCTAACCGTACATACACTAACACAATTAAGCATGTATGTATGTATGTATGTATATCTACACGTATCCATATACACATTCTGTATTGATTTTATTGCCAAAGCACATAGGAAACTGTAATTCAAACATTCGGAATCAATACGCGCCCGCCTTTATAAATATTTGTAGACGTTAAAGACGCAAAATTATTTGTTGACGGCGCATATAAAGATGCGGTTTCCACAGAACCGTCCTCCTATAAAATCAGTGGAACTCGAAGATAAAAGTAATGAACCGATTCTAATAGACAAGTCAAGAGGAAAAATAAGTTGCATAACAGTGAGTTCGGGCAAACAAGAGTGCATCTTCCGGTCTGTTTACGCGAATTTATTGTCCTCTGCTCCTTTGAGGAACGGCCTTATAACAAATTGAAATGTGCGCAGTGTACTTTATATTGGATTTCAGACGGAGTAGATTGAAATAACTGATGCGAGGCAATCTCGTTATAAGTCTGTTCTCTTTTTTTTTTTGGGATGTTCATGTTGCTAACATCTGCTTGTATTTTTAATATAAGAGCATTTCATCCCGTATTTTATTTTATACACAATTCTGAAGATACTCAAGGAACCACTACTAAGCGAAATATAGAACCACTACTAATGGCTCCCTTGGGGTAAGAGGTATGATTGTATGGAATTTGTACACATACACCCAAGAAAAGGAATCCAATTGTTGTTAAAAGATTAGACGTGGTTTCGTAAAATATTTTAGATGTACAGAGTTGGTACATTAGGACTACCTTTCCTTCGCTAATGTACAGGTTTTTTTTTGTGTAGCACAGTGCGACTTCACCGATAGAACATATAGAGACTCATACGGCAAATTAACTTCTCTAAGACTGAATTTGCAGACTAGATATAAAGCTGGTAAATAGCATCTTTCTTTAAGGCATTTACACCAGGGAACTGTCACACTGTACACTTTATTTAGTGAAACTAAATTATTCACAATCATCCTACCCTGTGCCCAACCTGAAAAGTACAACAACGAGGCTACCCTATTCTAAAGTACTAATATGGGTTCCATAACAATTGAAATGATCCTACTCTAACTAAATTAACTTCCCTATGATTTTTAATAACAAAAGATATAATACATCATGCCTCGCACCATACAATATTACTTTTGAAAAATGATAAAAAATGAAAAATTGATAGTTCAATAATCGCGAGTCTACGGTAAATCAGTCACTATCATTATTATTAAAGCGCCCATGAACGACTTCTTATTCCCCAGCATTCGCAAAGGACACTGACGATAATATATATATACTTATATAAAATCAATGCCACGGAGTAAGGAAAAACCATGGCAAAAACCGTACCTGGAGGATCTGGAAAGAAAGTCCCAGACCTTATTACTAATAGCCACAAATTATTATTATCTTCTGAGTTGCCGAAGAAGCCAGCCCTCAGTTCTCCTCATTCCGACAGCCTTGCGTTCTCGCGTAGCTGCTCCTTTTCACGCATTCAGAATTTAACAGAAAGATGATGACCTAAAAAAAACAACAAAACATACAAGCAGACCTTATTCTAATACTTAATAGAACTACCTATTATTAACCAAGAGTAATTAAGAAATATTATTTTAAATATTTATAGTTAACACCATTCCGACCACTAAAGAGCATAAAATATTCATTATAAGCGTGTACCCTACTAACTATCTAAAATTCATGCCGTAGCCTATCTAGTTCTTTAGCAAACATTACTAAAAAATTCCCACCATTTATCGACTCATTATCTCAATAGCGTTTCGCTTCGCGGCCAAGTTAACCCCCTAGCTAATGCTCTAACCACTGTACTACGACTAGCATACCATCTCACCAAGAAAGGCCCATTCGTGTACACAGTACACATTCAATGTACGGACCTACAGCATAAAATAGAGCCTATATGTTGTAGCATGGGATAATAGCGGCTTATGCATTCACTGCCGTCTTCGAAATATATAACACAGATGTGCGGTCTCTGTGTCTTTTGTTGTAGTAAATCTACTTTAAATGTATGGAAGAAGGCAGTAAGCTAACATAGAAAAACATTAAAAACATAAAATAAAGAGAAATAAATAATCTTGTTATTATAATATTAATAAAAACATAACATTACTATAACCAATAAAAAATATTTGACGAGTGTAGAGCTTTCTTCTAATATCTGATATAAAATCGCGGTTTTGAATGCATTCTGCCTATACTCTTTCATTATTTGATGTCAAAGAAGGAAACCATAGCGAATTTAAAAATGGATATGAAATCATCAGGCATCAATTAGATTAAAAAATATGAGCATATTTGGGTAAAGCTGCAGGGAAAACAAAACTTGCATTTCTGTCAATAACGACATTACTACAAATTTTTCTGCATTTAATCAATTAATTGGCGCAACACCCATCTCAGGAAAAATAGAACGAGTAATAATCCTTATTACAATATTGTTTAATATCTTGCATACAGGCTGTCGAAACTTAGTTAATGTGTTCAGTAATACTGAAACAAGTGTTGCATTTATAACTGAGATATGTTTTACTGATTTCAGTATAGCTGAATACTTTAAATGTTTTCATGCGATCCATTTTGATACCCTCATTATTATTTGCATACGTATAAAATGAATAAAAGTAATAAACACATGGGTATTGCTTTTTATTGTATAATTAACGTGGCGTTAGTTTAGTTTCTAGTCGTAGTTCAACTGTAAAATGAAAATGCCCTTTAAAACCATTTAATAAGACTACACTTATTCGAAATACTTCAAACATCAAATAAATTTATTCCTATGCAAAGATAACAAATACATAATAGATGCATTTAACTTCGTACATTAATAAATCCAGCCTAAGCTTTCTTAAAATGACAACAGAGACAGCACATCTGTGCGTACATATTTCGAACACTAAACATATAGGCTCTATTTTATCCTGTAGGTCGTACAATTAGAATGTGTTGCTGGTGTACATGATTGCATTCTGATTCTGTAAGGGCAAAAACAATCACTTTGATACCTTTGTGGTTAAGTTCGAGTAGTTCTTTGTTTCAATATTAAATAATTTCCGATTTGGTGGGTGCTTCCTTATTTCCCCGACTGTCCCCAATATGTTTATAATATTTTTATAGCTTCAGATCAGCCTCGAATTGCATTTACGCGCCTAGAAGATTTTCAGTATTGCCTGAGTGTAACTGAAAATTTGAAAAAAATATTTGTGTCTGATATTTTTATTTAAAAAATCTTTGTGTTGCTCAAATTTGTAATATCCTGTAATTATTGGACTGCAATAAAAAAAAAAAACTTCTATATCCGAACCTTGCACCCTTGCACACGGCCGTAAACCAGCAGGTGTCTGCCTGCGTCAGTATCTTTTCGTTACATCTCTATTTCTCTCTCTTTGGAAAGGAGGTAGTGGAGTGACGTCTGATGGTATTTACAGCATGCCGTTCGAAATAACCAACCCCAGCAGCTTGTTGACCAAGTATACATGAGCATGAGGCAAATGATCTGCTCTATGTCAAAGGTGAAATATAGTTGATCTGATCTTCCTTCTGCCACAAAAATGTGCAAGGCCGATAAAACTAGAAGAGCTTCTAATGCCAATGACGAGGAGGAAAACAGTGTTCCTACGATTGCCATGTTTGCAATCCTTTGTATGGATAAAGTTATGAGCATTGGGCATACATCACGGTGGTCAGACCAGTGATCACTTATACATCTTTGATGTGGTGGGCAAAGATGCGGCAGCGGAATGTTATAACTGAACTTACTTACATTAACAAGATGCAGAGTTTTGCGTATTTAGCAATAAAGAAGCAATGAAAATCACTCCCACAGCAGCTATGGAATGGTTCCTAGGGGTTCCTTTTGGGAATGATATCTGACCACATGATTTCGACATATACATCCTTTTAACAGAAATTTCTAGGTGGAAATTAGGAATCAGACGCACTGATATTAATTCACCTATATAATCAGGTTCGGAGAATTGTAAATTATCGTTTGTAAACTAGTATAAGTCAAAAACCAAAAGCGGAACTGGAGATGAAATCTACATGGAGGTGAGAAACACAAGCTCGCCTTTCCCTAGGAAAATATGTCACGGTATTTCAAGCAGAGGCAGTATTGTAAGGTATAACATAAGTGAATCAATGGCTTATAAAAATAAGCGAATCTACATTGTTACAGACAGCCAAGCTATATTGCATGTTGAATGTAAAAGTATCGAGAATAAAAAAAGATCTCCCAAAGATTCTAAAACACCACCACAGATCTTGAACAAAACCAATAAGTCTTCCAGGGAGGCAGCGTCAAAATTACAGATGACGGAGACGGACAAATGTCATTTGGAAGAAACATTGAGTAAAAAGTACTGTAAATAATTTTCAACAGCCAAGACACAAAAAACCTAGCTGAATAATGTGTAGGTTATCTATTATTTGGCTATTACTTGCACGTAGTCTTCTCATTGAGTATTCTAACAACAGATCGAATGGTGTTGTGGACAGTAAATAATTTCCTTCTATATTATCCCTTTGATAGTTATTACTTTCGAAGCAATTAAATCGTAAAAGCAATGTAAATTATAATTCTTTAATTACTAGTTTCATATTTTTTTTTTATGTACGCAATGTAATATACTTATTTGCACAGATATCCGTCCCTCAGAGCTTTTGAGGTACGGATTTGAATCAAAGACCCGCAACAAACTAGTTAATTCGGAAATAGTATTTTATTTGGGGTTGGCTTGATTTGATTCTATGGCTTATGAATGAAATTATGCAACCTACTACGTATGTTAAAGCGGTTAATTATATCTGTTCAGTGTCTGTCACTTAGTTAGATGTAAATTATGTCATTGTGCTTAATAAAAGGTTTGGACTATATGAGATGCATTGAAGTATTTTTTTTTAATTTTGAGCAGATATTTTTCTGTATATAACAAACAACGTTGTATCGAATGCAATCAAAATGATTGAAATCTTAGTTCCAAAATATGAGAAGAATGGGAGATTTTTTTTTTTTGTAGAGACTTTTTTAACATTGAAAGGAGGAGATGATTGACATTTTTTGAGCAATTAAAATACTTTTTGAGAACATAGTGCGAAGGGGTGGAGACGAGGGATGGTTGTATTGAAAAATTTTTTTTCCAAGAAGGGAAGAATGATTAATAATTTAACGTGTTAGAAGTTTTTATATAGTAGAAAATGAAATTTTTAAAATCATCACTTTTTTTTTTAAAGTTGGGAGGAGAAAAAAATGATTAAGATTATTACAGAAATAACAAGTGTAATCCCGAAAAAGTATTCAGATGTAGAAACGGTAGCATAAACATCAATAAGTATTAACAAACCAACAAACCATTGGAATATGAAATACCTGTTTCAATGCTTTGCTGACCTATTTAAAAGACATATTTGGAAACTAAAATCAATGCCAATATAGTTACCTCAAAAACTTTATATTTACAGAAAATGTAGGGAAATAGTTCCAATAAACGTTATCTGGAACTGACGCGCCAAATCAAGTGAAACAGCACGTGTAGTATTACTGTTCCAAACAACAAATTTGTTTTGCAACTTTAGGAATGACAGGACCGCCAGATATTATTTGAAACTGAGATAATGGGCGCTCATATTACTCGCTCAAATTGTTCGAACTAATGTAGTATTGTAATGGGGTAGATACTTAATTAACGAATTCAATTCATATACCACGAATATATGTATATATCTGCATCATTTCTATAGCAAGTTATATATAATACTAGTTTAAATGAATACAACTGCAAATGGCAATACATGCGATGTAATATGGTATATGTGTTGTCCACGACGTGAATCTCAATATTTTAGCTTTAATTTAAGAGATCTTTAGGAGGTACAGAACGTAGGACTAATTTTACAACATATTAAAAACGCAGCAGTCAAACATTTCACTTTTATGAATCATAGTTGCACTGAATTAATATCTTCTAGAATCTAGAGGATATTAATAGATCATAGCTTAGATTCTTCAATTCTTTCTTGATACAAGGAGGCGACCATACCTTGCACTTTTTAACATCTTAACGTTGTTTTAAAACACCAAGTCTTCCACAAAACATGATCTACGCAGTAAACAAGAACACCAAATGGGTCTAGCATCCAATAAGGGATCATCGATATGGAAGTTTTGGTTGATTTTTATTCGAATACACATACTACAAAATTTCAAGAAGCATTACAGCACGCTACTGTAATCATATGTGTGTATATCCATTTACAATACACTTTGAAAACACAAACGTTACAACAATACGCATCCATTTCTACTTGTTGCTTTAGGTTGAATTCTTTGTCAGGTGCTGCAATAGACATCTCTTTGAAACCTATCTCCATTTCACTAATAATAAGTAAATAAACTCCAATGCCAAATACATCAATTTATTGGACTTTAGCCGCTAATTGTTCCTTTATTAGGTCATATTACGAAGTTATGCTTTGTTTTATGTTGTGCGTTCTTTTTCGTTTGAGCTGAGTAGAAACAATCCATATGATGGTTTCTACTCTCTGAAACCATCATATGGATTGTTTCTACTCAGCTCAAGTACCTGGACTATAGGTGTCCAGCTTAACTTAAAAAAAAAGGAAAAATGTGACCTTTCTAGCTTTATTGTTGTCTAGTTTTGCCATTTGGAACACTTCTACACGATTAACTTTACTTGTTTAAGTGTTGTTTTTTTTTTTTTGAGAGATGCTCAAGAAACGACTGTCAAATTTTATACAAATCCCTCTTTGGTTTTAATGTAAAAAATGTTTAATAACAATAAAACTAGAAAGGTCCTATTCTTCTTTTTTAAGTTAAGGTGGACACCTATGGTCCAGGTACTTGAGCTAGGTGCTCATTGTAGCCTCCCTATTAAATCTTTACTTCAACTCGAGCACCTTGGTGTTCTCTATAAAGCCAGTGGAAACTTGAGAACCCTCGAGGGCTCCAATAGACTCTTTCCGAAATGTTTCCACCTGAATGCTTTCAATTCCTCACATGTGCAGATTACATGTAAACCCCGGTTCCTCCTGTAGTTCGCATCTTCTGCACCACAGTTCGCTTACTCGGCCTGTGTTGTATAGATGCTTTTTCATGAGACAGTGTCCAGTTATCAGCCCAGTAACAGTTTTAGCTTCTTTTTACTGCGCCTGAGTAGTTTATCAGAGAATAGCATCCCCTTCGCCTATTAGCGTTTTAGCATGAAGTTGACCTTCAGTCGACCTCCATTTCTTTGTACTTTGTTTATCCAATTGCCCCGTATGTTATCGCTGGTTTTACAACAGTATATAGCCAATGAATCACCCTCGGCTTTAGTTCCCAGGTTTTACCAGCAACTCTCCTGCAGCGCTAGAATAATTGCGTAGCCCTGGTCGTTGTTTTGACTAAGTGATTTTTCCAGCTCAGTTTCGCATATAGGGTAAAATCCAGATGCTTTACCTCTTTGGTTAATTGTAGCTCCTGCCCAAATAGTCTAATGCCGACTTTGCAACCAACTTTTTTTTTGTGGATTAACTGAGAGTCATTCTGAAAGGCACTATTCCTCCATCATTCACAGTGCATGATTACGCATGATGCCTGCCACTAAACCCGGGAACTTCCTTTTAGCTACTACATATCATAAATCACAATATCATCAGCAAACCCCTATTTCATTGTCGTTCAATGACCTGATGAGATCATCCACGACCAAACTCCACAGCAGTGGTGACAGTACTCCATTGAGACTACCTCAGTGGTCCTCTACGCGGATGCTTTTTATTCGTATGCATTAGTGGTCATAAATCACTCTACTTTTTAGCATGCAGTCAACTCAACTGATGGTCCTGTGGCTAATGTTCCGATCCATTAAAGATCGATTTATCGAGGGTGTTGATGTGTTATCCAAGGCGTCCTTTATGTCTAAAAACACTGCAAGGGCAACTTCCTTTTGATGTAGGCTCCTTTCGAATCCTTCCACCAAACTATGCAGGACAGCCTCTCCTGATTTGCCCATCTGGTATGCCCATTGCAGAGGATGCAGAGGAGAGCTAGCAAGTGCTGCTTCTGTAATATTAAGGTGTGTAATTTTTCTCCATAGTCTTCAGTATGAAAGATGTAAGATTAATTGGTCTAAATAATTTTGGATAGTAGTAGGAGAGGCCTCATAATGTACCCAATTGCCTCTTACTGCAATCTTGGAAACACTACATCTGGTCCCTGAGATTTATACGGTTCGAACGATTCAATTGCCCATCGAACAAGATGAGTTTTGAAAATATCGTTTGATTGTCTCCAATTGTCTTTAGACGCTTTCATTGAGGGGACTGATTGGTCTGTTTTACCGAAGTCCGCCCCTTCCGAGCCGGGAAAAAGCACGCTGACAAGGCACTCAAGAGTCTCCTCCGCAGTGGATGTGAACCTCCCTGGCAACTGAACCAACTGACAATGTCAAGGATACCATCTATGTCCTCACAGAAGCTTCTCCATGCCTTCTTTTTTGATCGAAAGGTCCAATTACAGTTAACTATAATTCATTTGGATGGTCTATATTACAAAAGCATGAGTTATTTGTCAATTCTTTACGTAATTTCAGATTATAAAGCAGCGGAAAATAGGCAACCAACTACATACACCATAAAACACTCTTAAACACTTATTCAACTGTTTTTGGTTTATAAATTTGGTTACTTAACGCTTGTGGTGTACAGTGTGGGCCAAATTAATTATTATATTTCCAAATCGAACTAGACAAAAACTGACTTACGCTTCTGAAGCTCGATTTTAAAGAGAAATGGATTGGTGAAATCCATATTCTTACATCTTCATTAATATAAGAGATACAGGGGGTATCGTATCGTAAAATTTGCATTTCTTAAAAAGTCTTGTGTAATTTTATATCGTTATTTGTGAAAATCATTGATATATTTAAAAACTTTATTAGAGCATTTCTTTTTGACGCAGAATTTTATGCTCTTTTTTTTTGAATTCCTATTTTTTGACATGTTATTGACACTTGTTACTTTTTACGGAACACGCTATATATTCTTAGACCATTAAAAAGCATATCATATACATATATAATAATGTAATTGTGTGTCGTCGTGTCCTGAAGTAATCTTGCGTGAAAAGAAATTGTCGTCGGCATAGGATAATGACTTGCTGACAACAATTTCTTTTCACATATTTAATAATATACAGGGTATTTCACGTAACTGGTTCATTAAAACTTTATGATGTTCTATTATTTACTTATATTTGAGATTTTGGCACCAGTATCTGTTCGATTGGAACTATAAATGTAAAATACCTTAACCAAAATATCACTTCCGGTTGACCGGAAGTGGATGTCAACTTTCTTATTTTAAATAGAATGATATAATTTTTTATTCATTTTTGGATTCTACAACTATAAATACGTCAGTTTTCATTAGCTATTCCTATAGCTACATGTTGCCGTTTTTGAGTTATTTAAGTTTTTCTTTTTTTAGTCATAATCATTGCATCATTGAGAAATTAATATCTCGGTTAATACTGCAAGTAGAGACTCCAAATTTGCTATGTTATGAATGTAGATATAACTCTAAGAAACGGTAAGCACACTTTACATTCTAACATACAGGGTGTTCAAAACTGAGGAACAAAGTGACATATTTTCAAATGCAGAAAACTCTTTTTTTTTAAATAGAACACCCAGTATTTTAATTCGGAATTAGCAAGTAAATATCATCCCCTATCACTTTATATGAGCATTTCTCTATACCTATCTTAATAGATTTTAAGATATGAGCGATCTTTTGTTGAACAGACTAAGTATTCTTTTTTTTTAAATAGAAACCCTGTATTTTCATTCGGAATTAAGAAGTAAATATCTCCCTATCACTTTATATCAGCTTCCTATACCTATCTTTAATAGATTTTGAGATATGAACGACTTTTTGTTAAACAGACTAAGTAGCCCTATCTTTGCGTGTTTGTAGTCTGTTTAACAAAAAGTCGTTCATATCTCAAAATCTATTAAAGATAGGTATAGGGAATGCTGATATAAAGTGATAGGGGATGATTTACTTCTTAATTCCGAATTAAAATACAGGGTGTTCTATTTTAAAAAATTGAGTTTCCTGCATTTGAAAATATGTCACTTTGTTCCTAAGTTTGAACACCCTGTATGTTAGAATGTAAAGTGTCTGTACCATTTCTTAGAGTTATATCTACATTCATAACATAGCAAATTTGGAGTCTCTACTTGCAGTATTGACCGAGATATTAATTTCTCAATGATGCAATGATTATGACTAAAAAAAAGAAAACTAAATAATCAAAAACGGCAACATGTAGCTGTAGGAATAGCTAAGAAAACTGACGTATTTATAGTTGTAGAATCCAAAAATGAACAAAAAATTATATCATTCTATTTAAAATAACAAAGTTGACATCCATTTCCGGTCAACCGGAAGTGATATTTGGTTAAGGTATTTTGCATTTATAGTTCCATCGAAGAGATAAGGTGTCAAAAATCTCAAATATAGTAAATAATAGAACATCATAAACTTTTAATGAACCAGTTACGTGGAATACCCTGTATATTTTGATTTTCTGTTGGCAATTTCACAGTATATTAAAATGGTTATGGGTGGAGGTGAATAACAAATAAAAGATTTCAACAAGGCAAAAAAGAATTGTTTTAATATTAAATGTTAAAAATAACAATTTTCAAAATTAAACTATGTAACCTATTAATAACATAAAAAAAATTAACATAGAATTCTGCGTCAAAAAGCGCCCTAATGAAGTTTCTATATAAATCAAGCATTTCCACATATAAAAAGGTTACAAGCTTTTTAAGAATCGTATAGTTTACGAAAACGCTTTGTATCTCTTATATTAAGAAAGATATAAAAATACGGATTTCACTAATCGAGTTCTCTTTAAAATCGAGCTCTAGAAGCACAGGTTAGTTTTTGTCTAATTCCTTTAGAAATATAATTTAACCTATTATAGGTATCGAATTTAACGTACTCCGTACACATTCTACCAGTTATTAAGACACATAATGCTACTAGAGTATTAGCTAATTTTTTTTTTTTTTTCGATTGATTCCTTCCGAATTTTTAAACACGATTACTCTTTTAAATATAAATTGAAGTATATTGAGAACAGCCGAAAGGTTTAATCATAGAATGCTTTGTTAACAGCGCTGGAAGAATGAATGTTGAATGCCGTATAGATCATATATAGCGGTATTTAGGTATTACGTATATATAAACATCCGTATGACATACGATCATTCGCGTAACGTTAAGTGACACGTGCAGGGTGGACTTGGGAAATCGGATGATATGCATTGCATTTGAACGTCGAAAATATACGCACTGGATGTAGTACGTGAACAAAATGCTCAATCATCATTGGTCAATTGAATTTTGTGCAAATTAATCGGTTCTCTGACTGCCACCCGGCACACACAAGGATAATATAATCAATATCTGCACACCGGGGCTACAATCCGATTAATAATACGCCCCTTGACCGGGACGCCTCGGTCGCGTAAAATCGTAATAGAGAATAGTAAAGTTAATTTTATCATCCAATAACAGTAAAATTTTGAAAACAGCAACGGTTTTACCATAATTATTCGACCGTTTTGGCAATATGGACATTATATGGGTAATACGCGTTTAGATATGCATTGTGTATGGGGATATATGTGGGTGTGAAATCGTTAGATAACGTATATACGAAGAACATGGACGAGTATGATTCGATTTTTTCTTTCAGCTTATACGAGCTTTCTTCGGAACGTGTTATAGTCGCATCGTTACATAAATTTCTCGAGTTTTGCGGTTATGATGCAATGAAAGAAGAAATAACAATAAACGATGCCTTTACAAACTCATAATATCGTACCTAGGATATATAGTTACACCACTGGCAGCTTGTATATGTAACAACTAAACTTTAGTATGCCTGGCTCCATATAACGTTCATTTCTCTTTGGCAGATAACAAAGTTACTTCATTACGCAATTTGCGCAATTTATCTTTGAATTAAACTTGATTAAACTTTGAACTCCGTTGCACTTATTGATAAATAGCAATTAGTAATCGAAAACGGTTTCTATTTTTTCATAACCAAGGTTGAATGCGTTCTATGAATAAGTGAACTTATAAAAAATATAATTTGCGTAATAGCATAAATTATCCCACCAATTTCCAGAACAAAAAACAAAATGTCTCATTTCATATACAGAGAACGAATGGCCATGATTTACATTAAGTCAAGGCGATGCACATCGGAGCATGATTATTAAAAGCCAAACTTATAGAAAATATATTGATACTTAAAATTAGAGATATGAAAAATATATTTATCAAAATCGGTACGAATCAGATAAAAAGGAATAAAAAGGGTTGACGTTTTTTATATCTCTTTTACCTTTTTTTGATTTTTTTGCCTATTGTTTCTTTATGCCTATTAGAGCTTTTTCTGACTTTTTGATATGTTTTTTTAATATATTTAATTGTGAAAAGAATTTTTTGCTGCAGATTTCTTCTCTAAATGTAATTCTCAGTTGTGCCGTCTGACATTAGATTACTTGTATTTATTAGGATTTGATACACGTTAAGACTTCAATTGATTAGTTGTATTAAAAGTTAGAGAAGAACTAAAAAAACACAATGAATTATTTTGCCAAGAGTGTTCAACAATCGTAAATTTTAATTAACGAATTAATATATTTCTGCTAATAACAAGTAAGAGGAATTTTCCCCTAGAAACGTTTTCTTCACGCAGAATTCGAACCTGCACACTCTCGTTTACCGGACGACCGCTCTACTATTTGAACTTGCGAGGCATATGTAGGTTCGTGCGACAAATCGACATATGTCGATATCAGAATATGGCGAATATGCAACGATTGCAAGCTTTTTACAGTATGAAATAATTAACTAATTAATGCATTCTTAAGTTTCATTTGCAATTGAAATTATAAAAAGTATTGACGTTACTAGATTTTTTCTAACAGATTAAATGTAACAAGAAATATTACCTAATTCAGCATGTGTAAACGTCATCCTACCAGGAAAAACTAAATTTAATCTCGCAACTATTTATAAATTGAAAAACAAATATTTCAAAACATTGTTAACAACATATAGGACAATGAGCGTTCCTGATGGAAGTCATCTCCGCAAACATTAAATTAGTTCAGTGTGCAAAACAGTTATGTAGGAAATACCCGGAATACTAAATGCTGAAAGTTTTGACAAATTGTTTTCTAATACGTATTGCTGTGTACTGATTGTATAAACTGAAATTGCAAAACTGAAATTTACAATGAAAAATGAAATTAAATTAGCTAGCTCAACGGAAAAAATCTTAAAGGGCGCAAAAGAACAATTAACCTCAGAATTGCCCTCGCGAATTAAAACTTGAATCTAACCACGAAAAGTAATTTGTGAGTGAATGAAATCTGACTTTGTTAAATACCCCAAAAATTGAAAAGGTTTAATTAAAAATAAAAGAACAGAATTTTTCACCCAAAGATGCTAATTAACAATCAAAATTATTATAAATGGGTAAAATTACAAAATGGCAGAAAAAAAAACCGTGAACTGAAGGTTCCGGCCAAAATTAAAACTTGATTCTAAATTACAATAGGATTATGCTATTTCCTATACAAAGCAAAAGTTCTGTTTGCTCAGGAAGATAATCCTAAATCTTTCAATCCACGTGGTTTCAAATTAAAATAAATTAAGCGTGGATAGTTACTAGAAATTTACAAAATTGTAAAACCAAAAGCAAAAACAAAGCTTCTACTCACCCAACCCAGGTGATAGATAATTAAAAACGAATCAGCAAAATAGAAAAATGGAAAAATTAACACTTTAAAACATAATGAGAAAAATTAAACTAAAAAAAATCTTTTCCCGCACAGAAATAATAAATGATCTTATATCTATAATGTGCACACATCAATATAATAATAGTTACTATAAAGCGAATTCCTTGATGGACGAAATATTCACAGAAAACAAATCTCTATATTGAATGAATTAACAAAATGGCAGCAAAGATTTAAAAGTACATGTACTCACGGTAAGAGTCAACCAAGGAACTACCTGACAAAATTCTACAGTGCAGTCGTTACAATACGAACAACGCACAAATCACCAACAAAATCAAATAGAATAGGCGTAGAAACAAACTAGCGAACGCTAGATAACTAATTGAATAGAATTAAATTAAAAAAACTTAACACTAAATTAAATAATTATACAATTAACTCTTTAACTAAAATTTATACAAAGTAAACATTATTGTGGAAATTTCTGATTTTTCCGTTCAGCATAACGGAAAAATCATGATAAATTACTAGGCAACTTAAAATACACTCGCAAAAAACGGGATGCCTGCCACAGCAGTATGAAGGGCTTACGTAAAATATAGTAACGCATCAGGATTTATTCATTCATGACGAAGTAACACCTCTTTTCGTACCCGAGTCGATATCGAGTGATACAATTTTACTCATGGAATCAAACGCAGCAACATATACACTCAAAAATTGATTTGTTTGATTATAGCAAATTTTGCTTAAGTTAATTAAATATTGAGTTAAATATGGGCAAATAAATATTTGGTTAATTGAACCAAATTATTTATTTATTATTTATTATTCATTTAACCCTTTATTTATTTGAAACAACGAAATATTTTGTTGAATTAACTAATTTTTCGTGATAAAATTCTGTTGAAATTATTTTGTTGCCCTGCACAAATAGGTTTTCCAGTATATGATAAGCTGCATCTAATATGGAGATTCTTTTATCCGGATTTTATTCATTGCACTGGCTTAATGCACAGATTTAAACGAGTAGCAGTAACTATAAGATAGTATTTCTAATTAGTAAATAAATTAATAACACGTGGCAAAAAAATATTTATTAAAGTTTCTTTAGGAGTAAAAATGTTTGGGGTAGATTACCAAATACCCATTTCCTCCACAACCCCATCCTGTTAGGGATGGGGAACATGATTAGATATCATCATATACTACAAAAATACCTTAGCAAGAAATTCCCAAGCACCAGTAAGTTATAAAATTAGTATATTGAAAATATTAAAATATATAGTTTTTATCTGCGAAAATTTGATCCAAATAATTCTGATAATTAAATAAGCTACCTTCGGTTTACTGTATTTATACCAAATAGAACTTTCTAAAGATACTTGCTCGTATGCAATAAAATCAATGATGATCATTTGGGCATCCTATACACCTCTGATACAAAAATACTTACAGTGAAAGATACAAAGTAAACGCATTAAATTAGCATAGAAAAGAATTACATTGACATAATTTTACTTTAAAACGAATAGTCATTCGAAAATGAGACAAGAGCTTTCTTTCTGTGGATTCTTATGAATTGTTACTGATGTGTTCGATTGCTGTGGAACATTTAACATCGTTCTTTTGAGACATATGTTAAAATTGGTATTTTTTCATTTAAAATATGAGTGTATAAAAAATATTTTTTTCGCAATCTATTTTATAATTCTATAGTTTCTTTCTTCGTTTGCTGCGTTTGTTTCAATTAAGTGAGAGTTGCAATTTCACTTGCATTTCCGCGAGAACTGACATATTAACATCTTCCTTAGTTCCTATAGAACAGTTGCTTACATTAAAATTGTTATATCCGACTCCTTCCAATGTGTTTTATTTTGATCATGTCATAATGGGTATTTTTTATTGCAAAAAATGTGGGCACTGTCTTCATTTCAGACTAAGCGAAACGGAGCCGCTTACTTAATAACACAAGGCACCCTTTTTGGTACTCCAGAGAAAACAATTCTTGTTTGTGCAAATTGTTATTCTGTTACAGACATCCGTGGTGTGTAACCATGATACGTATTTACCGTGTATTATGACAAAAGCTCCACTGTTTGTATAATTTCCCTTGGGGTGAAACATTTTTTTCTCTTTCTCTAATTTCCTTTTTGAAAGAAAATAAAAAGTTTAATTACCAGGGGCGTATGGGGCATAAGATGTTTGTAGGTTGGTTTCAAGTATTATTCGAGCAAAAAGGGAACTTTAATTTAAACCTTTTTTTCGCCAACAAAATAGAAAAATGTAGAGCGCGTAATGAATCAATTAAATTTATTAAAAAATAAAACCCGCTGTAAAGGTCTGTTTGGTTAACCTTGGCGTCCTTTTGTTCTTAAATAGTAAACCGTGCTTTTGTATACGCTCGCAAAAGAGTTTCTTTTATTCGAAGCAATATAGTTCACCTTAGAGAAATAGTAGTTTTCTCTATCGTAAAAAATGTTTGAAATCAAACGATAATTAATTTTGTTGTTAAGATATACTTTTCAACAAGAATTTTTGCATACTTTTGGTAGTTTTCTCTATCGTAAAATTATATGTTTGAAATCAAATGATAATTAATTTTGATGTTAAGATATACTTTTCAACAAGAATTTTTGCATACTTTTGGGAATTTTATGTAATTTAGTATTAATATTTTAGAAACTATCAAAAACAGCACTATGTCAAATTCTTAAGCAAATCGTTGTAGAATTTTGCGCTACAATCAATGCTGTAGTAACAAAAATAATGTGCTCCACTTGAAAAAGGAAGATTTGATTCTTAAATATACCCATATTGGAGATGAGTTTCTATATATGACTTAGTAATGAATGCTGCAATATTGAATGAATAGTCTACGTCCTAGTATTTGCACTCACATAAGTAAAAGAAAAAAGTCCTAAGGTGGTGTTTGGACTACAGACAAGTTGTAATATGTTAGGTAAGGCTACTATAGTTACGCTACTTTAATAGAAGAGCATGGGCATGAAATATATGTCTCGTAATTTGCATGGTTGCCCTTGAGTTATAAACATCTTTTTCTAAGAATTCATGTTTTTTTTTTCAATTTTTGCCGATTTGAGGATTGTTTGCGCCTTATGTTTCCTATCATTGAGGTAATATCGTTTCATTAGTATTGAAGATTGGCGTTTCTTTTAGTTACATTACATTGTTTATTCTAGTTCTCTTCATTATTATAGATCGATTAAGTTTCGTCTATCTTTTTAAATAAAAAACCAAATCCAATGTAGACCATATTTAATTGTAATTTAAATTTTACAATGTTATATAAACAAGACTAATGCATTAACAATGGCGTTTTCGTGTAAAAATTGGAAATTTCGTCCGACATCACTAAATTGACGAGAATTAATTGCTGTAGGAGAATATTTTGCACACATTATTTCGATCAGTTTGAAAGTAATACCGACAAAAGCAATATTACCTATTTGAAATGAGTAAATAACAATCTTAATGTTAGCGTGTGTCGTTGCGAGAAGACGTATTCGGAGAGACTCGTGCTTTTGATGCGTTTTTTTCGCTGTTTCTATTACAATTTACTTACTTATTTTGTATTGTTCGGTAGAGAAAGTATTGTGTTTTTCTTACCGATACCTTAGAATGTGATTATATAGTGCAGTCGCGTTGGTGAATTTTTGTCGGACTTGCCTTACTTCTTACGGTCTTTTTGCTGGACGGATTTATACCTAACGCAAAACATATACGGTATGCCTTCTGATCCCTGTATTGTTTGTAACAAGCTTGAATCTGGATTATAGAGTTGGGCAAATTTTCCGGCGCGCCAGGTACGTATTGAGAACGTGCGCTCCAACTCATGTACTCCAATAAAACAGATGAACCGTAGAGTTGCAAGTCAGTGCCTGTTTATCTATATATGCAAAAATAGTTATTTTATCTAAATATGTAGCGATATAAAATGCGAATGCATGGCAAGGTGGTCCGTTTCTCAAGGAAGATTCACACAACTCTATTAATATGACTTATGATTTATGAACACATACTAAATTACAATAATACGATTGATTGCTTTTTTATATTACATTATTTGAGACCCGCGTCGCAATACGTATCTGCTCCGCCGGACAATTGCCCAACTCTATTAATGATACAATGTGATGGATGCAAAAATATCTACACTGCAATTGTTCAACTATTGAATCTGAAGAAGTAAAATGTTTAACACGTCAGCGATCTAGGGGTATAAAATTCTTTTGTAAGTCGTGTAATGGTGCGGTGGACCAACTCTCTGATATAAAATGCGTTGTTGGGAAAAATCTGTGCTAGGTTGGAGAAGTTGGAGGAGAAAAGTAACCACTTGTCTTCCGATGATCTCCAGAGAGTGGCTGACGAGTTTAAGACAGAGTACAGAGGGACAATAATATCATCGTGCATGGGCTCGCAGAGTCTACAGATGACTCTGTGGCAGTAAAAGATCTATTAACTGCCTTGTCAGATGACTTAAAGCTCATAGATAAAGTAGTGCATGTAGCACGTTGGGTAAGCCAGGCACCAAGCGACGTTTATTGAGGATTGCTTTTAACAACCATACTCGGTGGGGGAGGTTCTGCGAGCGAGACAGAAGTTGAAGGCACTGGAACATATAAACGCACCTACGTACGAAGGGATCAAACGGTTCACCAAAGAAACCTATTTAAAGAATGCCAAACGAAGATGAAAGAACGTAGGAGCAATGGTGAAGAACATCTAAGGATTCGGATTACTCACGGCATTCCGAAAATCGTAGAATATCGCGATGCTGGTTTGGACCGTGAAGCGTCAGGGAAATCGGTTCCTCCATCTATTCCCTCGCCCACACTGGAGGAGGCTCATGTGGGAGGAGGGGAAATCGTCAAAAAAAACGCCTAAAACCCAACAGTATGCCTTTTAATGTGTATTATCAAAATGTGCGAAGTCTAAAAAATAAATCAGATGCTCTTATGTTGAATATTAGTATATGTTGTTATGTTGTTATATTGTTAGGTGAAACATGCTTGTCTCCAGATGTTTTCAGTGCTGAACTTTTCCCTTCGAACTATGGTGTGGTCACGCGTAGATAGAGATTTGATAAATTGAATGTACGCGTGGGTGCGGGTATTGATTGCTTTTAGGAACCATGTCGAGTCCACAATTGAATACGCTCGAGTTACAGCTGCTATTTGCCTTCAATTGATATTATTGCATGTAAGTGTACCATTCAATCATTTTTGTTTATACATTAATTGACTGTATGTTCCTAAAAGTCGCTACTGCTGCAACATTAGATCTTCTTCTTTAGCTATATCAGTGACCATTTTTTTGTGCACGCAGATAGGTTGTTGATTGTCGGTGATTTTAATATTCCTCAGTACATTTTGAATAGTCTAAATGATACACTGACAAACATTGTAGTAGAGTTTTGCGACTTTATGGGATTAACGCAAGCTAACACGATTGTCAACCAAGATGGTAAATTATTAGATTTGATTTTCACAAATTATGCACGTAATGTTCTGTCTGATGATCCATTGGTTGATGAGGATGTTAGGTTCCACCCGGCTTTAAGTATTAGTCTTAATGTTGATGTTAATGCGCATGTAGAATTTCCAATTAATGAATCCGATAGGAAATATAATTTTTGGAAGGCTAACTTTCCTGCTCTTTATAATGCTATTCAGGGTATTGACTGGGCTATATTAGAAGGATGTAATGATGTTAACCAAGCTTGTACAATATTTTATAACGTTTTGTATTCTGTTTTGATAATTATGTACCATGTTATCCGAATAAAAAAATTAACCGTAGCTACCCAATATGGTTTACACCTGAGATTATTTCCACAATAAAGTTAAAATACTAAAGCTTTAAGAAACAATATCACTAAGTCATCAGCGGATTTAAATGATTTTAAAGCTTTACGCATTAAGTCGAAAATATTAATAAGAGCAGCATATAAAGAGTATATTTTAACGTGGAGAACTCGATTGCCAAATAGTAGCAATTTTTTGGTCGTTTGTTGGTTAGCGGAAGAGCGATAGTCGGATTCCAGGCAAAATGTATAAGGATGATGTTGAACTATCCACACCTACTCACGTTGTAGAAGCATTTGCTGAACATTTTGAGCAAGCTTTTCAACCTTCTTCTGATTACTACATTGACGGAGGACTGATACAGAATAGTATGATCCGTATATCAGAGGATGATATAGTTAAACCAATCGATAAATTAAAAAATAAATTTACTGCGGGGCACGATCAAGTACCAGCTTTCCTTATTAAAGATTGTAAAATGGTTTTTATACGGCCTCTTGAGATTTAGTTGGCAAATTGGTATCCTAGTTTTTTCTTTCTTATTTCTTTATAGTTATTACACCATTTATTTGGCGTACGGTGAAATTTTGCATTCAAGATATCCAAAGTATTTCCAATTGGTTGATAACGTGTTTTCGTTTGTAGTACACAACTTGACATTTCTTTTGTTCGTAATATTAATGTTTCTAACAATAACGATATGAAGTAAAGCATCGTGAATGCATATTCAAATATACGTATATCACTTTTCATGACTCCGAGCAGGCAATATTCAATAGCTTTGTTCGTTTTGGCAATGCCACGCGTACCGAAACTCACAATCACATCTTTTTGTCCAATTTAGCCGAAAATCGAATAAACGAATGTTGCTACGCTTGTACATACTGCTGTGTACTGATTGAATTAAATGAAAATGCAAAATGAATTTTAATATGAAAAAGACAATTTAAATTAGCTAGCTCAACGGAAAAAATTTTAAAGGACGCAAAAGAACTATTAACCTCAGAATTAAAACTTGAATCTAACCACGAAAAGTAAATTGTGAGTGAAAGAAATCTGACTTACTTAAATACCCCAAAAATTGAAAAGGTTTAAAATAAAAATAAAAAAAACAGAATTTTTAACCCAACGACGTTAATTAACAATCAAATTTATTTCAACAACGGGTTAAATTACAGATTGTGCAGAAAAAAAACCTTGAACTGAAGGTTCTGGCCTAAAAATTAAAACTGACTTGACTCTAAATTAAAATAGGACACATGGCTATTTCCTATGCAAAGCGAAAGTTTTGTTTGTTCAGGAAGATTATTCAAAAATCTTTTAATTTCAATCCACGTGGTGTTTCAAATTAAAATAAATTAAGCGTGGGAATATTCTAGAAATTTACACAAAATATAAAAAATCAAAAGCAAAAACAAAGCTTCTACTCACCCAACGAGGTGTGATTGATAAATAAAATGAAACAGCAAAATTGAAAAAAGGAAAATTAACTCTTTTAAACTATAATGAGAAAAAAAAACTAATAATGTATCTTCCCAAACAAAAATATAATTGATCTTAATTACTAACTGTGCACACTTCAATACATAACAATTATCACAATGAAATTCTCTGTTGAATTAATTTTACAGAATTAAATTCAATAATAAATGAATTACAAAATGGCCACCAAGATTTAAAAATACGTCTACTCACGTCAATAGTCGAACAAGGAAGTCCTTAACAAAACTCTACAACTGTTTTTCTTACAATAATCCCTCTCTCAAAAACGTACAATGCAGTCGTAAACAACTCAATGAAAATATTCAATAGAATTCGCATTAAAACAGCACTAGCGAACACTAGACATATTAATGAATGGAACAATTAAAAAAAAAATTAACACTTAATTAATTAAATCATACAATAAGCTCTTTAACTAAATTTATACAAAATAAAAATAAAATTGTGAAAAATTCTCGGTAAATTGATTCAGTATAACGGAAGAAAATAAACAAATCAAAATATGCAACTCAACAAACAACTCAGCAAACTTGGGCTCTCTATACCACAGCAATACGTTTCACAGTACGACGTTAGTATCAAGGAGAACAAATTATAATATTATAAAACGTAGTGCTTCGCTATTTGTGTGTAACGATAGTAAACTTAAAATAATATATTTTTTGGCAGATTTCTGTAAACATATACATGGGAAAATCAGCTTTGTTTCTCCAGCTTTGCTCATAAAAATTACACTGTTAAATGAGCTACTCTAACATACATTTTGCCACCGCAATAATTCGCAAGGCAAATGATACCATTTCTTTCACATTTATGACTCCAAATTTAACTCTCAACTAATGATTTCCTACATCGATTATTCATACATCTTTTACATTCTATGTTTAAACAATATCTTTATAATATTCAATTGTAAACGTATTATTTGTTGTTCAGAGTGTGTGTTATTTAACGATATATTGCTTCATTAAAATTCATTCATTACTTCCTGGAGAATGATTCGAAAAGAAAAATATCTTTTATTAGAGATACGTGTTTTATATTTTGAGTAAAAAAGTTATCGCTCTGGTGCAAAGGAATATTAAGAATCGCCTCTTTGTTGAAAGATCCTTTCACATCCATCTATAAGCACACCCTTTCTTGATATTACACATTTACGATTACATTCCTGTGTTATTATCCTAAATTAGGCAATTGATTAATTTCGCGAGATCTAGTTTCCTTGTAGTGTTGCCATGTACAAGGATCGGAGACAGATGCTAGATGCAGATGTCAAATTAATTATAATTAATGACGCAATTGGATACACGGCAACACTAATAGTTCGGCACTTTTTGCCATGAACGTAATTAATTACCCCCAATTTCAGGTAGCCGTGCACAAAGGGCTGTTCAGTGTGTCGGCTGGCCTCATGTCTTTGAAGTAATTAGGTTCTTGTCCGCTACTTTGGGCTATAGCTGTTAATACCGTGTATAAATTGGGACGCTAGTGTGGGTCTTTTGTGTTGGCACGAAGGAATGCGAAACTTATTGATAAAGGTATAAAGCAAACTGCCGTTTTGTGTTGTATTCCCTGTGGTAATAGAAGTTGTTGTCCAATGACAAATTCAGAACTTGCCTGTACATCGTTCAGTAATAAGATATACAAAAACCAATAATAACATGCCTCTAAGGGGTGCTTTATTATTACAGTAAGCTTTATTGCTGGAGAAATTAAACAGCAAATCGAAAGTATACATGGTTTTGAGATCTAAAAAAGGCATAAAGTCCAAAGATATAAAATACGGGAAAGTCTAGATAGAAGAGGGGTAAATCGAAAGTTAATAAGGGCGTTTAGAAGTTTATATAAAGAGAATAAAAATTACATGAGACACAAAAACATGGAATCAACTGAGTATACAACAAACGAAGGATTACGACAGGGGGTGTAATGAGCCCACTCTTATGTAACATATTCATGGACGGCATTATTCGAGAAAAACGAGCCAAAAGTATAGAAAATGCACAAAGCGTCACAATAACAGAATGTGCGTATGCAGATGACACATTCATTATGGTAGAAAAAGAAGAAGACATACAAAATAATTTACAAACATGGAACGAAACTCTAGAAAAGCATGGAATGAATATTAATACCGCAAAGACAAAGCTCATGGTAGTTGCACAAGATCAACAGAGTGCGAATATCCAAATTGATGGAGTGCAGATAGAACAAGTGAACTAGTTCTGGTACCTAGGAGTCACTATAGACAAGAACGGGAGACAAGATATGCAGATAAATAATAGGATTAACAAAACTAAGAAGTTGTGTCACATCATTCAGCATAAGTTTCTAAACAGAAAAGAAATTTCAAGAAAGGCGAAAATGGTAATATTTAATGTAATATATAAACCGATGCTCACATACGGAAGTGAATCTTGGATATTGACAAAGGACACGAAAAGCAAGATTCAAGCTTTGGAAAGGATATATTTGAGAAAAGTAAAGGGAGTGACGTTAAGGGATAGAGTGAGAAATACAGACATCGGAGAAGAATTAAATTGTAAGTCGATTCTCGAACACATATAAGAAAAGCAATTGAGATGGTGGGGGCACATGAAAAGAATGGGAGAAGAAATACAAATGTATATGAGAAGCCAGGATACAAAGGAAATAAATAGAGGTAGACCGAGGAAAGAATACAACACAGCAATGGCAAAAATTAATTGAAAAGAAAGGGAAACAGTACAGGAGTCAGGTATACTTGCAAGAGATAGAAAGAAATAGTCAGGGTGGGGGCACACGTGAAAAAGAAAGAAATATCCAACATCGAAACATAAAAGAAGAAAAGGAAAATGTTATTGTTAAAACAGAATACCTTACCTGCAACTTATAAAAATAATCACTTAAATTTATCTAAAAGCACGCAGTTGCAAATGGTATTTGCGATGCGTCTAAAAAAAGAGACAAATTACCTAGGATATTAGTCTGTGATGTAGGAGTGGATAAATATTGGAGAATCTGACGAAAATACAAGGAACATTAAAGGAGATACAGGAGAGCAGACAGGAGGCATCGATTATTACGTGAATCAACTTTCACGAAGAATGATGCTATGAGCGTTCTTGAATATATCGAATTGAAGCCTCAACTCCGTACATTGTCAAAAGCCAGTCGCATTTTGGAGCGATATAATAAGAGATGCCAATATGACAAATTTTTCAAACGCTAATAAACTGATGAAATTGGTGAAATTTGTGGACTTTCTAGGTTATGACCCATATTTAAATTTTCAGCCTAATTACTTTCCAACGCATTAAACAAAGGATATAATTATTACTGAATCTAAGCATCTTCATTTGCTATTGTTCATTTTATTTCTTCCTTAAAAAATGTAGATGAGGACATTAGGAAGAATTATACAAATACAAAAAAATTATCATTAAATATAGAAAACTTATTGAACAGTTACAAGAATAAACGATTTATCTCCTTATTTCTTTTTGAAACGCAATGTTTGCACGGATGAAGGGATAGTAATTCCGCTTGGAAAATTTAAATCATCTGAACAAAAAGTGTGCAAAAATACAAAGAAAAGTTGTTAATATTAAGCGATGAAAGTTGTAAAAGAAACTTTTTAGTGGAAAAATGCAAAATGCGTTTGAAAGTATTTATAATAGAATAGGACGTTTCAGCGCCGCCGATTCAGCGTCAGGACATTTCAGCGCCGGCCGATTCAGCACCGCATTATTGAATGGTTAAACTATAGATAACGTAATGATTCATAACTTACTGATCTTAACTAAATCGTTCATTCTTATGAAGAATTTTTGTACCACGTGTATTTGGTTGCATGGGGGGTTTCGATGCGGCCGTTTCGACGCCGCGACGTTTTGACGTCACATGCAGTACCAGTTGAGGGGTAGAATGTTTTTTTAATGATATTTTTTTCCTCTTTTTAACAACCGGAGAGTACGCATGAAAATGTTTTAAATCATTTTTTTTAATACTAGAAGGGTGGAGGAGGAAGGGTAAGTATTAATTGTTATAATATTTTTTTTCGAAACATTTTGAAATAGACGCGTTTAAAATGTTCAAATCAAAACATTTCATTAAAAGATTAATGCCCCTTCCCCTCCACCTCTTCCAATATTAAAAAGAAATGATATGAAACATATATAACGCATTCTTTCTCCCGATGTTTCAAAAACAAAGAAAAAAGATATCATTTAAGAAACTAATTCCTTCCCCCTCTCACCTCGTCCAATGTATGTAATAATAAAAATATGATTTGAAATATTTTTAATGTATCCTCTCAAAATGTTTAAAAAGAAGCAAAAAAAAAAATATAAAAAAATTGCCCTCCCTCCTCTTTCCAATGTTAAAAAAGATATGATTTGGAACTTTGCTAATTCATCCTCCCGATGTTTGGAAAAAAAATTATCATCTAACAGTGGCTCCCCTTCCCTCTCACCCATCCACACTAAAAAACATATGATGACATTTTTAATGTGTCCTTCTCCCTCGATGTTCAAAAACATCTTTAAACCATATGCTTAAATCAAATTCAACTTGTTATAGCAATCTGCTAAAAACGTTCCGGCGTCGAAACGGTCGCGTCAAAACGTCCTAGAACTTAGACCGAAGGAAAACCCCAGATAAAATAAACTTTTCTCTTATTGAGTAAGATATTTAATTTATCTGTTTTTCCTTTAGATGTAATCTGAAAAAGTCTTTTTATCCGTAAAACAAATTTTTATTCATCAAAGCTCACGACTCCACTGCATAAGATCTCACTATTTTACTTAAGCTAGACTATATTTATAAGCAGAAAAAAAGGATAGTATCAATCACAATAAATTCGAAAAATGTTACATATATGTGGTTTGCAACCAATGCACATGGTACAAAAATTCTCCATAAAAATGAATCAAGCTATCCATAGTTTAACCATTCAATAACGCGGCGCTGAAATGTCCTGGCGCTGAATCGGCGGCGCTGAAACGTACTAGACCCTGTTTATAAACCATGTACATTATGTTAATGCAAGGAAAAATATGGTGCTTTTTTTTTAAATATTATGCCAGTTTCTCTAAAAGAAAGAAACATTATAATATACTTAATTCCTTTGCAAATCTGCTTTTTACATACACGGTAAATATCAATAAATAAACAGTAACAAAGTTAATGTAAATGTGTACGAACAGACTTCCTGTTCTTTATATAATTGGGAAAAAAGAAGGTGGTGTATACGGCCAAATGGGAATAAAAGATAATTTGCATACACGAAATCTTGATAAACAAGATAAACATGAAAACAGGCCACCCAGAATCCACCAAGCAGTAAAACAAGAATCCTCTAGGCAATATATCTGTCGTTTGTTAAATATTGTCAAAATATATGGGTTGTACTAGGAAACATGTGCGGTATATATATAACAGGGGAATATTCACGTAAAGTGGTTTCATTAAAAAGATTTATTTTTTCTACTGTTGTTTTTTATATTTGAGATTTTGGCAACCATTATCTTGGTCATTGGAACTATACTTTTTTTTTCTCATTCTTGTAAATTATTTTTTTCTTTTTCTTCTTTGACTTATCTGATTATTATTATAGATTAATAAACATTACTTATTTACTTACTTACTTACTTACTTACTATAAATATGAAATACCTTAACCAAAATATCACTTCCGGTTGATCGAAAAAGGGCGTCAACTTTGTTATTTTAAATAGAATGATATAATTTTCTTTACATTTTTGGATTCTACGGCCATAAATACGTCAGTCTTTATTAGCTATTCCTATAGCCACATGTTGCCGTTTTTGAGTAATTTAAGGTTTCCTTTTTTTTAGTAATATTCATTGCCTTATTCAGAAATTAATATCTCGGTTAATACTGCAAGTACAGACTGCAAATTTGCTATGTTATGAATGTAAATGTAACTCTAAGAAATGGTACGCACACTTCGCATTCTAATATACAGAGTGTTCAAAACTGAGAAACAAAGTGACATATTTCCGAATACAAAAAACTCAATTTTCTTAAATAGAACACCCTGTATTTTAATTCGAAATTGGGAAGTAAATATCATCCCTTATCATTTTGTATGAGCGCTCCCTATACCTATCTTTAATAGATTTTGAGATATGAGCAACTCTTTGTTGAACAATCTAAGGCTCTATGCTTAAATATTCGTAGATGGCTCTGAATGGGATTAATGTCAAATACATTGTCTAATCATAAGTGTGTGTATATATAAGTTTGTTCGCGTCGCATGAACTATTTGCACTTTTATGCACTTTTTAGAACTTTTGTGTGCATAATGGTGCAAATAATTCATGCGACGCGAATAAACTAAATATGTCATCGTAATTACACTTTTGAACAACGCAATATGAATAGAGACGACTATTTGATTAAAATTGAAAAATGAATTCTCTCTTCAGCTTCACAACTATATAGTTTATTAAATTACGTTTTAATGTTGAACTTCACCAATTTATTTTTATCTTTTGACTTTTCACTTTAATTACACTTTGTTACTTCTAGAAACCTACATTCATCTCCTGATGAAGTTATTAAATTATAACGAAATATAGAGAATGAATAATTGAGTTTCATTGAACAAACAAACCGCTAACCTGAATAGTCTTATCTCCTAACGTTGTACGGTCGGTAATAAAACGTCATTCGAAATAAAAAACAGCTATCTACAATTAGCGACGTTTCGATTAAAATTATTTATTCTTTATCAAGCAAGGTAGCGATTTCTTAATTAGAGTTACTATTGTACATTATAAATTGGTTAATGAAATTAAAAAAAAACTGGTCATTTTAATTGACGATGCACTACTCAAATTAAATTTAGTAACCGAAGTGAAACATTTAAAAAAGTAAGTACAAAATTAATTACCGGCTTATATTAAAATTGAACATGATTCTAGACATGGGTATTTAAATTTACGGTGAAAATAATTTATTAAGTTAAAACTGCAACGACCAACGTCCAAATGACCCCATTCGGAGTCATGTCATCTCCATGTTTCCGAATTGCTGTATAGCTTCGGATATGAACAGTACATTGGCGTGTCAGCGTTTTTGTCTCTTGTTTCACTTGACTAACACTTTTGGTTTGTGTGGACGAATATCCTAAATGGTTTCTTTTTGAAGTATTAGTATCCTTTCGGCTTCAGGCGAGGAACCCCACACGAGGATATCCTAAGAAGCAACGCTGTAGAAGTTCACATAATAGGCTAATTTCGGCCAGCTGTGTGTAGTTTTCTCTTCTGATGGTGTAGAAGGCAGAATATAAAACGCCACCTGCTTGCTACTTAGATGAACAATAAATATATTTGGCGGTTATAGGCACAAGCAGTATTGGGCATGCTAACAAAAGCGAATCACCCAATAAGAGCGCCACCGTTGATCTCACCACCCGATTATTTACAAATTTTTAAGGAAATGTAAGATTTATATTTAAAAAAATGTAAAATTTGGCATTGTAAGAAGTGTACAACCACAGAACCGCTCTAGAAATTTCTAATGTTCAACAGTAGCTTGACTTAATGCAGTTCCTAAGACGATTTGCACAAAATTGTTGTAATGATTAATAAAACTTTTTCTGTGTACGATTCCTAATGAGATCAAATTGTTATTTACTTTTCCGATACCTACTTCTTTTTCGTTTCATCTTCTTATTGTGAATATATTTTGGCATTTTTTTAGCAAATATTTCCTCGAGTGATCTAACGATAATTGCAAATAATAAAGAAAGACAGCAAATACAGCAAAGGTACAAGGCACTCTATGGAAATAAAAATGTCTTCAAAGATAAAGCAATCAGTAGAACTACAAAATTAAAATTACAGTGAAAGAAAAAGAAGAAGACCAACTGAGAATCTTTGGGAGAAGAATAGAAAGACTTATTTTGCAGACTAAAGGGAGAAAGAGAAGATGGATTTGTGTCCTGAACATTGAAATAGAACAAAAAAAAATGAAAGGAAAAAACATAAAGTATGAAAAGCGAATTCGATGGTATGGGCGTGTACAAAAAAAAAACACAAAAAAGCGAACACTAAAACAAGAATGAATTGGAAACCAGGTAGGGGGAGGCCAAGGGGTAGACCAAGATCAGCTTGGACAGAGCAAGCAGAAAACGACTTAAGAGTACTGAAAATTAAATTTTGGGGAAGAGTATAAACGATGAGAAAGAGTGGAGGAAGGTAGTGAAGGAGTTCAAGACGCACCACGATTTGTAGAAAAAGAAGAAGGAAAGTGATAGGGTTTGGTCCGCACCGCGGAAAGGCTCTTAAGAATTTAGAAGTAAACAGCTGATATCTCTGTGAAAATGAATAGGTATAATATAACAATATTTTCTCGCATATCTATTATATATTTCCTTTCTCGCAAGTTTTTAAGCACCACGGACTTCATTCTTGAGTTGTTTATTGTGTACTATATTATATTCTATAAGTTGTGACAGCACTCCTTATCTTGGCGTAGTGGGAAAGAAGAGCTACTAAGAAGTCGTTGTTGGCAGATCGTATCGCGACCGTTCCGTGCAGGTCGAGCTTTTAGCAAATATCTACATCCGCGACGTCATCTAAGTGTAAAACAGTACTTTCAGTAATTAGTTCCGACCGTATGGTAGACTTTAACTTGCGACAAATGGAATAGTTTTAATGAAGTAGCGTCTGAAAATCGATGCTCCGAGAGTTGTATATAACTTGAAAACTCCTCATAAGAACGCGCTTTGTTAGCTTTGTGAATATTAAACTTGTGCACTATGGGGTTGAATAACGCATTCAATACGTTAGGAGCCTTAACGTATAGAAAAGAAACAAAACGAACAAATAAAATGCTCTGAAAGATGGTACGCAATTTGTGGAATGTTGCTATAAGCAGAGCAGCGCAGTAAGGCTTAATTAAATTGTACCTCTGCTGGAAACCAAAATGGTAGAAATATCTCATTTTAATCGGAAATGTAAATGTTCTTTGAGAATATCCGCAGTTACAGTATTCATTATTTCGTTATGCTGCATTTATTACATTTATTATTTTATCTCTTCCTAGTTAAATACCAGTTTTGGAGATAGATATTCGCATCGTTTTATGTCAACCCTGACTTCATCATAAAGAATTATTATAGTTGTTAACAAATTGCGATTCTTAAGCTATATCCTAAATGAACTATGAGAGCATGATGTGAAGACGAAACATATGAGAAATTGGAAGTCTTTATACATACTGTCATGTCACAATTTGGACTCCAGGAGTGTTATACTACACTCTAGTCGACAAAATTTAATTTTAGTATAGGGATTTTATGCTATGCATAAAATGACCTTGCAATACGCACCGATGCCAATGTTGAAACTATATTGAGGTTAGGCATGTAGTGGGAGACAAGGCTATGTGTTTGTTTCTATTTTAAAGCAGCGCGCTCTTTTCTAACCTCTGCTTCCCTATACTCTAGTTGAATATTAACTAAACTCACTTGGGTGAGTGCTTATCTCCGTGTACATCGACACGTGTGAACTTTCAGCATCAGACATTAGCATCGAAAATTCAAAAAGTTGGGAAAATGAAGAAATTAAGAATTCTAGATGTTCAAAGATTTATTTATTTCGCAAAAAAAACAATACCTACTTATCCAAACAGCCGATATCTAATCTAGAATTGAGCACAAACATTTTTTGATATTTATGTTAGTAATAGTTCCATTCATCATATCTACATCTGCACTTCTCATCTTCAAGAGGAACACGACGGTGTCCTAGGCTGAGGTTGCTCCAATTGATGTGTCAAAGACGTATAGGAGAATCGAGGTAGGTCAAAGTGTCGCTATTTAATCTGACAATCAGCGATCAGTTTCGCAAGTACTGATTCTAAGCTGGTTTGGGATTGTATAAGCGCCCTAAATGAGATGATCACCCAAAGAAAATTAACCTTGGCGTAGGATTCCCAGCCACATAGGGGTGAAGGGACATAAGGCGGCGAATGATCTGGCCAGACGAGCTTCATTAAGGTCATTCGTTGGAGCTGACACAATTCGGCATTACCAAATAGCAAGTCAAAAAGTACATGAACGAATGGATATATGAATAATAAGTTCAATGGGTGGTTGCGAAGGTCACCAGAATAAAGACAAGCATAAGAGTTCTTAAGATCTGAACCACTAAAGACACGCTGAGTGCAGACAGGAAGACTATCGAAATGATAGTAGGTCTGTCGACCGGTCCTTGTAGACTAAATATATATATTTACAATATCGACCTGGTATGACAGATGATGCTGTTTGCAAATTCTGCCAACAGGAGGAAGGGATCCTATTCATGCGCTGTATCATTGCGATGGCTTGGTTTCTAGTCTGAGCGCAGAGAATCTTACAACAAATAATAAATGGCAAGGAAGAAGCCGCTGATTGGTTTAATTAAGCAGGCAAAGTTAAAGAGGGCTTTTTAGAACAAAGGGATCGAGGTAGATCTGAAAATATATGAGCATTCAAAGATTTTTAATATTTTAATATTTTGTTTGTAAAAATAACATCGTTCAATGCAGTTTTTTCTCACAATTTCATTCGACACAAACCGTTACAAGGTTAGGGAGCACCTTCTACTTAGCAGAATACCTGGTATTCGTCTCCGGCAGCAAAAATGGTGACCAAGGCACTCAGAAATCACGGAGGCCAACATTAGCTCGCTACGCGATGCACTTTTAATATTATATGTAATTGTGTTGTGGCCAGCGCCTAATGGCGGGTCCTTCTACAACCGCTCTCCAACCGAACTGTACGTCCACTCGCTTTGGACGCTGGCTAACGACTTCCGTTTGTTTACTTGCCTACCTACGCTCTCCCACGTGCTTTCCTCGGCCTTCCGCTAATCAGGGACGTTGCGCTGTCCTCATCACCCTGGGAAACTTCTCTATTTGTTCTTTCCTTCCATAAAACCACTTACGTCACCGCACCCACACGCACACATCGATTAAATAGAACTAAAAATACGTAACAAATTCTACATGTTTTATATGTTTACATAAATAGGATGAAGTCAAACATCTTTTATTAAAGAAGTAAATGGTAAATTAAATTTAAAATCAAATGTATTCTAGGTATCCTTCACAATTATAGTTAATTGAAATTAAAGTAGTCTTTGAATGCATAGTCATACTACACACAACAAAAAAAAAAGCAATTTTGTTGTTTTCAACCAAATATTTTTGTTAAAACGTTTGCTATATTATTAATTGATTTAAATAATAAGAAAAAAAGATTCCATATTCAATCAAACCAATGATTTGGTTATACTTTAAAGTTTATTTGAAGCACGTACAGTATTTGTTAATTTAACCAAATAATACATTAAGGTAAGAATAAATACAGCATTTTTTTAATATATATTTAGTTAATTAATAAGTTTTGTTCTAATTTTTTCATTTAAATAAAATTTAATGATATTATTTTAATACAATTATTTCGCGTTTGGAAATAAAAATTTGTTTGCCACTGTATCAACGAATAATTTTGTACATACACAGAGTTCGATTTCAAAATTTTTTTCTGCACAGTAATGTTGCAAATTGGCATAAATCGATTATAACCACATTTGAATAATAAATAAGTCCCTTATGTTGCAAACTTTATGCCGATTACTGAATATAATTAATTTAGAGGATCACTAATTTAGTTAAAACTAGTTTTGAACGCCGAATATGGGTAACTGATATTTCAAACTCGAGTAATCACATATATTACTTAATACAATTTCCATTGTTTATTAGAATTGTTTGAGCAGCAGTAAGAGGTATTTTCCGATGTAAATTTCATCACAAGCTTGTATAATAATGATATAGAAGCCGAATTTCTTTATTTTAATGTTTCTAAATCAAAATTCAGTATTTATTTAGATAAATAATGCTGTACATTTTTGTTATTGCTTTAAATGTGTTGTAATATATTTATGAATACTAATTAGCGTTACAGAGGTTTCAATTAGCTGTTCAGGCCAGAACTTGGCATCAGCAAATCAGATCAAACAACTCGACTACTGATGTTAATGAACTCGGCAGCGAATAAAACAATAAATACCCTAATAGTAGGAGCAGAGAGTAACGTTTGATTTATTCAATTGGACATCCGCAAATCGGCACAGCGAAACGGTTTAAAGATTCAATTATCACACTGTCGGGCGTACCGAGAGATTAATTCGATTTTTCAACCGATAGTTTGCTGTCAGCTTGAATTTTATTGACGTGGGAATCGAAAGGATCAGTAGCGAGAGGCGCAACGCAATTAAATTCATTTCAAACACCAAAAGAATTTTTCGCCTTTTCTATTTATCCATCTCCTCTGTTGGTGGAGCAGAATGGTAGGTTCTGAACCCTGGGGGCGATTAGCAAAACGAGTCAGAAATTGTGTATTCCGGGGTTAATCTATTAATTAATTTAATCTTCCGGAACTTGATCCCAGCCAGAATTCTGGAGACGTCATTATTTCTGCTGTTAAAGCAAGGCAACAGCGACGGGTCGACGGAAGGTTAGGTCCTTTGTAACAATAAGAAACACGCAATTTATACATATAATAATAGTATCCGAACCGAGAAGTGGCTCTGAAATAAGGATAAGAGGACCTTCGAAGTGTTATGCGGATTGTGGGGTATTAAAATGGAAATTCGGTTAGCGTGTTCTGTGGTGTGTAATGCAACGGGGTGAAGTGATTTTTCCAGTTTTGATCAAATGACATAACTAAGATAACACTTACCAGGTAATTCACTCAGAGGTATGTTCTCTCCATTAAAGAAATGGTAGTGGCACCAAACAAAGTTAATTGACAACTCATTATATTTTTAAACTGTTTTTTTTTTGCATATGTAATAATTAAGTGTTTTAATATTATAATTTAGGTATTTATTTGATTATTAATTTCATAATTTACACCTGAAGATGGCAGCTAGCCGAAACATGTTGTTAATAAGACTTTAAAAAAAAATTAAAATTATAAATTTATTGGTATCTTTAGATTGGAGTAGTTATGAGGAAACGTATGCAAAGAAATGCTAGTTCTAATTACAATCTACAATTTACCTTTAAATATCTCTTCACAATGTATTCCGGCAGTTAATTGCTACCCAAAGGTGAAAACGTTAATACACAGTGTGTCCCACATCTATTCTCCCACGCTTTTACTCGGAAACAAAGAGATAAAAAGTTTTTGCAGAAAAGAAGAGATTGCAGTAAAATCCAATGGAAATGAGACGACATGGTACATCAAATTTTGCCTTTTACCCCCTCTGCCACTTTATTTTTTTAAATTGTACCCCTAATTTTTTTCGCAAGTTTTCGGTAGCTACCAGCCTTAGAAATACAGTCATATGTATTTTTTTATTATTTTTATTATTATTATGCGAAATTTTCCGAAAAATGTATGCTGTGAGAGATAAACGCTGGACTGAAGTGTGCCGCTCCCATGAAATATAACATGCTACTATAATCTCACGTTTTTCAAACTGTCAAATTGTCAACGCGGTTTCAAGTTATTTAAAGTCATTTGATGTAGCACACATACGTGTACAATTCCTTTGTTGTTGTTATTTGTCTGTGTTTTAGTTATTTGTTTTGGTTTTTTTCTATTATTCTGTTATTCTATTACTGTTTGTTTTGATTACTGTTCAGAAAATTAATTATATCCGAGAAAAATACCCTTGTTGTGCACCCCTGATAAATATGTAGACATGCTGCTGAACTATGTCTACGGTGAATCTCGAAAAAATGTTAGGCAAGCCGAAAATACGTATCGAGAACGTTTTCCGACCCGAATGCCTCTTTCCTATCGCACATTTTCCAATGTCGAACAGAAAATGCGCACTGGTACTTTCCCAAGTGCGGAAAATGTTCAGCGTATTCGACATATTAGAAATGCGGGAAATTCTGTGAACGCATTAGCTTCAGCGCATGCTAATCCATATACATCAATTAGAAATGTTGTGAAGAAATCGGAATCAGTAAAACTACCGTCAATAGAATCCTTAAGGATAATAAGTACCATTCATACAAAGTTCATTTACTTCAGGATTTGCGACCCAACGATCCTGAAAATAGACTATCTCTTATAGCTCAAATTTTAATGATAAAATCAATTGGAGTGACGAGTCACGTTTCCACAACAATGGAATGGTCCACCGACACAACAGCCATTACTAGTCTGTCGAGAATCCTCACCGGGTTCAGCATGCACAGTTTCAGACTATATGAAGCGTCAATGTTTGGTCTGGCTTATTTAAATGGCCATTTAATTGGACCTTTCTTCTATCAAGGTACTCTTACGGGGGAATGGTACAGAGAATTCTTAAGAAATTCATTACCAGTTCTTCTTCAAGATATTCCTTTGGTCGAAAGATGTACAATGTGGTGGCAACAGGACGATGCTCCGCCTCATAATTCGCACAGTATTTGGACGCACAGTTTCACCAGAACCGGATTGGAAATAGCGGACCAATTAAGTGGCCCGCATGCTCACCAGACATGATACACCTAGATTTTTTCCTGTGGGGATATTTAAAGCAGATTGTTTATGCCGAAAGACCAGTTAATGTTTTGGACTTACAAAACAAAATATGTCAAGCCTGCTAAGATAACGCATGTTTGAGACTAATTGTTCTTCTAATTTTATCAAAATTACTTTTCGTGTCTCTCATATTGCACAATTGACATTTGTTCATTGGCGTTCCTGTCATTGTTATTGTAATCATATGGGTTGGTTTGACATTAAAAGGTATGCCAAATCATACTTCATGAGAGCGAAACACTTCAGTCCGGCATACATGCTCTCACCACATACATTTTTCGGCACTATTTTTTGAGAACATTTCGTATAATAATAATAAAAAAATACATATGACTGTATTTGTAAGCCTGGTAGCCAGCGAAAACATTCAAAAAAGAAATTACAGGTGCAATTTAAAAAAAAATAAGTGAGGAGGAGGGGGGAATGCTATTGTTATAACATAAGAATTTGATATACAATGTCGTCTCATTTCCTCTGGATTTTACTGCAACTTTTTATCTCTATTAGTTTCCGAGTAACTGCGTGAGAAAATAGATACGGGACACACTGTTTAGAATATATACAAACACAATTAATTACTTTATACATATATAATAAAACGACTAAAATAGCATTCACGCGAAGGTGGTACTTAGATGATCTTGGAACCCTAAAACTTTAAAGTGAAGGAATAATGCTCTCAGAGGAAGCAAAACACCTTGGTGTTATCCTAAACTCCGAGCTTACTTGGCATCGACAGCTTTAAAGCATTAAAGTCAGGAGACAACGCTCATATTGGCTAGTAGAGCCAGGGAAGGACATGCAAATTCATGATAAGATCCTTATTAAGCGACTATCAAAAAAGAAGGTTAGTAGCTGTGCAAGCTGCAGCTCAGTAGGAATTATCTTCACACCTAACAGGTATCCTAACACGATACTGCACACTAAAAGCATATCTAAAAAAAAAAATGGGATCAACATTGGGGATATAAGCTGCAAGCCGTGTAATGAGATGGCAGAGAACACACTAAATTTTGTGTGAATGCGAGGTTCTGGACGCAGAAAGACAGACAATTTTTGGCAAGCCTAAAATGAAGCCAGAGGATTACTTTAATCAAGCAGCTATATATCTATACAGACTAGTGCAGAGGTACTGGTCACTGCAGAGTGTCAGAGTGGCCTAAATGCGCGTGGCTGGCCACCCTTCAGAACCAACTATCTAGAATCCAGAAATTCATTTTAGTAACATAACGTGACTTACTGCAGCTAACAATAATATGTAGAGAAAGTCTGTAAAATACCCTTAAGGAAAACAGCATCCATACTGTTTCTCGGTTCAACCATCTTTGACGATGCCTTTTCAGTAGCTTCTTTCATCCTTTATAACCTGCAAACTGTTGATCTAATTAGCTTAAAATTGGTATTTTGTCCAGGATAGTTTTCTGGACAGTTTGGTGTATATGTTATATTGTAAAAACTTAATTTGGAAGTGTAAACGGCTATGTTATCTGCTGCGGTTTACCTCTGAAATAAGGTCATCTCTATGTTTGATATGCTGAAATCAACCACCTTCGTTTGACTAATCAATAGTTTCCTATGTTTTTTGGCGGGTTTATTGTAAATGGTTAAATAAAGGATCTTTCAGAAACGTTTTTGAATATTTGGCCTTGGTTTTGTTATTATACAAATCGAAAATTATGAATATTTGTTTCACAGAATATCTCTGCTGGCTTTTTCATTGAAAATATTCTTCTTTCATTGTTCTGCTTACGAATACCTGTAATCAATTTCTCTTTTAGAAATAATCTAAAAGGCCATGGAATTATATCAGTAGTAGTGAATGTATGTCTTTTCTTTATTTTAATTACAAAATATCCACTTGTTGCAGTTCTAATTCCTAATTGATGCTATTTTCAAAAATTAATTTACTTACACTTTTCATTGTCTATAAAAAATACGATTGAATTCTGAAGAAGCTCTAGTTCAATAAAAAAAATATATTAAGGGAAACATATTCCCGGAAATGTCCTTTAAATCCTTTAAATTTAGGACCTTTAGAAATTTGTATCTCAGTTTAAATGTTTTCTTTTTTCATCCATGGGCAGGTGTAAGACAACTCGGCCAAAAGAGACCTTTTGTGCTCCATGTTCATTTTAGCCATCTCAGTCAGGTTGCACCATATTATAAAAGTTCGCAATCTGGGTGAGAGTTAACTTGCCGACACTGGGTTCGTCCAACCGATCGACCCCAAACTACGCCTGCGTTTCCCCGTCCATTGCCGAACAGTTGACAAGAAAGTGAGCAGGAGTTTCCTCCGCACTCCCACACTTTCTGCACAGGGGAGAATGCACTAGCCCCATGCGATACATGTGTTTATTTAGAGCGCAGTGCCCAGTTAAAATTCCTGTGAGTAATCTCAATCAATCCCTGCTCATAAAGACTGCCTTACGGAGTCTTCCCCTCATTCGGATGACGCCCTAGAGATGTACAGTATCTTGCGCCGGCGACTCCATCCCAAAAGGAACGGTGCCTAGCAACAAGTTGGGCCATAACAAACGTTTTGATGCTACTACACGTCGGTTCTGGACCTAAGAACGGCAGCTCGCTAAGGTGTTAGCTATTTCATTGCCCCTGGCACCCATCTCAATGTAACGTTTAGGTGTTCCGCCCCGCTGTTTAAGTTTTCTGTGGCACACAATACCACCTCAGAGTCAAATCTGGCAGCTCGCAAAGCTTTGAAGGCAGCCTGGATGTCGGAGATGATTTCTACCCTTCCATTCTTGCGCAGGCAGTTTGAGATGCCCTCAGCACAAGTCTGAATAATAGGCAATAATTTCGGCCTGGCAAATGGTCCTTCCCTCCAGATTCGAATGCCAGTGCCATTACGCGTTTTCGAAGCATCGACAAACCAACGGGGTAGACTCCGATTTGGTTTGCCGATGCACGCTATTGCAGTTTTTCTCCAGGAGATATCTATGCTGTATCCCTCAGAGAAGCTGAAAACGGAAAACGGATTGTCTGTATTTTTATTTATTACATAAGGCAGCATAAAGAGTTATGTTATGTTAACACAAAGGAGATTGTAGTAAAAAAATAATGGCATTATTAGTTTTTCAGCAGATGTTTATTATAATACCTATTTAAATATTCTTAGAAGCATATGCCAAACAAAATTGTAGTACGTGTAACTGAAACTTATTTTATTCTCTAGATGGAAAGTATTGAAAGTCTATGAAACCGTTCTTATGAGATAATATCGACACGTTCCTTTCAATCGCGTTTTCCAAACTTCCAAAAGAAAGATCCATTTTGAAGTTTTTATTCTACTCTAGAACGTGCCCGTAGAGATCTTTTCGTCGGAATTCTCCTTGCTACTTATTTCGCTTTCTATTACTACCACCAGTCGAAATTAAAGCGTAACTTTCTAGCTTCGAGCCCTAGCGCTCTCGTAAATAATACCGCGCTGCTTTCGAATAACGTCAAAGGAGGCACAAATTACTCAGTTCAGCTTAGAAAGGCGGCGTTTGCCATCCTTGCCTTGGCAATTTGATCAAATGCGAAGAGTCGTGAAAGCATTTAGGTTATACACACTACATATACCTATTATATGCAATATAACGCGGGCACATTAGCTGCACTCGCATTTTGTGCATCTTAGTAGTTGTATTTGCTCATATATTTACTTTGATAACATCGGTGTAGATGCAAGATTATCGATACACTTTTTGAGTATTATCCGTTTAAAATAGGGGGAAACAATATATACAGAGAAGAAGGAATTACGTTTGCACCATTAACTGGCGTGCTTTGTTTCCAATTACTTAAAGGATTAACGGCATTGCAGAGGCACATATGGCATAATGGAAAACGCACAGTAGAAAGTTTTAGCATTTAAGCTTTCGGAGATAGAACGACGATTAGGATTTACTAAGCTAAGGGCTAATGGAAATGATCTTAGGATCAATACTTTATCATGCCAAAAGATTTTGCTATAAATTTTTCATGATGTTCTAATGCTTCAGCGTGACATGATTAAATAATCGAGCAGGGAATAGTAATTATTATGCTATCAGTAAAATAGGCTAATGGTAGTGTTTGAAAGTTGAAAATAAATACTAGTACTGTAGTATTAATAATTACCGATACTCATTAATTAAAACTGCAAGCAGATTATACGATATTAATATAGTGTAGTGGTTGAATAAATTGATATTATTTCATTGCACCGTTATCAGTTTTACTTTTATCTGTTTGAAAATAGTCAGACGATCCAGATGATGTGGCATTTGGCAAGTTTCTTCAAGGCGTTTTCCTTTAGAATTTTTCCTTAAGGAGGCAAGGATGATCAGTAGAAAGACACCTACACATCGAAATCAAATATTAGAATTTGAATTTTAAATATTCTGCAGCAGATTTTGATAGGACACTTTCAGTTCGATGGAACATATTTTTTTAGTATATATTTATTTTACTTAAATTTAGTTTAATAATGTTTTTATATGTATTTGCAATGCAAGTTCATTGATATGTCAATAAAAAGACAGAGAAAATTGCTGGAATTCGGTTTTGTGAAAAATTGACGTGTATGCAAGGTTGCATACTCGTTATACAGTTAATATATGTTTTAAGATTGCTAATTAAGTAAATTAAGTGAACTAGGTGAATGTTTATTTTATAATAAATTCAAGGTGATTTCATAATTTTGCAATAATCACACTAGCCAACAAATACGAAAAAAGAAAATCCGATTTATGTTATAATGACTGTATGGAGAAGTTCAAAGCATCCTGATCGCGAAAGCAACAACCAAAATTTTCCACCACGTGTAGATTCTTAGTTACAGAATGTATCAGTTATTTTTATCCTTATACTTACGTTTAAGTATATATATTTTTGAAGTTTTGAAGTTGAAACCAAAAAGAAAATCAAGATATTTTAAAGATAATAGGATTTATTTACAAATATACGCATTAAAGTACATTTACAGTAAGTCGTTTGTAGATAACTTTTTTTTTGCAAATGCTGACTGACTTTGGTTTATATTCTTGATCGCTTTCTCTCATAAGAAACCAACAATAATCCCCCATCATTGCTGGTTCCCATTTGCTTTGGTAGCGTTTTGCCATTGTTAGTTTATCTTGGTGGATAAAATAATTATTAATTTTTTTCTGAAATAATCATAACTCAAAAATCTTTGTTGGGAAGATTTTATCATCATTTTTGCATTTAGTGACCGAAAGTTACAACGAACTGTCTTTTACACCACGGTCGCAAAATGGCTGTAAGCTAGTGTTATTTATTTCAATTTAGTTTAAACATTCCATAGTTCCATTTGGTCACATGAATGCCTACGTGACCATATATTAAATATCCAATATTCCCCTCACATCGGTGAAATTAACGAACTTTTCTGAGGCAGTTTGCAGCCCTTGCTAAGACAATCGCTATCGATGTCTGTTAGAAAATTTCAATTCGAAAGGATTCACTAGCCAACCTCCGTGAGAGACGGACGTGTCTCGAGTTATTTTATAAAATTTAACGGCTATTTTGATAAAATCCTATTTATTTCAAACTCAAATCTAAAAATGATGGTTAATTGTTAAACAAAGTTTATGATATTAATTTTACCTATACATAAATTGTTGGGTAACTTCCTCCAACCACGATATTCACAAGATATGTTCCTGTCCTGAGCCTTTCTCTGTAATTAGAAGTACTAGAGCCCCCATTTTATGTCCTGACCTATGCCTGCTCTTATTCTTTACTCCTTCCAAACGTATTCTGCGCTCATATCAACCTAAAAATAAACGCATTATTTTAATTCTAAGCTAAATTTTAATATACTTATAAGAAACTTTTTCTTAATATGTATTTTTTGGTTGTAAGGTGGCAATTCTAATATTACTATTTAATATTTATTCACGACACGAATCGAATACCCAGTAATTTTAACTAAAAACGTAATTGTTATTTATTTACATCCTTATTTACGTTGTTTTCTCACTGCTTTAAATTTAGAACCATTTATTAAATAAAATCCCATTTGTTTGTATTTAAATCTTTTCTTTATCGTACAAGTCGATCACAATTTATGTATCATCGTCTCATGCACACTACTTCACTTAAATTAAGCACCTTAATTTTGAATGTTGGAGTAGAGGACATTTGAGTGACATTCTCTATATTAGGAGTTATAGTAAACTTTTGTTAATATTACAATTTTCCCATTGTTTTGCATTAGATAAATATTTCAGAATCAGTGTGTACTATATCTTTTATTGCGTATATAGTGATAGCAAAAAAATAATAATACAAGTACTGTACAAATTTAATACCTACCTGTGGTTTCTTTAGGGTACCTACAAATTGTACACATCAGGTTAGTAAATATTTGGCTGTATTTTCCAAGCATGCGAATACCTATGCATTCCATAGATAGTGAAATAAGAGAAGCGCCATATTTCCGATAATTTTATGATATATTTAACCTGTTTGCAGAGGTGATCTGCAGAGTGGTAGTGATGTCGACAAGACCTTTTCGTTTTTAATATTTTGTCTAATTTTTTTATTTGATTAATATGAGGTGGTAAATGTATAACACCATGACATTTCCACATACCCCTTGCATAGGAAATTGAATGCTCGTATAGTTCACTGTAACAGTTTAATTTTATAGTCTAAACAACCGTTCTGCGTTTGGCTCAACATGTTTTTGCCATTTAATACAACAAAAATAACTATCTTAACTAATAACACATAACATTTGCTCATTTTAGTTTAAAATATTTGTTTAACCCAACAGCTTTTTTGTTCTGAATGCCTTAGTTAAATATATTTTAAGTTTTGATTCAAAACGATTAATTGCTTCAGGCAACATTAAGAAGATTAAGGGATGAACTACCATTGTAGATTGAGTCAACGATCCTATGACCTATGAAGTTATAGTCTGATGGCAGAAAGCGCTGCAAGCTACATCTTTGTTTCTAGCTTAAGATGTCACTGAAGATTCAGAAGGGACCTATACAGAATCGGGCTCTATGATGATACTAACTGTCGATTCTAATGTATGTAGAACTATCCTACTGCCGAACGCCGCGAGAATCAGGTATTTAATCTCTCGAAGCATTCCTTTCGGTAAAATACCTGAAAACAATCTGATTCAACAACATTTTCAACTACTTTAAGGACATTGACTTGTTGTATGAACTTTAAGATAATTCCTAAAACTCCTAAACCTAAATCTAATCTAAATCAATGGAATGGAACGGATGCCCTTTTTCTTATATTCGCCTTTAGTTCTTGGAATTATAACAGGTCAAAGTAGGCACTAGAAGAAAGCAGTTGCTAATATCTGTTTGGAACAAACGCAATGATGGATGTTTAGGTATTATATCTTTTCCTAATTCATCCAGTTGTGCAAATGAAAATTCATGAATTTCAGAAACATTTGTACTGAAGAAATCAAATAGTGTAGCACGAATTGATTCGATTCACTTTGTGTGTTTCTATTGGCGTGTGTGTGATTTATACTATATAATATCAGCGTGCATATTCATGGAAAAGGTTTCAGGCAAAGAACAAAAGAATTTCAAATCATTGCTTTATTCGCAGAAACAAAAGATGCTTCCCTTGTTTTAACAAAATTTCTAGGCGGATAGTCTGCGAAAGCATATGTTGTAAAAATATGATGTTTTGGTTCATGCATGTGTATATCATCGGTGACGTAAAGCTGATCTTGTTTGATTTCAAATACATGTGTGCATATAGGTCAGTGTATGCGCTACCCGGAAAATTTACTCTTTCGCTTCTTTTATTCCTTTGTAATACTACACTATATTCCTTTTTCGTTTTCCTGTAAGCAGACGGTCTAGCGCTGATGAAGACGATGCCGATCTGACAATACGAGGCAATCTCCCGTAAAGGCGTCTCCCGACGGAAGTTGCCCAGCCATGCTCGGCATCCAATCTGCTTTTCCACGCAGTTTCCGCTTCATTTTCGCAATAGCTGAGCTATTTCACATACAAATTGTTCCGTGCCTCTCTCTTATACATGTAGATATGAAAAATTTCAAGCATTCCGTTTGTCTGGAGAAATTAATTGCGCCGTCCTTTTGAGGAAATTCGAACCGGGATATGTTGCTACGAGTTTATTTCTCACACCGCCTTATTTTCCTCGATAATGTTGTGCGCAATAGCCAAGATGGCGAGTTTTCGGCAATTATCATTAACAAAGATTTTGGTGCATTACGAGCAGGAATCATGGTAGTAATTCTCCGCTTGATCGTTGAGTGGATGGCATTATCTCCGCTCACTCTTACACTAATACTCTAAGAAGCATCACTTAGCGTTTTCTCCGGATAAACTTCTTCCCATCGTATTTAGCACAAATAACCATGAACCTTTAGTACAGAAGCTTAGTATATACATCGGATGTCTCATTACAATCTTAACAGAGTACAAGTAACTCGAGAAATATGAATCCTACGAAAAAATTCTTATTGTTGCTTGATTATCTTAAATGAAGCCATAAAATGACAGTCTTAATTTCAACAAAGATGGTGTTGTAGTTGTTAGGAATAAGGTAGTTTTATTTCCTTTAAAATTTAAATATCTTTTTACTACATATTGCAATTTTATATTCTATATACTACTCAAAAGTAAGCATTTTTTTTCGGAAACATTCTCTTGTTGTTTTCATGGATGGTACTGTAATTGGTCAAGTTCATGAATATCACATTAGTATTGGTAAAAATATTTTATTAATTTTTTTTTTGTTTCTTAAAATTCCTATACTTAATAAATTTCTACTTTGACACAATTCTATTAATAGTATGACTCATCGTATAAATACATTTCAGGGGCCTTGAAGTAAAACCCAACAAGTCGCAATACTAGTCAGAAATCATCTCATTAATTATCTTTTCGAGTGTCCTCCTGGTTTTCTAAAATCGATAACAGCTGAAGATATTACAAATAGATACCGTCGAACGTGGCACTATGGGGCATTATTATCGGTTGTAACCGTTTTTATTCAACTAAAAAAATCTGAAAAAAAAATATATAGGGTGTCAATTTGTAGGGAGAAGCCAAGGACCTAATTATATTTTGAAAACATCTCACGCCTGCCTGTATATATTTTTTTAGTGGTGTCCCATATTCCCCTGCGTGTGGAGTAACAGTAAACAGTCAGTTTACACAGTAAAAATGCAAATTTTTGTTTGGATTGAATTCTTGAAAGTTTAAATAAATGGGACATATACAAAAAAAAAAGCTAAAAAAAATGTTAGTAAATAAGCAATGAATTAAAACAATTAAAGCTATAATCAATTTATTAAATAAAATAATGATATAAATTCTTGACCAAAAGCTAAATCTCCTATATTATGCTCCATAGTAATATAATTATTGCTATAGCATTTATATCGGCAAAGTATGTAGTAAAGAGGACTGGAATTCTGTTTAGTGTAAGTAAAACTATCACCTCTCATTGAACTTTCCTCATGTACGGAGAATGAACTGGCTTTCTTCGTTTTATGTTGCCAATTTTTCTAGCTTTAGCTTTCAAACTTCTATCTTTGATTTTTTTATTTACATTTTTATTATTATTTTTACATTTAATTGTATTTTTATTATTATTTTTAATTGTAAAAAATGCTTCACATTCGAATATTTCATTCCCCAATAAATTGCCAAATTATACTCTATACTTGAACATTTTGTTATATTTTATCCTGCAATTTCTTGTAGTTTTTTCTTTTGGGTGTAAGGTCGAGGAGATTCAATAAATAATTAAGTCTTCAATTGCATATTATTCTTTTATGTTTCCTATTTCTGCTACGACCGTTTCGTTTTATTTAGTAATTACTTTTTCAAGCAGTTAATATTTTTAAAATATGTGTGAAACATGGCACTATCAGTAGTTACTTATAAAAATGTTGTTTCTATTTATAATTACCTATTTAAATCTCTAACTTTACGTTTTGTACGATAATTTTTCTTGTGTTCCATTTGGAATAGTGTCAAGCAATGAATTCAAGATTATATATGACTTAGTTAATTAAAAACAAATAAACAAACTACATTTAACATTACAAACAGATGTATAACATGAATACAAACAAACAAATATTCAAATCATACGTTTAACCAATATATGTATGCGTATATATGCTTTTTTCGGTTTTTTTCTTCCTTTTTTATTATTTTTAGCCTGGTAAACATATTTAAATATAGAGTAGAGTCGAAAATGTTTGGTATAGGACTGAAAGTGTGTTGTTAATTAATAAAAGTGGGGTGATTTAACATTTAAATAAATATAACAAGTAATTTGTTTATTTGTATATACATTCTACAAATATGTTTTAAGCTAGGTACACACACTAAAAAGGAAATTGATAAAATTCCTGTAAGATTGGAATTGGATACTTTTGGAAGTATTACTTTTAACTATAGGTATTTTTCCAAGAATTTTTCATGTAGCCTGGAATATTCAAAGTGAAATTTTGAAAAGCAAGTTAACTCTTCCAGGATTTTTTTCATATAGCTTGGAATACCCACTAGTAGAATTTCCAGGGTAGTGATAATTTCCATAGAAGTTTTACTTGTTTAAATAGAAAAGAATTAAAAGAAAAATTAAATATGAAAACTTCTATTGCTTACCGAAAAATTACTCTATACACTTTATTTATGAAAACTAAATTATTACAAATCATCCCAACCGCGTGCTCCACCTAAAAGGTACTACACGAGGCTACCTATTCCAAGTACTATATGGGTTCCATAACAATTGAAGATTTATACTCTAACTAAATAATTTCCTTATAATTCTTAATAACAATAGTATATTTCAAACCAAGGGAGAGAAGTGCGCTATTGCAGGCCGCGGGCAAATATTACAAACCGAGTCAAAGGCCAGGTTTGTAATTACGCCAAGCGATATGAAACCTATGTGGAGCCGTTCTCATGATATCCACAACAGTCTCCAGGCGTTCCGTAACTCCTTTTGGCAATTCTGGCATTTAGAATTAGAAAAGCTAGGATGATTTACTTATGATGTGATGATTTAAGTAACTACATTTTGATGTAAATCTACCACTACTTTATCTGTGACTGTATCGAATTTGTATAAAATAAATAGTTTCTTTAAGAAAATCGTGCTTGATATCATATTTAACAAATATTTTTTTTTGCTGTTAAAGAAAACAGTAATATTAATCTTAAGTTACTACATCTAATTTAAATAACGACATTTATGTGAAATATTTTTTTCAAAATTTCTTCACCATTTGAAAATTACTTTATTTATACCAGTAATTTTCCAAATTGTAAGAAATTTTAAGTTTTTCCTCAGAGATATTAATATTTTTCTCAGTAATATTACAATGTTAGAGATTTTTTTCTAATATATTGAACGGTTAGTTTGTGGATGTATTGGCTTAACAAAAACGAACTAATTCATGGAGTTAAACGTTTCGGCAATTTATTTGTCTTTTTCAATTGCTAAAACTATTGATCACATGTTGATTTTTATTAAATAATTGTGTTATTTTTATAAATTACCTTAGTGTCGTTCTATAGTTATAATTGCTAAGTTTTTTTATTTTTAAAAAATTATGCTAAATGCTGTTATTACAGTTATTCATATCTGCCTCCCGCAGTTAATTTTTGTTTGTTTTTTGTTTTGTTTTTGTTTGGATTTTGTTCTGCCGTGTGTGTTTTTTAAATGTCCTTTTCCGACTTTTTAATTTTCATGTTTCTTAACATGACGTTTTAAAAACCGCTTTACAGTTCGCAATTTTTTGTATTGCGTGCAATAAAATTGCGCGCAGTGCAATATTAGGACAAGTTCTATTCCGTGCAACACCAATAAAATTGCACACAGCTGATCCAAATCCATTAAACGCGTATGCGCTATTTGTATTGCACGCAATAAAAAAAATTGCGAACTGTAAAGCGGCCGTAAGACCTGAAGATGGCATTTGTACGCCGAAACATGTAGTCTTAAATACATTTGGAAGTTTTTGGTGAATGTACAGACGTTTTCTTCCTTCTTTTATTATTTAAAAAAATAAAATACCTACAAAAATCATCGACTTTTTCGTAGGATATATATCTCTCGGTATTATTTTATTAAGAAAGAAGAAAGGTGTCCCATCCATGGCAGAGAAGCTAAATTAAAATAAATTTGAAAGCTTCATATGGTGCTCCTCATTTATAATATTTAATTTAAAGGCCTAATAAGCGTTTAGATTAATTATTACTTTATTTTCATTGAGAATACTTGTTATATTCATGGCTTGTTCGACACACAGCAGTAAAATCAATTGTATCTATCAATGTGTATTTATGTACATCCACTGTAGTCTGAATTATCTTTTCCGTTTCAAATTTATGTCAATTCTTGATCTCTATCGCCCCATTGTTAACATGTCATACAATATACACGTTCATCGCTTTCGGGGAGTTAATAAATGTTTTTCTTTGATGCTGCTGCTTTTTCCCCATTTTGCACACGTGTGTGCGACCGTACGGGAGCTGAATTATATCACGATTAGGTGGTAGATATTTTCCCTTTGGTTCGGTACTTTTACGTTACGTGCGCAAAGGGCCTCGAGTTCCTCTTTTGTTGTACCGCGAGCTATTCAGGATATCAATTATACGCGCATACATGTAGGGTACTTATAAAATTTTCTGTCTCTCTTTAACTCGCGTGTACGCCATGCTGTGCAAAGGTAGATTAAATTCTTTTTTCCAGGGATATTTTTAAATTCCTATTATTCACGGTAATGGCTAAAGTGAGTTTCGTTTTTTTTTTTCAGTTTGAAGATAGCATGAAGGTTTAATGGGGGTACGGAATCAATGAGAGGAAATGAATATGGTGAGCGCGAGAAATAAAGAGAACGCTTTCATAGCGATAAAATATGTAAAAACGTAATATCGTCCTGATTAGTACATCAGATACTGTACTTCATACTTAAAAAAAAAAAAAACAATATATTTAATTTAGATTATAGCAGGGTTCATGTGGCCATACGAACCTGTTTCATCACGACCTTTTCAAATATACTGTGATATCTTAAAAGGCTGTTAGTTGAGTGGTTCTCCACGCAGAGTGTTAGAGACCTTGTTCTCACCAGACCATCGCGTAGCTACAGCACGCATACCTCTTGGTTGAAGTTAATATCATTTTAGTAGCCTTCCTGTCTTCAGTAAATTAAGGCCTTCGTTCCTTTAGGAACTCTTTTACCCGTCTTTACCCTTTGTACCTTTTGCCGCCACTCCCTCGACTTATTAGCTATCCCTTCATTGATGGACTTTATCTTGCGATGTGGTAATGTCGGAGGAAGGGCCGGTTGCAATGAATTACCTTGTTGAATCTCGCCTAGTCAGATCGCCCACCACCTCATTTCCCTTCACACTCGAGTGGCTGGGAAATCAGGCCAATGTTAATTTCCTTTGGGGTGATTACACAGTCCCAAACCAGTTTAGAGATAACACTCGCGGAATTGATGCTTTTAAGTGTTGACTGGCTGTCAGAAAAAGTAGCTTAACTCGATCCATTTTTCTACTTTCCAACCCATCGATGCATTGCAACAACCTCAGCCTGTAGCACCGTCTGGTCCAGGCTACATCTTACCTAAAGAGACTCTTTAGACTTCTATCCAGATATTCCATCTCCTGCGCCGTAGTCAGTTTTAGAGCCGTCTGCATACCAGTTCGAATCCGCTCTTACTGGAGTGCAGTTTCTACCTAGGTTGAATTCTTGAATTCTAGCATTACCTGACTCCCCACATAGGGTGCCTACTTAAATTCATCTAATAGTTTTCCATAGTCAGCAACGTGCATAAATCTATATGCTGTTGACCTAGCAGTTTTTTGTATGTCAATATGTAGTGGTTCTGCAGTTTCAGAATTACTTCCATCGCGGTGATAGGGTCCGATTTCATTGCACCCATAGCATACAAATACGTCAGCTTCTGTTTGCCACTTAATGTTTCAGCCGCTTATGCTTGCCGCACCTTTAGCCACCATATTACTGCTCCGCATATTATTAAGGGTCTAATTATCTTTGCGTACAATCCCAAAGTCATCTTGGGATTAAGACGCCATTTTTCCACACAGCCTCAGAGATCTGCGCAGGGCGATAGTGGGTTTGTTGGTTGTATTTTATATATGTGGGTTCCTTGCAACTTTTTAATCAAACCATACCTCAGGGTATGCTTTGATTAAACTCTCTTTGACGCACAGAACCATTTTACTTCTTATCACTAGTGATTGTAAGCTTTCTAGCGTTTTTTTCTTTTCGTGGCATTGACTGTGTTTTCTGTACATTGACTGCTACTCGCATTTGTTTACACCATTTGCTGACTATATTTAGAGCCGTTGCACACGTTCCATCAGAACCTTTGGGAACAGCTCTCTAACGACTATTGTAAGGTGGTCAGCATACCCTTGCATCGCGGGAACCGTCTGACCTGAGTCTGCGGAAACACTGCACTCTTAGCTTTTTGTATTTGGTCTCCGATTTCTTTTATCGACTATTTAGATCAGTCAGTATTCTAGTACCCTGCAATAATCTAAACAGGTCTCTGGCTGGTTATCGAGGTAATCCTCTGGGTTAATTTTCGGCTTGTTAAAAATTGCCTGTCGTTTTGCATCCAGAGCCTCGCATTCCTGATAGACCAGATCATGGCATATTTTCCTAGAGGCAGACTGATCATTATGTTTTTCCTCTTACAATAGATTCCAGCTCCATTTTCGGTTTTTCATCCGTCTGTGAATCAGATCAATTTTCGGAACCTGCCTCTGTAGCTAGTCTGATTCCAATTTATCTGATCCGTGATTTCTACATCGAATTTTCTGTTGGATAGATATATACAAATCATGTGGGTCTGCTCTCAATCTCAAAAGGTTACCTATCACGTGGTGTACAATATTATTACGTCCCAATCCTGCCCAATACCTGCCGCTTGGTAGTTCTTGCAATCTGAGATGGCCCATGTTTGCCCCTCCCCTCCTTCTATTATCACCAGGTGGAGAGGAGGAAGATCTAGTAGGCATTTTATTGTTACTGTAGGAGTAGTCCTCAATGCGCCTATTATTCTTAAACGCAAGTCTCTATATCTTGTTAGGTTCACTTATAGCAATTTGTTGCTGCATCTTTGTCCACCCTACTAGAGATGCGTAAGTGAATGTAGGCCTGTTCACTGTAATGTGTGTCCAGTACATCATATTTGGTGTTAATTCCTATGTTTTCCATAAGCTCTTCTAGCCACCATGTGTTGTCTCCGCCCTGATTTTAATTATCTAAAGCTGTCGACTTCAAGAAAGACGCCAAAATATTTTACTTTCTCTCACAGATTTATTTCTAGCGTTAAGCATTTTTACCCAATGAATGATTTTGTTTCAGTATTAAATTATGTTATTTCTTTGAAACAACCACGCAATTTTTTTGAAATTTGATGCTCTTTTTCAGAATGTGAATTTCTAGGACTCATTCCTGTTTTTTCAAATTTTAGTATTGGTACTTGTACGTAAGATATACGTAACAGTGTTTGCGAGTGAGTTACATAAAAAGTAAAGAGAAAAACTACTTTTTAGTTGAAAGGGGAATTGTTGTTATAGTAAAGTGCATAAGGTAATATTATTATTTGTATGTAAGTAAATACCACTAACTCGTGTTTACATGTAAGTATTTACTATTTAGAAAATGGCAGTTATTTATTAAATCTACGGCTCACGTAAATATCTGAAATTGCGTTGTATGTATTATAGTTATTATATAGTTATATTCTTTGTAGTTTTAATTTTAATTGTCATTCGAAAAAATGGGTATATAAATTATAAGTTACCTAAACAATTATTTTTTTTGACATGAGAAATGATTTATATTTAACTGCGCTAGCTTCGGGTTTAGTTTTATTGGTGAATTGTGGCGGTAGTGCTCGGAAAATTACATGATATAATAATTTGTTTCTGCAATATCATACCGATTGTATAATTTTAAATTTTATTATTTGTTTTAAACTATCATGTGAATAGCATTTTTTTGCCTGAAAAATATATCTATCGAAAGTATTGAAGGCATTCAATTTATGGAAACTGCGTACTAACGTGCATTTAAAGGTGTATTTTTAACAGTAGGTAAATTGAATGGTAAAAATCATATTACCCCAAAACCTCTAATTTTACAGATATTAACGGAAATATATAAGAAATTAAGATTTTTTAACGATTCCTTTCACGTTAATTGCTAATAGACATCTGAAATTGAAGATTTCACTTATTTTACTTTTTATATTAAAATAAATTAAAGGAGGAAGCAGAATGGGCTAGAGAAGGTGTGGCATTAATAGTTTCACCAAATAGATTGAAGGAGATAAGTGAGGAAAGATATGTTAACGAGAGAATATTGACGGTGAAAATAAAATTATTAGAAGAAGAAATGTGGTCAATTATAGTAACATACGGAGTGAATGAAGACGCAAGAAAAGAAGAAAAGGACGGATGCTACAACAACCTGCAAAACGTGATAGACGATCAGGACGGTAATATATTAGTTATGGGCGATCTGAATGGAAGAGTAGGGGACCAGAACAAAGGGATAGAGGAAATAATGGGGAAAGAAGGTGAGAAGGTTAGAAATAATAATGGTGAAAGGATAATCCTACTATGTTTGGTGAACGAATTAGTAATAACAAACACAAAGTACCAACATAAAGATATTCATAAGTTTACAAGAGAAGAGAGAAGCCGAAAAGAAAAATCAATAATTGACTATTTTTTAATCAACCGAGACCGATTTAAACAGGTCAGGGATGTCAGAGTAACAAGAGAAGCCGAAGCCGGGAGTGACCACTACTTATTAAAGATGGAGATAAGAATAGATAGTAAAACCAAACAAGATAAAAGAAGAAGAAAGGTAAAGAAAAAATAAAAGTTACAAACTTAAAGAAGACGATATTAGAAGCAAATACCAGGAAATAGTGAAGAGAAAGCTAAGAGAAAACAGAATATGGAAGGACAAGGGGTGGAAGAATACTGGAGAAGGTTTAGAGAATGTATATTGGAAGCAGCAAAGAAAGCTGTGAGTAACGAAAGTAGGAAATACAACATGAAGAAGACTGAGTGGTGGAACGAAGAAATACAAGGAATAAATAGAGAAAATATATATGGAGAAAATACTTAAGTACTAAAGATTCGGAAGATTATAATAAATATAAAGAAAAGAGAAAGAAAGTGAAAAATGCGGTAAAAATAGCGAAGAAGGATGCATGGATAAAATTCGGGGAAAAAATGAATCAAAATTTTAGAGAAAACCAGAAATTGTTTTATGGAACATTAAAACAGTTAAGAAACAAAAAAGAATATACAATGATGAATGTAAAAGATAAACGGGGAAACATAATAACGGATGAAGACAAAATAATGGAAAGATGGAGGGAATATTTCCAAGAGTTGACCAAAAATGACAGAGACATATCAAACGATAGCACAAGCATGGAAATGGAACCAAAAATAAGAGAGATATCTGAAAGAGAGGTAACGGAGGCGATAGCTAAAATGAAAATAGGAAAAGCACCGGGAGTAGATAACATTACGGCGGAGATGATCAAATATTTAGGATGCGAAGGAATCAAAGAACTCCAAAAAATAATGAACCTCGCAATTAGATCAAAAAGAATGCCAAGGGATTGGAACACGGGAATAATCTTGCCCATTTTTAAGAATGGTGATAAAGAGAATGCAAAAACTATAGGGGAATAACGCTATCAAGTATACCGGGAAAGATATTAGCAAGAATAATGGACACACGAATTCAAGAAATTGTGGAAGACACGATTGAAGATACGCAATATGGATTTAGAGGTGGCAGAAGTACGCAAGACTTAATCTTCATAGTAAGGCAAGCCAGTGAAAAAGTGATTAACAAAAATAAAAAATTACATATATGCTACATCGACCTACACAAAGCGTTTGATAGGGTAAGGAGAGATGATATATGGAAGTCATTAAAAAAGAGAAAAATCGACGAAGAAATCATAGAAGTCTTAAAATCAATGTACAAGGATAATATAAATATAGTAAGAATAAATAATGAAGAGTCGAAAGAATTTAAAACAGAAATAGGTGTTAAACAAGGATGTGTTCTCAGCCCCATTTTGTTCTCCTGTGTATTAGATGACGCAATAAAGAAGGCAAAACCAAAAATGAAACAACTAAAATTGGGATATTGGAAGATGAAACCCACCAGTATAGCAGAGTTGATGTATGCCGATGATATGGTGGTATTGGCAGAAACCGAAGAAAACCTGCAACGTAATATAAACATCTTAAATGAAGAACTTATAAAAATCAATATGTAAATAAATACAGAAAAGACAAAGAGTATGATTGTGGCAAAAGAGAAAACAAAACACAACATTAAAATAAACGGACAAATAATTGAACAGGTCAACGAATACAAGTACCTCGGGACGATAATTGCAGCCAATGGAAAGATAGACAAAGAAATAGATGAAAGGATGAAGAAGGGTGGAAGAATATATAATACGATGAAAAAGACATTCCTAGGAAAAAAAAGACGTGCAAAAGAACGTGAAAGTCGACGTAATAAATAAAATAGTAAGGCTAATGCTGATGTACAGCTGCGAATCCTGGACGCTGACCGAAAAACATAAATCCAAAATTAACGCCATGGATATGAGATTCCTAAGAAAAGTAGAAAATAAAACGAGAAGAGATAGAATCAGGAATGAGAAAATAAGGGAAGACTTGGGAATGACACCAATACGAACGAAAATAGAAGAAGGACAGCTAAGATGGTATGGACATATTTGTCGAATGTCAGAAGAAAGAATAACTAAGAAAATTTATGAAACTAAAACATTTGGGAAAAATACAAGAGGAAGACCAAGGAGAACATGGAACGATGAGATAAGGGAAGCATTAACCGAGAGAGAAATGAATTGGCATGAGGCAAGAGAAATGACAAAAGACCGGAAAAAGTGGAGAGAGAAGATAAGGGCAAGAAATTAACCTCAAACTCGAAATAACCTTACACCTAACGGTAGAAAGGTTTTAAAGGATTAAAAAAAAAAAAAATTAACAAAGTTGTACTAATTTAATAGAGGTAAAATTATAGGAAAAGAATATTGCATTTCGATATTTATTAACACTATCATTATTATTTCTAAATCAATAATTTAGTTATAAGTAGGCAAGCAACAGTGAATGTTTACAAGGTTATTTTGACAGTTTAAAATCGCACAAGAAAGAGCTACAGTACTTATACAGTAAATATGTACATTTACAGTACATATTTACAAATAAAATCTTTTAGTATAGGACAATATAATTGAAAGACAAATATCATCATGGGTTGTGGTAATGATAATTACATTTTGTTGTCGTTTAACACGCCAAATAAACTAATCACATTTGTATTAAGTTTAGGTCTCCTCCTTTAGGTCATCGTTTAGGTTCGATTCTTGGTTTTATATGAATTTACGAGCATACTAGAACTTGTACTCTTTTTAAACTATTTGTAATCAATCCTTCATGTTGTACCCAACATGTTCTGCACAATAAATGAAGACACTTAGTGAATGCAGCGTCCAGTAAAAGGTTATCAGCCAGGACTTTCGATATAGAAATATTAACCTTTAGTGATTACTATTCGGAGCAGGTATACGACAAAATCGAAGAAGGTAATACATTACAGCACACTTTTATAACCACATATATGCACATTCATTTATTATCTTAGGGTAAGTTTTTGATATCTTATTACTTACAATTTACAAGATTGCTGAAACCAAGTCGAATCATTTCATTAATAAATAAATCAGTAACAATTGGAAGATTAATAGCGAAAACGCTGTTCTGTATCCAATCTTTAATTTTTTATTATATTTTACGACCGATTTCGAACTATACCATCCTCAGGTGCATAAAGAACGTCAATAGAAATACAAAGTTACGTTATAAATATAAATACTTTTATGACAAAACTTGGTATTTCCACTGACGTTTTTATGTATCTGAGGATGGCATATTCCGAAACCAGTCGTCAAATATAATTAAAAATTAAGGATTGCGTACAGAACAGCGTTTTATCTATTAATCTTCCGAATTACCTGTACCAATACAGAACCTACAATAGTTTAATTAAATAAATAAAAACTCTCGAACTCTATATAGAATAGACGGCTTCATTTAGAAGTATATATGTATTTAACTTGTTTGATGTTATGTAAAAATAATTCTTCTTTAAGAAAACATAGTGATGGGATTTTAAAATTGTATTATTTGTTAGCGCTGCTTTGATATTAGTTACTTAGTTCGATTTATGCTCACGAGTATTACTTTAGCAATAAACAATAGGTATATCAATCAGCCTCCTTAGTTTCGGAACAATGTGATTTTCATGTATTTCATAGATGTATTAATGATTATTGTTGTTTAGTATTCTTAAATATTGTATTACTATAAAGTTTCTTCTATGTATTAAAAAATTACCAAAAATAGTTTTAAGATTATTTATAAAATCCTTAAAGCAAAGTTTGCAAAGAAATTATTTATTTTATTAACCCTCCGTTTATTGTATATTCAAGAAGTATATCGCCCAGGTATTCCAATGTTATCCTATTTTCATGAAATATCGCCAACACTTGGTCTGTTTACAAACTACCTCTATGCAGCACAGCTCCAGGCAGTAGAAATGAGAAAGTGTTACATGTATCAAAATCAAAAACAAATATGCTTTCTTACAATGTTTGTTATGTATATCCTTTTTTATAAAACAAGTAAGTGCTTCATTAATATTTGCAACGCAAATTTGTAAAACAGCAATTTGTTGTTGCAATGGGTATAGCAATCACTAATTTTAATTTTAAAACCTAAAATGAAAACATCGGTTTAAAATTCTGTATTCCCTGCAGACAGCAATATTAATTTGTGGCATATTTTAATCCTTTTAGATTAGAGGATTAGAACATTTTCTCCAAATAATATTCTTAAAATTGTATCATATGTTCTAATAAACATGAAATAAGCTAAAGATATATTTTTAAATAAAGTCGTTGACTTAATAGTCCTTCGTATTGCTACAATTTTTTGGGAGAATATTTCCCTCTTTCTTTTATTGCATGTATTTTCTTATCATTTAAAGAATACGTCGCGCCATCATTGAAATTGCAATGTATTTGATTATCCTATGTATAAAGCTGTATTTATGTTTCTGTTTAAACCTTGAATCAATTCATCCTGTTGAAATGTAAATACGTTCTCTGCAAACTTTACTTACACCCGAAAAAATGAAAAATTCTCAATTCCTGCGAGAAGTGTACATTGCTCTGGCATTATAGCCATGCATGATAATGCAAAATTTGCGTAATCAACATGTGCGACTACAATGTCAGAGTTTAGAACCACTAGCATAAGCAGATAGTCAACCTGGAGGTACACATTTACAGTGAGCCTCTTACATCCTACAAAGCATTGGGAATATAAAACTTTTTCAGAAAATAATACAAACTGTAACTTATCTTCCACCACTTTTTCCTTTAATGTTTTTTAAAGAATGGTCCTGTAAAACTATAAATGATGGTAATGTACGTATGTAACGGTATATGGGCGTACATTTATGCTTGATTTATTTTGAATTACGTCATTTGTTTATTATATTAATCCAGGTTGTATTACTATATCAGCACATTTATATTGTTTCATGTAATAGTAATCGTATGTCCTTTGGTGTGCGTGTAGAATGATCTGTATGCGTTAATGCTGTTAGTTAAGTATTAATTGGAGAAAATTGAAATCAAGGACTTCTACTTTAGTCATGTGAGTATCAAATTTAATTAATTTTCATAAATCTTTTTGTGTGAAATGTAATTTGAGAGTAATTATGATTATTAATGATTAATGATTTCATATTTATGCTGATACTTTTCATCATCGTAAAGGCGATATTAATTTGCTGAAAAGACTGACAAAATTAAAAAAAAAAGAAACGAAAGCGGGAAGAAACTTAGACCTTTATTACTTAGGATTACCCATCTATCTTAAAAAGTAAGAAAAATATTCCATTTCGTAGGACATTGAGGAAGTTTCCTCTTAATCATTTGATATTCATCGGGTTAATTTAAGTAAAAGTTTGTCGGCTCACATTTCCGAAAAATTAATGAGAAGATCAATGGATGATATCGTTCCTATTTTGAGTAAATTACATGTCTTGTTGCTAACGAAATCAGAAACTTCTTTCGTATCTTACGGCGTTCTCATTAGCGTTTTATGTGTATGAAATCAAATGTAAAATCAAACAAATGAAATACGTAAACTAATATCGATGTAAGCAAGACCCGACGTAGAAATACACATGTTGGTACGTATTTCTGCATTGACGTGAGAGTGTATGAGGGATAGTTTATTTGATACAAAATTCATACAGGTGGAATGAAGAGTTCGAAGTTACCTGATATTTACCTACAATATACATATTTTCTTAGAAATATCAAAGGAACTTTACAGTTCTCTGGATATTGATGGGTTTGTTTGGCTTTAATGTTTTCTTTTAAGCAAGCTTTTGACGTTCAACGTACTCTAGATGTATTGATTCAAGTTTACTCTTATAAAAATGTGTGCTTGTGTTGTTTTCTAACTTTTATAGTACTTAATGTGTGTAATGCATGAATGTTTTACATATAGACTTTAGTTCTTGTGTTGATATTTGGAACAAAGAAATAAATGCTTACAGGTACAATGTGTCGATAATGAAATTACGACATTTATAAGCTAAATACACTGAAAAAAACAAAAATACAGTAACATTCCAGGTGATTTTTACGGCTAAAATATTAACTAGCTCAGGAAATTCCCATCAAGCGGTAAATTTACAATTTCATAATTACAGTGTAGGGATCCTACACCTCGGATATAGAAATCTTATAAACATCAACATTTTACAGTGCATTTTTGCCGATGACGTTTTATATGTCAGGAAGTGAAGCAAATCTACAAGCAAATTTGGTTGTATGAAACACAGTAGTGAATGAAAATGAAACTAAAAATAATAAACTGGCCGCCAGTTTATTACCTTTAGTTGTGGGGTTTTAACTTAGTTGCCTTCACGGCTTCCGGCTAGCTCACACTCTCAGGGTAGGTAATAAATAAATTAATGCAATAATAAAACAAATTTTAATTGAGATGGTGTTAAGGTGGTGTTGAGAAGGTGTTATCTGGAAATTAATGTAGATAATCACAATTAATCTTGGCGATCAAAGGCTGTTGTATTGCCTAATAATATTGAACTGTAAAACGTCATTAATTGTAGATTTGTCTTTTTTTTCCGTTGGAATTGCAAAATGTTAACTATCGAAGAACGTATTTATTTGATTAAATGTTTTGGAATTGGAAACGTATCATATCGATACACTATAGACATCTTTCACGAGAAATTCCCAAACACTGCAGTATCGCGCGAAGCACTGCGCAAACTTGTGCATAAGTTTGATTTAACTGGATCTGTAGTAAATGTTAAGAAACTCAAGAAAAAAATACAATGAAGACGATACGGCTACACTTTTGGCAGTAGATTCAGTGATAGAAACACCAAAATTATCCTTACGGAAACGATCACGAAGACTGAGTATTACTAAATCTCATTTGCAGAGAAACAGTTCCACATAGACTTGAAAATAAAAATGGAGAGAAGCGATGAACGGTTGCCCTGCTCATGCGACGCTGGTACGGCAATGGTTGACAGATCAGTTCGAAGAAGGATGGATGGGAAGATTTCGTGCAATAACTTTTCTTGCTAGATCACCTGACTTGACAGCTCTTGATTTTTTTTGTGGGGTGTTTTAAAGCAGGAAGACCTACCGCATGATCGGGAAATACTAAAAGCACGAATACAGGATGCGGTGAATGAGATAAATGTACCACAAACCATACGCAAAGTCTGTGGTGAATTTAAAAAGGGTGGAGGTATGTGTGGAAGTTGGAGGTGGCCTTGTAGAGTAATTTTTGCTGACTTTGATTAATTGAAATTTTGTACTTAAACTACAAAACATGCAATAAATGATACTCTTCTGTTGAAGCATTTTCATGTTATCTTAATTTGTGAACATCTGTACATTTAATCTTAGATTTTCCGATGGTTAATTTATCTACTCAACAAGCAGACTTTTTATAAAGAATGACTTTTTGTTGTAAAATCAATAATAAAGATTTTTTTCCTCTTGTCAACTCCATCCGGGGACACACGGAAATAAAATCCAAACCGCAACACATTCGTAATATTTCATTCATATCTTATTATTTATTAGAAAAGTTAAGCGGCTTACTCTACCTACAATAACACTAATTATAAATATGGTCTAATAATATCTATAATATATTGGGATCATACAAAAATACATTTTCAAATTGCCCAAAAGGATCAAGTGACCATAATAGTACTCTTCCCTTGGCCTTGAGTCACTTTCAAACTTACTTCGTTTTAGCCAAAAGCATAGCTTTTCATTTGACACATATTTCATTTGTCCTTCTTTTATACAATGTTCGTCTTCAACCACATCTTCTTGCTTTATTTACTGCACAATTTTTTTTGTTTGTTTCTTATTTACGAATAAGTTTCAGCCGGTAACAAAAACCTTGCGGTCGAACATCTGGCGGTTATCTACACTGTAAACGTTGAAAATATATGAATTTACGGTTTTAGGTCGGGAACATTTATGTGGCCACGAGTGTATAAAAACAGGAGCTTTATAACATGGTTTGAGCCTCATATTCTATGTATAATATGCGCTTCCTTTGTCACATACAGTATGCGTTGTTTTATGTTCATATCTTTGTTGCAGATAACGTAGCAACGAGAAACGACGTATCAAAAACAAAAGTAGAAAGGTCTTTAACGTTACTGTAAACACAAGAGAGGACCTCGTCAACTTCACCAAACGCAAATAAAATGAAATGATTTCGGGACCATAACTATCGGAACGATGACGACGACAGACGCCACCGGCAGTCACCATCTGTGGCGTCCCCTAGCGGCCATATCATTGAAAGAGCGTCCCTTCGGTGCGACGGCATCCAACGCGTACGGCAAGGTCGCCGGATCACCTGCCCTTACCAACAAGGCGATGGTATCCGGTTTACTGGCGGTCATGAACAACGTCTCGTCAGCCACTACGTCGTCTACGGACGAGGACAACTCCGTGTGGTATAAGATCGAAAGCAGTGTGCGCGGTAGTGGAAACGGTCCTTTCGGTCAGACGAACTCGACTTATGTGTTTGACGGTTTCTTCAATAGTACTTCGGATCTCTTCGACCCCGCCAACCGCACGAATGGGACCGGAGACAGGCCCGAGGATACCTTTGAGGTGATCACCATGATTGGTACCGCTGTAATTCTAGGACTTCTCATTCTGGCTACCGTCATTGGTGAGTTATTATTGTCTGGCCTGAAAAATTTTGGGGAATTTTAGCGTTACTTGATTTCGTGACTGCTTTAAAACAGGATAAATTATAGATACTCCATCTCAGATTTTATTTATATCCAATCTTTTTTTGCCTGTATTATTCTGATTCAAGTTCCCATATTTGTCTTTTTGTCAGCAAAATAGTTATAGCGGTCAAAAACGTATATCTAGGTGTAATCAGCACGCGTTAATCAACCAGCTAAGAAGTTATTGTTTTAAAATATCAACTGAATCTTCTAATGTATGCAGAATTGTTTGCCTTTATCAAAAAGAATGAATTATATTATAATAGACGTGTGAAAGTATTCTTTTGTCAGATGTTTTACAATTTAAAATTAGTTCATTTCTAACACAAATATTTGCTAGGAATATTGCATTTATATTTGCGAACTAATGGAGCAATTATTATAAAATCGTCGATGTGCCCAATGGCATATACACCCACACATGCTACTACGTTAAAGGATCTTTGACTATACAGTCAACATAGAAGCCCCCAAGACAACCGCAGAAAACGGAAACGTTTGAAGCATAAACATGTCTTTGCTTTTAGCATGATTGGAAGGAGCTCTACTGAAGTTTAATTAAAATTAATTGAAGGTAAGTGATTCATACGAACTTGGTTTAGTTCTAATGTGTTCTTATAACTTTTTTTCTTTAATTTTGATTTTAATAATGTAGTTGCTTCACTAATTTGCTCACTTGGTTTTTGTTTTTGATAGGAGAGTAAGTAAAAGTATCTGTGTAAATATATTTATTTTGAGATACTTAGGTAATCAAATTACTTGAAACCAAGTTACAGGAAAATAGTTATCGATTTATACAGCCTTTTTCAAAATAAATCGATACTTCTGCCCTCTTTTTTGTTTCTAGAGTTGAGATTCGAAGGCAACTAGTAAAAAACTAGTTTCTAATAAAATGCCCTAGGTATATAATATAAAATCCAAAAATATGTTATTATTAAAGATCTAAAGTTACTTTATTGCTGTATTTTAACGAAAAAATAAAGAAAATTTGCTATTTTGTATATTTAGGGTCAATAAGACATATAGTGTGTCCACGGATGGAGTTGACAATAGGTATGATTGACAAAAAAAAATCAGATTAGGAATTCAATATTTGGGAAATAAGTCTAGCTTGGTTTGAAACTTATTTATCGTATGGTTTCGAGTTTTTGAAATCTAGTAGGCCTTTGTAGCTTAGTCAACAGTATTTTTGGTAGAATAATTGAATGAGAGTTTAAGATGGAAATCTCATTATTTTCACGTTAATAATGACATTTCCATATATGCTAGATTGTCGATGTGAAACTATATATTTACCTATGCAGGATAACAATAATTGTAGGATGACTTTAAGCCACTATACATGCGTTAATTAACTAACGCTAATTAAGTTACTTTAAAATTGTGTGTAACACTTGGTTGATATTAGTATACATATGCTTCACCTTACCAAGGATCTTCAGTGCTACTAGTCAACCTAAAGTATTATACGGAAAAATTCGTATATATGCTTAATAATTTAGGTTGACCAGTAGCACTGAAGGGTCTTGATAAGATGATAACATATGTATACTAATATCAACCGGGTGTTACACACATTTTTAATGAGACCTAAAAGTATTTTTGTTTCCGGTGAAGTACCTTTTCCGTTGGCAATATACCAAAATTTTATTAAGAAATATTGTTAAGAATGAAAAATTGGCAAATTTATACAGTTATCGGCCTACTTTAATAACATCCATTGTTTGCCAATTTCATTTCAGGTAACTATTTCAGGTACTATTTGTGTTCACAGTACGCCAATTTGCTACTAAGAAAAATTGGTTAGGAAAAAGTTACAGGGTTATGCAAATTTTCAGATTAATCGGCCTACTTTGATAATAATGATGGATTAATAGTAGGTGGATAAACTAATCATGATTATAATAATAATAACAATTAATGCATTATCAAAGTAAGCCAATCAATATGAAAATTTGCGTAACTCTATAACTTTTTGCTCTGAACATTTTTCCTTAGTAACATATTGGCGAACTCTGGACATAAAATATTTTATTTATTTTACTTGAAACGAAATTGGTAAAGCAGGCCGATGTCTCTGGAAATGTGCCTACCGTCACAACTTTTCACTCTGAACAACATTTCTTATTGTTAGTAACATATTTATTTTGAAATACCTATGTAATCAAATTACTTAAAACCAAGTTACAGGAAAGTAGTTATCGAGCTATACACAATTTTTCAAAATAAATCGATATTTTCTGCCCTCTTTTTTTGTTTCTAGAGTTGAGATTCCAAGGCAACTAGTAAAAAACTACTTTCTAATAAAATGCCCTAGGTGTATGATATAAAATCAATTATTCCACTGGAATTCCATTAGAAGAAAATATGTATTACCAAGTTTTCATTAAAGATTTAAAGTTAGTGAGTAAATACGAGCTAAAGGACGTATTTTTGTTTTAAAACCATTTAAATATTCTTAGTAACATGTTGGCTGACTACCAACGAAAAAGCTTTCTGCCTGAAACTAAAACACCTTTGACTCAGCTGCAAAGACCTATTAGCTTTTAAAAACACGAAAGCAAACGAAAGTTTCAGACCAAGCAGGATCTATCTCCCAAATATTAATTTCCAACTCTTTTTTTGTCTAATATTCGTGGACAGACTGTATGTTTCTTTTAGCTAATAAGTATTTTATATTCTTTTTGATACTTTAGTGAAAGGAATAAAATCATAAGTATGTCAACCTTCAACTTATACAGAGAAACATGACAATGTTGACACAACAAAAAATATTTTTGCTTTTTCTTGCATTGATTCACCCAATCTTAGATCAGATTAGTATATTCTCATTTGTTCGAAAGCACTGACCTTACTGAAGGAAACTGCACCTTTAAATATAACTTTAGTTAATTGCATGTATTCGATCGGTTCTAAGAAATATTTATTTTTATTTTCGAACAACCTTTGGTGTTATTTTACACAAAACTAAAAATGTGAAAAGAAATATTCTCATCTATGAATGCCAAAAATTCTTTCCTTCCCAAATCTATTCTTCACTTTTCTAAATAAGTGCTCTGGTTTAGAGTTATTATAGCAGTTTTGATAATACCTGAGTTCCTCTTACAATGCGAATTAAATTCCTGTATAGTTTGCTGTAGCAATGTAACATTATTAACCGAAACAGTTCTTCGTTTGGTTCAACGTAATTCCGCTATTTAATAAAACAAAAAAAACATTATCTTGAAATAACGCATAATACTTAATCCAATATTCATCTGAATTCTGGATTGGTAAATTGGTTAAAATATACTTCAAAGTTTGTGTTAAAAGGATTAATTTCTTCAGTAACAGTTAAAGGTCTAGTGAATGGACTATCATTTCGGATTGAGTCAAGAACATTTGTGTTATTAATTCTGAATAATGGATTTAAATATTGATTTGAGCATATTTAAATACCAAAATTGGTTAAGCGACACTACACACTTCCTAGGTGTATAATTTTTACTGATATCTATTAAAATTCCATTCTGAATTATTTTTTTTTTTGTGTTAATGTTTGACGTTAAAGTTGACAACATTGCTAATTTAACGGAATGTTTAGCTTCAAAAAATAAGAAAGGTATTAATAGTGCCATGTTTTAGGCAATATTGAACAAGCTGTATATAACCACATATAAAATGAGGCTATTAAAGCCGTGCTGATATTAAATCATGTCCATTTTTTTGACCGATTTTCGATTGATGGACATAAACGAACAAAAACTCGCATAAAGCTCGGATTTAAGTACCGTCAATGTTCTCTCCAAATGATTTACCTCGATCTTTTCAAGAATACAAAAGCGATAGCTTGCTTTATGCATCTCCTGTCAATACGATTCGACCATTCCGGGTCTCGCTTTCGAGTATTTTAGAACGGAGTGCTCTTTTCTGTCGATGGAAACGACGAAATTTTATTGTTGCTTATCAACGAGGAACAGAAAGATACGTGCGGTTCGAGCAGGGTTCTGGGAATTTTACGCATACACGGTTCTGATACCATCATATGGATCTGTTTTATTCGCTCTTGAATGGCGGACGGGCTTATTGATAGGGAGATAGAAAGAGCTGTTCGTGCAGATTTTCTGTTCGGCTCGGAACGGTGTGCTTCCAATTTGTGACGAGCGTCTTGGAGATTGGGGTAGCAGTCATATCTGCTTGTTTAATCAGAAATTTTGCATATTATCTACATCTAACATTTTCTTTAGGGAAAAGTAGTTATTTAAAGTAGTGTTTGTACAGCACTCGTTTTCCTTCTCTTTAAAAGAGAATATGAGGTGATAATATGCTGCGATCTAAAACATCTATAGGGTCTCCTATTCTTACTGCATATACAGTTGGACCAAATTCTGTTGATTTTAAAAGGTGTAGGATGTGGGAGTGTCCTAGGTTAGGAAAAACTTCTTAATCGGTTGTATGTATACCCAGAAGAAAAGCCTTTGCGTAGCATGGTGCTGCGTAATTTTGGAGAATATGGATAGATATTTTGTTATATTCCCCACAGGATCTACATTTTGTGTTTTCTGCTATTTCAAGCCTAGTGGGATGTCTTTTCGGTTCGTAATGATCTGAGAGTAAGTTTATTAGTATAGGGATAATGGGTGGAATGCATAAGACGTAGTAGATGCTAATGCTTCAAGCATGTACAACATTTCTGAAGCATTTACTAGTCTCCGAAGCATATGCAACTATGTATATGTTACATAGAAGAAGGTACTGTGCTTTAGAAGTATCTAGTGGTTTAGTAATATTTACTCCAGTTTAAGTGAAGTTTGTTTTTTGGGAAACTTCGGCCACTGCAAATTAAAGGTGGAATTCTGTGCATATATGTAGCATCCGCAAGGTTATCTGCAACTCTGTAAGCATCTAATGTAAATGCTTACAGAATTACATATAACATCACGAGTGCTACAGATCTGCATAGAATAAGTGTTTTTTAAGTGTCAGCTTTCATGAATGTGCATTGTAGAAAGGTATATAAACAAAGGAGGTACAATGATAATATATATTGTAAATTTTTAAGTAATTATCATAAATTGTGCAGTTTTATAATATATATATATATAATATATATATATATATATATATATATATATATATATATATATATATATATATATGTTTAATTTGTAATAAAATCAAGTTACTTTTTTAATTTGATATTTCGGTTTCAACAGAGGAAATGTAGAGTGGCTTGTAAATTATTTTCTTGATGATCCTGGTGATCCCGTAGGAACAAGAGGTAGAACCTGGTCACCCACTCGAAAAATTGAAGTTTTTTCGAGAAGCTCAGGTGATTCTAGTAAAGTAATTGTAAAATTTGGCAGGTGTAGGACCCTTAAATCATTCTGCATGTGGTTCTTTTTGTTTCAATTTCCACTAAAATGTGGAGAAGCGTAAAGTTTATCACCTCCTCAATTACTGCCGTTGGGCAGGTTCTTATTGCATCAGTTATTTATGAATATGTTTCTTGCTGATTAGTCTTTCTGTTCCACGCCAATCACTCATAAGCGATGGTTGGTCTACATACATCCCAAATAGCATCTTTGGTTTATTTTCTGATCTATTTATTTATAATTAGAAATATCACATCGAATTGAAATCAAAATGTAAATAGTTAAATATAACATAAGGTATATATTATAATGTTTACTGTTGTGTGTTGAATTCATTCGTGCATAAATCAAAAAAAAAAAAAATTAATGCACATGAAATAACATATTTCTTACTATACTTAAATGAAATACAAAATTCAATACCCAGATTAGTGACAAATTACTTATTTCTAACTTACTTTAACTAAAATGCTTAATTGTTATTATTATATAAATACGTTGCCTAAATTTCATTATAATATATATGCAATAATAATAATAATACTATTAATTAGCTAGTGTCATCATCAATAGAATTACGACTATGGTTGTCAAATACTTATTTCTATACAATTAAGATAACTATATCTAAATAGATCAGTGTTGGGCAAGCTAGGGGAAGTGAATAAATTTCTATAGCGATTATACATACTCATGTTTTGTCGGCTCTCAATAAATCACTAGTTAACACTGCTCCCCACTCAAGGCGCGAATAAACACGAGTGTATCTAGTCGCTGTAGAAATTTATTCACTTCTCCTATCTTGCCCAACACTGAAATAGATCGACCGAATTCGGCCAAAAGAATTCGCCAAGCGTACAAAAAGCAGATGACAATAAAAAGTCCTGCAACGTTTTTGGAAAATACTGTAAGATCTTGTGTTTTCTGAGTCCATAAGCAATCTAAACCAATCGAAGGCCAATCTCCGTAACTTTTCATTTTTCCACTAATGGTTTAGGATGAACAAAATCAATTCGAATTCTCTTGTCTAAATTCTCAATTATCAGGTTAGGGAATGTCGCTAGTGGAGTGTGTTTGTATCTGCTTAGAAACTGAAGCAATTTGGTATTAAGAATGTTGACAAATGTGAACAAGTGAAAAAATAGATAATAAACTTATAGGACGGGTAATTGAACACACTATCGAGAGTACTAGTTTTAAATATTGGTGAATTTCAATGTGCTTAAACTGTAAGTTAGTTTAGTTAGTAGTTAGATACTATCCTGTGTAAATGACAAGTTAATGATGTGTGTCAAAGCAGTTGCCATAAGATCACCGATTGTCTTATGTGCCTAGCTTTTTCAGCAAACTTGAAAGGCATATCGACGTTGTCGACTACGTCAAGTTCTTGGATGATCCAGAAGAGTTTATTGTGTAAAATAATGTCCGGATATTTGACCTTCATCTTGTAACATACTCTTCAGCTTTCTACTTCGCGGTATTGAGCTTGTGATTGCTGTTCTTTGGGAAAGCTACTAAGATAATCTTGGTAAAGTTGATATTGAGTGCCACTGGTTGATACCATCTTTTGGTAAATTTGATTCTTCATTGGACTATGTTAGAGAAGGTATTCACAAAATTTTCTCTATCATATATGATTATCATCGACATTATCTTGACAAGCCGTACAAAGTGAGGTAGTTTCGCCCTAGGAAATAGTTGCAACGTCAATGCTTTTGTGGTAGCCTCATATGGGAGCTTTTGTCAGAGACGCCATTTTTCCGTATAAAGGATAAAAATAATTTCCGCAATCGTTGAAAAGCTAGGTTTGAGTTAACATCGAATATCGATCTAACTTCCCGCCACCGCTGTCTGCTCCCTCAAAAACGTAAATTCGTAGATTTAAGATAATGGATAGTACATGGGGACGCGAAGCGCACGCAGATTACGAGACCGAGTTCTCTCTAAACGTTTTGAATCTGGAATCGACGTGTGGTTGTATTTCAATCTGCAGAAGACGCAGGATCAAAGGCAGAACAACGTAGCCGTAGTAATTCGTAGCGGAATATCTGCCAGTACAAGTACTTGCCGGTATTATAAAGTTAAACTTAGTCAATCCGACCGGGTATTATATAAATTTATTATCGCTTCCGGAACGAGTAGATACAAGTGAGATAGGCTCTCAGGCGTGTATTATCCTAATTGGTGGTTGCTCGACGCGGAACAGGGCGTATAAGGAATACTTGGCAGAGACGTGGAAGAAGCTGTGGTCGGAATCAAGACGGCTCAGTGCTACGTCATAAACTTAAATACTCGGTCTAGATAAGTGGCTTTCACGTTGTTTGCTTGTGACGAATTAACACTAGAAATCTAAAAGTAGGGCAAAAAATCTTGTATATGATATTCTTTATCAAAAAAAAATCATTTGTTATACTTATTTTATTCCTTTTATTTTATTTAAAATCTGACAAGTTATTGAAATATTCAGTGTTGATACATAGACATATTAAACTTATTTTACAATATTGCCTGAAAGAAAAAAGGAATTGAGCAAATTAAAATAAGATTCCTAACGAGGACAAATTGTTCTGATTGGCACGCTATTATTGTAGGATTTATAAAATATCGATTTTCCAAATACATATATATGTCCTACAATGGTCTAGGAATTTTTCAATAAATTGGGTCAATTTTTAATATTGTACAGGCTTTCCCACCGAAGATTGGGTCTTTGATTACAGCTCTATTTTTGAGTTTAGGAAAGAGTTTATTATAAAAAAGTTTCACAGAATTCAATGCTGCATAACCTAAAAATATTTTCGACTATGCAGGGTGTTCCAAAAGTAGGAAAACGCATACTTATTCCGTTGTTTTAAATACAACATCCTATATATTATTCCATTTTTAAATCATATGAAGATCCTACTATATGTCTATCTGTAATAACAACCGATATTTGGTAGGCTATGATAATTGTTTTGCCGTAATAATTAAAGATCAAAATTATCAAAAAATAACATGTTTTATGTAATACGTTTTCCGTGATTTCTTCTTTGTTTTTGGAGCTACCTAAAGAGACTTGTGTATAAAAAAGAGTCATCCACATAGAAAAATAGGAAGAATAGAATGAGGGAGGAATTTTCATTCATTTCGTAAAAACTATCCCAAAAGAGGATAGACTTAAGTTCGAACCTTGACGAATTTTTGACATTGATATTTGAGGTCAAACCTTAACGAATGTTTGACATCGATATTTAAGGCCGAACTTCGACGAATGTTTGACATTGATATTTGAGGTCAAACCTTGACAACTGTTTGACATTGATATTTGATGTCAAACCTTGACGAATGTTTTACATCGATATTTAAGGTGGAATGTTTGACATTAATATTTGAGATCAAGCAGAAAAGATTATTTGACATTCACATTTGAAATCAAGCATAAAAGATTGTTTGACATTAATATTTCAGGTCAAACATAGAATGTTGTTTGACATTAACATTTAAGGTCAAGCATAAAAGATTGTTTGACATTAACGTTTGAGGTCAAGCATAGAAGGTTGTTTGATATTAATACTTGAGGTCAAGCATAAAAGATTGTTTGACATTGATATTTGTGGTCAAACCTTGACAAATGTTTGACATTGATATATGAGGGCAAATCTTGACGAATGTTTTACATCGATATTTAAGGTCGAAGGCTTGACATTAATATTTGAAATCAAGCAGAAAAGATTATTTGACATTGATATTTCAGGTCACACCTTGACGAATGTTTGACATTAATATTTGAGGTCAAACATGAAAGAACGCTTGACATTAGTATTTAAGGTTAAACATGAAAGATTGTTTGACAGTGATGTTTGAGGTCAAACCGTGAAGAATGTTTGGCATTAATTTTGAGAGCATACTACGCTGTCAGAGTAAAGTCTTTGTTTGAAACCACTCGGTTTTTATTTATCTTACACTTTATTACAAAACTTGATTTTATTTTATGTGATTTCATAAAATTTCCGGGAAATAATCCGGAATGTAAGATGCTTACATCCCGGATTTCTAAGTGTTTTTAAATTTATTTCAGTACTTCAGCACGTTCTCTCCTTGATAGATTAATATAAGTACTGGAAGTGAGATAACAGCATTTTCTGAAATCTTCCTGAGCTAAATACGTAATATGTAGTAAGCGAAGTAAATTGCTTTATTCGACTTCCGTCTACTGAAATGCAATTAAAATGTCCTTAGTTCCTTTTGATTTGTTATAAATTTAAGCTAATGGGCTAATTATGTTTTTCCTCAGTTTTATTTTCAAGAATTCTGAACTGGTTTTCTCGGAAAGGCTTGTCGCGTATTTACATGTTTGTATTTCATCGACTTTTCAGATTAATAAGTAATTGCTGGTTGACATCCAACCATACCACAGTTCAATTGAATATACTGAAAGAGTAATTACATTACAATTATTTGTGGTACGGTTATTAGGTTTTTGTGTAATTAATATTGCTTTCAGGCACTAAAAATTGTTTTGGGAACAGCGCGCCTGTGATTAAAATGTCGACCGTTATTAATCCGCTATCGTAAATGTGCCAATCCTATATCCCCCTGTGTGATCAATAAATCCATGCGGAACCGTATCATATATTACAATGTTGGATGTACCTTTGATCATACCCTGATTTCTAATATGAATATATTATTAAAGGGTGTTGTATGTTAACGAATACGAATACATTTAACAGAATTAAACACGTTACAAAATATTGTGTAGACACAAGATTTTAATGTAATTAACGTAGGTATTAAATTAATTAAATTAATAATAAAACAGATTCTTATGGTTAATATGGTACGATGTGTGATTTTCTTTTTTGTTATTCGCAATCGAATTATATGTGTTTTTCCTTTTACTTGGTGTAGTACAGGGGCATAACCACCATATCCACCCCACCAATGACCAACGGCATCTGAGCCCATTTTTTACATATATAAGCTTTTAACACAAGTTCAATTGAATTAAAAATAGGCTTAATGGGAATATAAAGCAACACCATTTTTTAAATCATTGAATATTTGAATAATTAATATTATGAATATATAATAAGCTTTATCAAAAATTTACCATATTTCCAACATTTTTAAATGCGTTTTAATAAATGCGGATTATTTTCGGTGTGCAGCATATTCGCTAAATTTGCTGCCCAATGCAGCTAAAGAAATTTCCAAGGTCCAACAATTTCTTGATGATTCACGCAGCTCCACTAAATTTTTACCTAAAACGTTCCGATGCAATGGTCTCTTTATATTTAAATTCACGTTTACCCTTAACGACTTTTCGGATATTCCTAGGATCATTTTCCCGAGAAGAAATTCCGATGATTAAAGCAGTTACCATGGCACAGTACCAGATCTTACAAATGAAAACGTAAATACTGTTAAACCATATGGAATTAACTTTATTTTTAGCTATACAGCCACCTTTATTCATTAATTTTGTTTGTTTGTGTTCGCCGGTCTTCGTTTCAATTCTTAGGGTGCCGCGTCCCCATGCGTTGCATATTTGTCTTACGCACCCTTCAATCTCCACCAGCGGTCCGTGCTTATATAAGCCGTATATTTACCGCGATCGTGGCAGACCTCACCGGTACCTGATGCTTTTCCCTGACCTGACTATAGATCGTAGTGGCCTTTCGGGTGTGACAGAACGATAGTTTTCTCCGTTCCTGCAGGGCTATAGATAGTAGTCGCTCTTCGGGTATGACACGACGTTAGCTTTGCCGCCCTTGTCTGATTGTAGGCGGTAATTGCCTCTCGGGCGTGGCACGGCGCGATCTTCGGTCTGGTGTTAGATTGTAGTTTGTAGTCACCCCTGGGGCGTGATACTACGTTAGTTTGACGATGGTCGCCGTAAAATTCGCAATTAGAATTCGGTATTTTGAGGTAATATTTGATACATCGATTAGTGCCGATTGGTTTCCATATTACAAATCAAAAAGCTTTGGTTCATATAAACCCCTGTATCATACTTGTATCTATATTTAATATATATATATTTCCCGACAAGTAAGCCGAAAACTCCGTTGAAAATACTGTATACATCATTGTTGTATATTTAATATTAAATGTGACTTCGCTTACCTGTATGATGTACGTGTATGCACGATACCAACGATTTGTTGCACTGATTTTATTTAAAAACTGTTGCGTACATCAAAGTAAGAACTGGGGAAACTTAATAATAAAAATGATATTTTGCCGTTATATTTATATAACCGACATTAGTCACTATTATATAAATCAGATATTTTATTTTAATTTGTTCAACCATTGAAAAATTCTTACTTTAAATTCATTCTGTTGATACGTTTTAGATTATCTATTTAAAACCAATCCATAATTAATAATTAAATAATTAGCTGAAGCGGATCAATTTTATTTGTGCAAAAGACATCAGTAGACAAACAAAATATTTTTTCATTTCTTGTTTTCTAGTTATGACGTCGTTACTTGCTTGTATTTTCAATTTCCAGTGCCAATAATTTTTCTTCTCTTTTCCGAGTTCCATAATATTTCATAGTGGGGGTTACTTTTCTGCCGTTCACATACAAAATATTATCTCAAAATGATTTAGCAATGCATCCAAAGTACTAGTTAGTGCCAATTTTTTAATGGGAAATATTCTAAACAATGGCATGAACTGTTGTACTTCTGTTTTAGATCTTAAAAATTATTTCTGCTAGTTATCGTGTGCTTCGTGCAAAGTTGGTATGTATATTGTTAACTATTTTAAGGACACTCTGTATAATGATTAACAAGTTAGTAGCACGAAATTAAAAAAAAAACACAAGTACTTAGTTATTTAGATATACTTTAACATGATGCAAATGGGAACATCAACAGAGAATATTGAATAAATTCATCGATATATTGTTTTAAAATCCACCTTAACCTATTTATCACCGTATTATTCTACAAAATTAATCAGAGAGGTTTATTCTGCGCATTAATCCTTAGGTAAATTAATTTTGTTTGCAGAATAAATTCTCTCCCATTTATTCCGCGCTTAAATTAATAAACTTGGGAGAACTCGCTAATGTCTTAGACGACAAACAAATTTAAAAGTTTTTCCCCACGATTTTGAGAGCATTTAATTTTTTCTAAGCGTTGAATAACTAACAAAGTTAAATTGGGTACTGCGGAGACTATGGTTTGGTTCTTTCAATAAATAAATACGTTTGTTACTGCCAGAGTATTTATATACTTATTTGTTTGTTGACACGAGCGAGGAAACAATACTTGCTTTTAGTACATAGGATTTAATGGGTACGTAAGACAGTATGCAAAGATATAACGCAGTATTGATTTTCTTTTCTAGTTATCTCCTTCAATATGCTTAATTTCTTGTGCTGTTACTAACGTTAGTAAAACTAAAATTATGAAGTGTTTAAAGATATATGGTTCTTAATATTTAAACTTTGAAATATGTCAACAACTAAAAACTTACCTTGATTTCGAAGCTGCAGTCAAAGTAGTTAAATCTATGGGATTAATATGATAATCCACTGATAAATGCCGCATTGCTTCTCTGTTCTCGCAAAGTGCACCTGTCATTAAGTAGTCGACTATTTGAAGTAGCTTATGCTTAGGCCTCAATTGAACATACTGAAACGATCCTTCTAACTTAAATTTTCTCTGTGTAGCATTAAAGTTGGTTACGCAATGAACTTATGCAATAGGGTTGAAGAACTTGACACAGATCTGCTACCATTCGTAATTCGCAATCGTATATTATTTTAAAACATGTTATAGTTTCGGTGAAAATATTTACGTTCTTCATGTTAAAATTATCGTAGAATAAGTAAAAAATAAGTAATAAATTTTTACTGTCAAATTACCAGTATTAAATTCAACACGAGCAGTCGATAAAATTGAATTAGCCTAGTCAATAAAATAAAATATTATAGTAGTTGATTAATTATATTCTAAGTATCCAATGAATGATTTAAATTGAAAGGTTAGATAAGAGTAAATAAACACGTTCTTTCGTTCATACAGCAATTTAATATATGATGACTAGTTTCGGTTTTTAACAGCCATCTTCGGATCAACGTCAATAGGTTAAATCTATCTATCATTTTTAACTTAATGATAGACAATTTTCTTCTTCTTCCCTCTCATTAGCACTAGAAGCGCTTTTGGACCTACCACCCTTACACATTGTTGTTGATAGGGAGGCCGGATTAACTGCAATTTGCCTATGGTAAATAACGAATCAATCGCCACATATTCATGTCTGGGGGGATCAACAAGGCGCTGCAATCGGATATTTCCAATGACATGCCCTCACACGTGATGTGTAATCGACCAACGTTCAATGGATTCTTTACTACCTTCTTTGCAAACGAATCGAACAGCATTCTTCATATCTAATTTATTTTGCCTGACTTTCGAATTGCTCTAAATAGTTTTAATCTTTCTTATATTGTTATGACTGTCATTATAAAATACAATTTTTTGTTTATCAGAGTCAAGGACTCTCCTTTGAACTTTTCCGACAGATCTGGTATGTATTGTTATGGCGTTTCCACCAGAAGTTTCCATACCAGAAGCCTATCAGGACTTTTATTACAGGCTTTTAGAAACCGAAGGAATAAGTGGCCTTTTTGAGGTTTCAAATATGTCAGGATTATTTTTTTGACAATTTGATATACATATCAGTTTGTATTCAATTTGCATTTAGTAGGTGGGTGAACTCGATCCCAAGTCCAAACTGGGATGTTTGTCATTGCTTGTCAATGTAATATGTCATGTAAAAAATCGAATAAAAGAATAAGAAATTGTATCACTAGACCAGAAACAGTTTTGGAAGTATGAGTACGGTTCGTACGAATACTTGCAAAAGAGTTTCTGGCCGTGTGATACATACTATATTTTGGACGGACAAATCTTAATTTTGAGTTGAAAATGGAAAAGAAATGTTAACGCTAGCAGAGATATGGTACACTAGAGAAAGTTAACTTAACGATAGAAAGTTGCTACGCCTGTGTAAGGTAGTAGGGACCGATTATGAAAGGTTCTGGTATCAATTCATAGAGGGCGCTCGCGTCACTAAGAGTGCGAAATTTGAATGTATATCCTATTGTTTTCCTCTTATATAATTATTGTTTGAAAATTGAATGCATTATTATTGCAAGCGTATATTCTATGCAAAAACATGATAAATTATTACAATAATACAATCAATTTTCAAGCAATAACATCAATTTGTAAATGTATAAAGGTATTTTTGGAAATAAACAAATATTTCGCAGAGAAAAAGGATTGTATTTTTTATAATTTTATAATTAAAAGAGGTGAATTAACGTTAAATGTTTATAGCACAAAAAATATTTATGAAGTATGGACCATTACAATGGCAAAAAGTTCTTAAAGAGGCAGAGGCCTGAATTCACGAGGAATCTACTGAATAAAGACAGGAAGAATGTCAAAATGATTGCAGGTCTGCTGACTGGTCACTGTAGACTGAATAGGCATACGTACAACATAGACCTGGCAGATGATGCAAGAGGAGGCAGTATCTGCAGGTGCTGCATGTGCTGTGCCAGTTCATTGACACAGCACATGAACTGGTGTTTCTTCTGGCGAGGACAAGGTTTCTAGTATTGGAGGAGAAGAACCCCACAGCTGGTAGCTACATAAAGAAGCCGCTCTCAAAGGTGATAGGCCTAATTAAGAGGGCACAATAAGAGAGCGTTCTCTAGGAAAAAGGGATCATAATAGATCTGAAAAGGTCGCGATGAAACAGGTCCATAGGCCACTCCAATCCTAATCTAATCTAATCTAATCTGGCGATCGAGATTGCCAAGGGAACGCCGAAAATTTTCAACTTCTAAATTAACATCCTATTAAACCAATAATAAAATTATGTTCATTCGCATAAAGCCTGTGTAAAATAAATTTTAAATGATCTGTATTTATTGATTTTTAATATTTTATATATTGAAACAATCGCTATAGCATAAGGCGGTTGTATATCGCACAAATAATTCTATGCAACGTGAAAAAATTAAACATGCTTTGAAGATTCTTTTTTAGAATGTTTTTCCTTACAGTATCATGTTCTGGGAATCAACATACAAGACTGTTAGAAAGAATTCTCTTTACTGAAAACTCGGAAAATAATGTGAAAAAATAGAAGGCATAAAGATATCCCATTTCAAACCGTTTACACAAGAAAGATATTATTTCACTCGTTTTCTTCGGATCTTCCTCCTTTCGTCTCCCTGTTAAATACTTTTTAATTTGAAAAGTTTGCGCAGTTCCGTAATTACTCGGAAACGAGGGAGGCTTTCTTTTAATGTCACTCGCTTTATTTCGCCCTTTACACCAATAAACTTCAATTTGTAGGGGTTTCTTTCCTATACAGAAGTTAGAATATCATTTTGAACGGCATTGGATGTATTTGGCGTTCAATTCGAAACTCGGTTACGAAGTTTGCACATGCCGGGCGATTGGATTTACGAATTTAATTGCGAGAGACGCTTAAACTAACATAACAATGTGCTAGCAAAAGGAAGGGGCGCGTTGTAAACTTGTGCATGCTGTTGTATGAATCTCATTTATGTAACGATTGGAATAAGTAAAATTTGATTATGCAAGCAGAACCTTAATCCCAATTTACAATGTTAGTTATTGCTTATATTTACCTATCATGTGTTACGATATCTTTGCAGGGTTCATGAACGGGTTTGGAATTAAAAAGCCAACACATCAAAAATCATTTCATAAAACATTTTTTTGTAGCTTACATAACATATTGTGTTTTGTTAGTACAAGCAACGAAATATTTTGTGTTTGGCAGTACGGATACCTCCCGCGGCGAGGACGGAAGAAATATGAAACACATGTGTGTTTCAGCACATGCTGAAATTGCAATTTTATGGCCGCCGTCGGCGTCATTATTTCCCGTCATTCGTTAGGGAGTTCTGGACGGAACGATTTAATGAATTGTTCAATCAAATACTGCGCGACAGCTTATTGAAATCGATAATTTCAGCATTCTATGCCAGGTTAGAAATGGATAGGTAGTAAAATGAAGGATGTGAGGATTTCGAAAATTAAATCGAGGCTGCGAAAGCAATTTACTTTGTTAAAACTGATGTTTCTAATGATTACCCCTTATTTGATCAATTTTTGTATATACAAGAATATTATTTAATTTTACGTCCCCAGGTCTTGGGAATATAGTCCTAAAGCATGCAAGATGTTATTAAGTTAGGAGTTGTAACAGCTAAATTCACTTGAGTTAAGAGGATTTATTCAGCTGTTAAGGAGATGTACTAAGATGGCTCAGATAGCATTCTAAATGTTTGCGACCGAAAGCAATGCCTTTCAAGTTAATAATAATAAAAGGCGACAGGTGTGTCCTTTTCTACTCTCTGTCGCACACCATAGGCGTCGCCCTATCTAGAGCGTGTAAATCGGGTGTGAAAAAGTCGGGCGGACTAACCGCGCACGGAGAAACGGATTAAAAGGGAAATAATAGATGGGTGAAGGGGTAGCGGGGATGGCACGATAATAGGCGTATCGTTATTAATAATTAAAAGTAGGAAAAGAGGAGAAAATTCGCACAAAAAATTAGATCGTAGTAGGCGGTGAGAAGCGAACGCCGCTGCAGACCGAGAAATGTCATCGAAGCGGATTTCGATGGATTTGGAACGTCAAAGTTGGGCTATTTCGTACGATCGCTGCTACGCTATGGTTGCACTTGAAAGTGGGCTCGATGTCGACAACAGTTCTTACATGTTTCCTCTTACGGTTCGAACCCTAAAATAAGGTCGAAACGCGATATTTTTCTCAAAATGAGTCGATTTATAGTGGTGTGTTTTTCACTACAAGATCATAACGACGGTACAAATAATCGTCACATAGGAGCATAGATGGCGCCACATATATCATTATTATTATTATATTAAAATCGATTTCGACCGTAGGGTCGTTTTGTTAATGCGAAAGGTAAGTTTAGAAAATCCGGACGGGGTTACGGAACATATTTTAAAAGCGTTAAGGTGTTTTCACGATTCAATTTTCTAGAAAAACCACGAAAACACTTCGTTACGATTGTAGAAATAAACACTAGCGCTACTAGATGGCGACAAGATAGATAAAATAAATTTCAACTTAAAACGGGCTTTTTCAAAGCCAAGCTGCATTTGAATTACATTAATTGGTAGTTGTGAATAATTTGTATTTTAATATTTATTATATTCGGAAACATTTTAAAATATAAACTGTTAGAATGTTACGTTATTTTTTTACTGTTTGTATTATGCGCATGCCCAAACGGCACGTTGTATTATGTTTCTCAGTCGTCAGACACAGTCCACTAATACACGTCATTACGAACACATCGTTTTATTTTGAGTGCTATTAAAACATCAGTTTCAATCATTTTCTTTCAATAAAACACACAACATTTTGGTCCAAACGAGTCGGATTCGCACGTTGGTACATCAGAACCATCAGTACGAAGATCGAAAGCATTAAGAACATCGAAAAAACATCCACACGCCACACGGGTAGAACGAATACCGCACATCGCCATCTTCCACAAAAAACACGTGGTGACTTCCATTAACGTTACATGTAAGTCCTTTTTTCCTTTCGCTATTTCGATTATTACAGTGCAAAAACAACATTCAGAATTGATATATACACGTTTAAAAACGTACAATGTCGATAGAAACATTAATAAAAAAGCGTGGTGCTATGAAAGCGCAAATAACATTGTTTGAAAAGTATTTGACGGATTTTTCTAATAAAATTACGCAAACAGACAAAATTCCCGTAGTAACAGAACTGAAAATACGTCTTTCTCGATTTGAAAATTTATTACAACAATTTGACGAAATACAGCGCGAATTCGAAGTATTGCACAGCGATAGCGAATTACAAGTTACAGAGCGCGAACAATTTGAGAATAATTTTTATAAATTACTGACCAACGCTAAAATTAAAGTAAATTCGTATGAAGAAACCGTTGACGCAGGTGCTAACAATGCTGAATCTATTCATGTATCAGAAGTTAGTGTATTAAATAACATAAAATTGCCACAAATTATTTTGCCTAATTTTAATGGAAATTATGAGAATTGGTTAGAGTTTTGCGATACTTTCGAATCTTTAATACATAACAGCGACAGTATTAATGATATCCAAAAATTTCATTATTTGCGAGCGTCAGTATAATAATAATAAATATAAAAATCGTCAAATTGGAATTGTAGTTATTATTATGAGAGTGGATCATTTTATTTAAACGCAGAATATTTATATAATTAGCCCTAAGTAAAGATAATCTCATATTCGGTGTCTACTATCACTACATCCCTATCGACATAGGGAAAATAAGCCATTGGGAAACGCAAGGAAAGACACATATCTCCTTTAATCTACCAGCGATTGCGCGTGTGCAGATTCTAAGAATTTTAATACTACATTATTTGGCGGAAACCAAGTAAAATTCTGCGAATGTTTAATCTCTGACCGAAAGGCTTGCGCGGTACGTTTGGCGCATAACAACAAGGGGATTAGTTGTCGCTACGACTGTCATGATACAAATATACTTTCCTTTTGTAGTTTATAAAAAACTTCAAGTGTATTCGTATATAATTATTTGAAGAAATAAATTTACTGAAGCCATTACTTTGATTGCAAAAAGTATTTAAGGTTTAGTTTTATAAAAAAAAATTTAATGTAGATCTATAAAATAATTTATCAAACATAAATGCCCACTGGCAAATTTATATTAGCAAACTGTTAAAAAACATACACTTTCAAAATTGTTACCTACCTTTAAATAGTTATTCTTTCTTAATGTTTTATTTTCATTGCTTTTTATGACGGCACAAATTCGAATTACAGTTTTTAGAATTTTGTGTAAAATATATAGATCAGATTTTTGACTTCAAACTTCCTTAATAATAATATTGAAAATACGAACAAGAAAACATTTATTAAGTATATGTGAAATTGTTTTGGTAAAACTATTATTACAAAAAGTATTTGGTTTAATTATTTTGTTCTTCTAGGGATTTTTCATAGAAAGTTTGTCCATTCAATTGAAAGAAATAAATCAGTAAACCGTTTGTTTTTCAATATTCTTACTTTGCGGGTATTGATATTATTTGTAAAGGTAAAAAGATATATCAAGTGGATATTTATTTATTAACGTAACAAGTTATATACACCCTATTATAACTGAAATAAAATCAATTTAAATTAAATCCACCTACAAAAATAAATTATTGTTTACAAAAATACTTATAATGACGATAAAAAAATACCCAGAAAAAAAATACGAACACTTGATTGAAATAATGTGAAAAATAATCGCTACACAACTTGCAGACTTACTCCAAAAAAAAAAAAGGAAAGGAAAACCAATTTTTTATGTCTATATTTAAAACACAACCTTACATTCTCTAGAATGACTGAATGCTTAAAAATGATTGGCTAATATGAATACAAAAACATCTATTTTTAGAACTAGAAATAAAACTTGGAATTATTGGAATTCAATAGGGCATAACTTAAAAATATTTTTGACTATATAGACTGTCCAACCGAAGACTTGGTCTTTGATTACAGTTCTATTTTTGATTTTAGGAAAAAGACTTTCTATATATTATTCCATTTTTAAATTTTACGTAGAAAAATAAAATATCAGACATAATATCGGGGATTTTTACACGATTTTTTGGGTCACTATTTGCGAATATAGAATCAAAAACAAGATGGCGCGATTAAAACGGAAGAAGAGTATTAAAAAAAATGGCATTTTGCAACAGATATTTGTGTTCAAAGCCTTTTGTAGTGCTGAATTCGATTCTTACAAGAGTTTTTAGAAAAATAAAATGGAGGATTCAATATTGAAGAGAAAATTTTGAAATATAGGGGACATTTTGCAACAGACGTTCGTATGCAAGCGTTTTTAAGGTCGCTAAATTTGATTCTGATATTAGTTTTTGGCAAAATAAAATGGCGGACGCAATATGGGGCAGAGACTTTTGAAATATAAAAGAAAACGCAATTTTTTTTTGAAGGCTTGAGACTTATGCAATTTTTTGGGCCACTATTTGCGAATATAGAATCAAATACATGATAGCGCGACTAAAATGGAGGAATATTATTAAAAAAATGACATTTTGCAACAGACATTTGTGGGTGTTTGGATCGTTGCATTTGATGCTGATAATATTTTTTGGAAAAATAAAATGGCGAATAAAGTGGGAAGAAAATTGAAATATAGGGAAAATCGCCAACTATTTTTTTAAAGCTGTAACTTATGGGATGTTATAAATGGGAAAGGGAATGGGAAAGGGAATGGAAGGAAGGGAAGGAATGGGAAAGGGAATGGGAAAGGGAATGGGAAAGGGAATGGGAAAGGGAATGGGAAAGGGAATGGGAAAGGAATGGGAAAGGGAAGGGAAGGGAATGGGAAGAGAATGGGAAAGGAATGGGAAGGAATGGGAAAGGAATGGGAAAGGGAATGGGAAGGAATGGGAAAGGGAATGGGAAAGGGAATGGGAAAGGGAATGGGAAAGGGAATGGAAAGGAATGGGGAATGGAAAGGGATTAATAATAATAAAAGGCGACAGGTGTGTCCTTTTCTACTCTCTGTCGCACACCATAGGCGTCGCCCTATCTAGAGCGTGTAAATCGGGTGTGAAAAAGTCGGGCGGACTAACCGCGCACGGAGAAACGGATTAAAAGGGAAATAATAGATGGGTGAAGGGGTAGCGGGGATGGCACGATAATAGGCGTATCGTTATTAATAATTAAAAGTAGGAAAAGAGGAGAAAATTCGCACAAAAATTAGATCGTAGTAGGCGGTGAGAAGCGAACGCCGCTGCAGACCGAGAAATGTCATCGAAGCGGATTTCGATGGATTTGGAACGTCAAAGTTGGGCTATTTCGTACGATCGCTGCTACGCTATGGTTGCACTTGAAAGTGGGCTCGATGTCGACAACAGTTCTTACATGTTTCCTCTTACGGTTCGAACCCTAAAATAAGGTCGAAACGCGATATTTTTCTCAAAATGAGTCGATTTATAGTGGTGTGTTTTTCACTACAAGATCATAACGACGGTACAAATAATCGTCACATAGGAGCATAGATGGCGCCACATATATCATTATTATTATTATATTAAAATCGATTTCGACCGTAGGGTCGTTTTGTTAATGCGAAAGGTAAGTTTAGAAAATCCGGACGGGGTTACGAACATATTTAAAAGCGTTAAGGTGTTTTCACGATTCAATTTTCTAGAAAAACCACGAAAACACTTCGTTACGATTGTAGAAATAAACACTAGCGCTACTAGGATGGCGACAAGATAGATAAAATAAATTTCAACTTAAAACGGGCTTTTCAAAGCCAAGCTGCATTTGAATTACATTAATTGGTAGTTGTGAATAATTTGTATTTTAATATTTATTATATTCGGAAACATTTTAAAATATAAACTGTTAGAATGTTACGTTATTTTTACTGTTTGTATTATGCGCATGCCCAAACGGCACGTTGTATTATGTTTCTCAGTCGTCAGACACAGTCCACTAATACACGTCATTACGAACACATCGTTTTATTTTGAGTGCTATTAAAACATCAGTTTCAATCATTTTCTTTCAATAAACACACAACATTTTGGTCCAAACGAGTCGGATTCGCACGTTGGTACATCAGAACCATCAGTACGAAGATCGAAAGCATTAAGAACATCGAAAAACATCCACACGCCACACGGGTAGAACGGATACCGCACATCGCCATCTTTGACAAAAAACACGTGGTGACTTCCATTAACGTTACATGTAAGTCCTTTTTCCTTTCTCTATTTCGATTATTACAGTGCAAAAACAACATTCAGAATTGATATATACACGTTTAAAAACGTCAATGTCGATAGAACATTAATAAAAAAGCGTGGTGCTATGAAAGCGCAAATAACATTGTTTGAAAAGTATTTGACGGATTTTTCTAATAAAATTACGCAAACAGACAAAATTCCCGTAGTAACAGAACTGAAAATACGTCTTTCTCGATTTGAAAATTTATTACAACAATTTGACGAAATACAGCGCGAATTCGAAGTATTGCACAGCGATAGCGAATTACAAGTTACAGAGCGCGAACAATTTGAGAATAATTTTTATAAATTACTGACCAACGCTAAAATTAAAGTAAATTCGTATGAAGAAACCGTTGACGCAGGTGCTAACAATGCTGAATCTATTCATGTATCAGAAGTTAGTGTATTAAATAACATAAAATTGCCACAAATTATTTTGCCTAATTTTAATGGAAATTATGAGAATTGGTTAGAGTTTTGCGATACTTTCGAATCTTTAATACATAACAGCGACAGTATTAATGATATCCAAAAATTTCATTATTTGCGAGCGTCAGTATAATAATAATAAATATAAAAATCGTCAAATTGGAATTGTAGTTATTATTATGAGAGTGGATCATTTTATTTAAACGCAGAATATTTATATAATTAGCCCTAAGTAAAGATAATCTCATATTCGGTGTCTACTATCACTACATCCCATAGGGACATAGGGAAAAATAAGCCATTGGGAAACGCAAGGAAAGACACATATCTCCTTTAATCTACCAGCGATTGCGCGTGTGCAGATTCTAAGAATTTTAATACTACATTATTTGGCGGAAACCAAGTAAAATTCTGCGAATGTTTAATCTCTGACCGAAAGGCTTGCGCGGTACGTTTGGCGCATAACAACAAGGGGATTAGTTGTCGCTACGACTGTCATGATACAAATATACTTTCCTTTTGTAGTTTATAAAAAACTTCAAGTGTATTCGTATATAATTATTTGAAGAAATAAATTTACTGAAGCCATTACTTTGATTGCAAAAAGTATTTAAGGTTTAGTTTTATAAAAAAAAATTTAATGTAGATCTATAAAATAATTTATCAAACATAAATGCCCACTGGCAATTTATATTAGCAAACTGTTAAAAAACATACACTTTCAAAATTGTTATCTACCTTTAAATAGTTATTCTTTCTTAATGTTTTATTTTCATTGCTTTTTATGACGGCACAAATCGAATTACAGTTTTTAGAATTTTTGTGTAAAATATATAGATCAGATTTTTGACTTCAAAACTTCCTTAATAATAATATTGAAAATACGAACAAGAAAACATTTATTAAGTATATGTGAAATTGTTTTGGTAAAACTATTATTACAAAAAGTATTTGGTTTAATTATTTTGTTCTTCTAGGGATTTTTCATAGAAAGTTTGTCCCTTCAATTGAAAGAAATAAATCAGTAAACCGTTTGTTTTTCAATATTCTTACTTTGCGGGTATTGATATTATTTGTAAAGGTAAAAAGATATATCAAGTGGATATTTATTTATTAACGTAACAAGTTATATACACCCTATTATAACTGAAATAAAATCAATTTAAATTAAATCCACCTACAAAAATAATTATTGTTTACAAAATACTTATAATTGACGATAACAAAAATACCAGAAAAAAAAATACGAACACTTGATTGAAATAATGTGAAAAATAATCGCTACACAACTTGCAGACTTACTCCAAAAAAAAAAAAGGAAAGGAAAACCAATTTTTTATGTCTATATTTAAAACACAACCTTACATTCTCTAGAATGACTGAATGCTTAAAAATGATTGGCTAATATGAATACAAAAACATCTATTTTTAGAACTAGAAATAAAACTTGGAATTATTGGAATTCAATAGGGCATAACTTAAAATATTTTTGACTATATAGACTGTCCAACGAAGACTTGGTCTTTGATTACAGTTCTATTTTTGATTTTAGGAAAAAGACTTTCTATATATTATTCCATTTTTAAATTTTACGTAGAAAAATAAAATATCAGACATAATATCGGGGATTTTTACACGATTTTTTGGGTCACTATTTGCGAATATAGAATCAAAAACAAGATGGCGCGATTAAAACGGAAGAAGAGTATTAAAAAAAATGGCCATTTTGCAACAGATATTTGTGTTCAAAGCCTTTTGTAGTGCTGAATTCGATTCTTACAGAGTTTTTTAGAAAATAAAATGGAGGATTCAATATTGAAGAGAAAATTTTGAAATATAGGGGACATTTTGCAACAGACGTTCGTATGCAAGCGTTTTTAAGGTCGCTAAATTTGATTCTGATATTAGTTTTTGGCAAAATAAAATGGCGGACGAGGGGGGCAGAGACTTTTGAAATATAAAAGAAAACGCAATTTTTTTTTTGAAGGCTTGAGACTTATGCAATTTTTGGGCCACTATTTGCGAATATAGAATCAAATACATGATAGCGCGACTAAAATGGAGGAATATTATTAAAAAAAATGACATTTTGCACAGACATTTGTGGGTGTTTGGATCGTTGCATTTGATGCTGATAATATTTTTTGGAAAAATAAAATGGCGAATAAAGTGGGAAGAAAATTGAATATAGGGAAAATCGCCAACTATTTTTTTAAAGCTGTAACTTATGGGATGTTTATAAATGGGAAAGGGAATGGAAAGGAATGGGGAAGGGAATGGGAAGGGAATGGGAAAGGAATGGGAAAGGAATGGGAAAGGGAATGGGAAAGGAATGGGAAAGGGAATGGGAAAGGGAATGGGAAAGGGAATGGGAAAGGAATGGAAAGGAATGGGAAAGGGAATGGGAAAGGGAATGGGAAAGGGAATGGGAAGGGAATGGAAAGGGAAGGAAAGGGAATGGGAAAGGGAATGGGAAAGGGAATGGGAAAGGGAATGGGAAAGGGAATGGGATTAATAATAATAAAAGGCGACAGGTGTGTCCTTTTCTACTCTCTGTCGCACACCATAGGCGTCGCCCTATCTAGAGCGTGTAAATCGGGTGTGAAAAAGTCGGGCGGACTAACCGCGCACGGAGAAACGGATTAAAAGGGAAATAATAGATGGGTGAAGGGGTAGCGGGGATGGCACGATAATAGGCGTATCGTTATTAATAATTAAAAGTAGGAAAGAGGAGAAAATTCGCACAAAAATTAGATCGTAGTAGGCGGTGAGAAGCGAACGCCGCTGCAGACCGAGAAATGTCATCGAGCGGATTTCGATGGATTTGGAACGTCAAAGTTGGGCTATTTCGTACGATCGCTGCTACGCTATGGTTGCACTGAAAGTGGGCTCGATGTCGACAACAGTTCTTACATGTTTCCTCTTACGGTTCGAACCCTAAAATAAGGTCGAAACGCGATATTTTTCTCAAATGAGTCGATTTATAGTGGTGTGTTTTTCACTAAAGATCATAACGACGGTACAAATAATCGTCACATAGGAGCATAGATGGCGCCAATATATCATTATTATTATTTATATAAAAATCGATTTCGACCGTTAGGGTCGTTTGTTAATGCGAAAGGTAAGTTTAGAAAATCCGGACGGGGTTACGGAACATATTTTAAAGCGTTAAGGTGTTTTCACGATTCAATTTTCTAGAAAAACCACGAAACACTTCGTTACGATTGTAGAAATAAACACTAGCGCTACTAGATGGCGACAAGATAGATAAAAATAATTTCAACTTAAAACGGGCTTTTTCAAAGCCAAGCTGCATTTGAATTACATTAATTGGTAGTTGTGAATAATTTGTATTTTAATATTTATTATATTCGGAAACATTTTAAAATATAACTGTTAGAATGTTACGTTATTTTTTTACTGTTTGTATTATGCGCATGCCCAAACGGCACGTTGTATTATGTTTCTCAGTCGTCAACACAGTCCACTAATACACGTCATACGAACACATCGTTTATTTTGAGTGCTATTAAAATCAGTTTCAATCATTTTCTTTCAATAAACACACAACTTTTGGGTCCAAACGAGTCGGATTCGCACGTTGGTACATCAGAACCATCAGTACGAAGATCGAAAGCATTAAGAACATCGAAAAACATCCACACGCCACACGGGTAGAACGAATACCGCACATCGCCATCTTCCACAAAAAACACGTGGTGACTTCCATTAACGTTACATGTAAGTCTTTTTCCTTTCGCTATTTCGATATTACAGTGCAAAAACACATTCAGAATTGATATATACACGTTTAAAAACGTACAATGTCGATAGAAACATTAATAAAAAAAGCGTGGTGCTATGAAAGCGCAAATAACATTGTTTTGAAAAGTATTTGACGGATTTTTCTAATAAAATTACGCAAACAGACAAAATTCCCGTAGTAACAGAACTGAAAATACGTCTTTCTCGATTTGAAAATTTATTACAACAATTTGACGAAATACAGCGCGAATTCGAAGTATTGCACAGCGATAGCGAATTACAAGTTACAGAGCGCGAACAATTTGAGAATAATTTTATAAAATTACTGACCAACGCTAAAATTAAAGTAAATTCGTATGAAGAAACCGTTGACGCAGGTGCTAACAATGCTGAATCTATTCATGTATCAGAAGTTAGTGTATTAAATAACATAAAATTGCCACAAATTATTTTGCCTAATTTTAATGGAAATTATGAGAATTGGTTAGAGTTTTGCGATACTTTCGAATCTTTAATACATAACAGCGACAGTATTAATGATATCCAAAATTTCATTATTTGCGAGCGTCAGTATAATAATAATAAATATAAAAATCGTCAAATTGGAATTGTAGTTATTATTATGAGAGTGGATCATTTTATTTAAACGCAAATATTTATATAATTAGCCCTAAGTAAAGATAATCTCATATTCGGTGTCTACTATCACTACATCCCTATCGACATAGGGAAATAAGCCATTGGAAACGCAAGGAAAGACACATATTCCTTTAATCTACCAGCGATTGCGCGTGTGCAGATTCTAAGAATTTTAATACTACATTATTTGGCGGAAACCAAGTAAAATTCTGCGAATGTTTAATCTCTGACCGAAAGGCTTGCGCGGTACGTTTGGCGCATAACAACAAGGGGATTAGTTGTCGCTACGACTGTCATGATACAAATATACTTTCTTTTGTAGTTTATAAAAAACTTCAAGTGTATTCGTATATAATTATTTGAAGAAATAAATTTACTGAAAGCCATTACTTTGATTGCAAAAAAGTATTTAAGGTTTAGTTTATAAAAAAAATTTAATGTAGATCTATAAAAATAATTATCAAACATAAATGCCCACTGGCAATTTATATTAGCAAACTGTTAAAAAACATACACTTTCAAAATTGTTATCTACCTTTAAATAGTTATTCTTTCTTAATGTTTTTATTTTCATTGCTTTTTATGACGGCACAAATCGAATTACAGTTTTTAGAATTTTTGTGTAAAAATATATAGATCAGATTTTTGACTTCAAAACTTCCTTAATAATAATATTGAAAATACGAACAGAAACATTTATTAAGTATATGTGAAATGTTTTGGTAAAACATATTACAAAAAGTATTTGGTTTAATTTTTGTTCTTCTAGGGATTTTTCATAGAAAGTTTGTCCCTTCAATTGAAAGAAATAAATCAGTAAACGTTTGTTTTTCAATATTCTTACTTTGGGGTATTGATATTATTTGTAAAGGTAAAAGATATATCAAGTGGATATTTATTTATTAACGTAACAAGTTATATACACCCTATTATAAACTGAAATAAAATCAATTTAAATTAAATCACCTACAAAAATAAATTATTGTTTACAAAAATACTTATATGACGATAACAAAATACCAGAAAAAAAATACGAACACTGATTGAAATAATGTGAAAAATAATCGCTACACAACTGCAGACTTACTCCAAAAAAAAAAAGGAAGGAAAACCAATTTTATGTCTATATTAAAACACAACCTTACATTCTCCTAAATGACTGAATGCTTAAAAATGATTGGCTAATATGAATACAAAACATCTATTTTTAGAACTAGAAATAAAACTTGAATTATTGGAATTCAATAGGGCATAACTTAAAAATATTTTGACTATATAGACTGTCCAACGAAGACTTGGTCTTTGATTACAGTTCTAATTTTTGATTTTAGCGGAAAAAGACTTTCTCTATATTATTTTCCAATTTTTTAAAATTTACGTAGAAAAAATAAAATATCAGACATAATATCGGGATTTTTTTACACGATTTTTTGGGTCGACATTTGCGAATATAGAATCAAAAACAAGAATGGCGCGATTAAAACGGAAGAAGAGTATTAAAAAAAATGGCATTTTGCAACAGATATTTGTGTTCAAAGCCTTTGTAGTGCTGAATTCGATTCTTACAAGAGTTTTTTAGAAAATAAAATGGAGGATTCAATTTGAAGAGAAAATTTTGAAATATAGGGACATTGCAACAGACGTTCGTATGCAGAGCGTTTTTAAGGTCGCTAAATTTGATTCTGATATTAGTTTTTGGCAAAATAAAATGGCGACGCAATAATGGCGGCAGAGACTTTTGAAATATAAAAAAAACACGCTTTTTTTTTTGAAGCCTTGAGACTTATGCAATTTTTTGGGCCACTATTTGCGAATATAGAAATCAAATACATGATAGCGCGACTAAATATGGAGGAATATTATTAAAAAAAAAGACATTTGCAACAGACATTGGGGTGTTTGGATCGTTGCATTTTGATGCTGATAATATTTTTGGGAAAAATAAAATGGCGAATAAGTGGAAAGAAATTGAAATATAGGAAAATCCAACTATTTTTTAAGCATGTAACTTATGGATGTTATAACATGGGAAAGGGAATGGAAAGGAAGGGAAGGAATGGAAAGGAATGGGAAAGGGAAATGGGAAAGGAATGGGAAAGGGAATGGAAAAGGAATGGGAAAGGGAATGGGAAGGGAATGGAAAAGGAAATGGGAAAAGGAAATGGGAAAGGAATGGAAAGGGAATGGGAAAGGGAAAGGGAAGGGAATGGGAAAGGGAATGGGAAAGGGAAGGGAAAAGGGAATGGGAAAGGGAATCGAGAAATGAAGAAAGGGAAGGGAAAGGGAAGATGGGAAAGGAAGATGGAAAGGGAACGGAAATGGAAAGGGGAAAGGAAGGGAATGGAAGGAATGGGAAAGGGTGGAAAGGGGAAATGGGAAAGGGAATGGAAAGGGAATCGGGAAAGGGAAGTGGAAAGGAAATGGAAAGGGAATGAGAAAGCGAATGGGAAAGGAATGGGAAAGGAAATGGGAAAGGGAACTGGGAAAGGAAATGGAAAGGAATGGAAAGGAGATGGGAAAGGGAATGGGAAAGGAATAGGGCAAGGAATAGGAAAGGGAATGGCAAAGGGAATGGGAAAGGAAATGGAAGGGAATGGAAAGGATGGCAACAAGCAAATGGGACAAGGGAATGGGAAAGGGAATGGAAAAGGAATGCGAAAAGGAATGGGAAGGGAATGGGAGGAAGGAAGGGAATCGCGAAGAAAGCGAAAGAATGGGAAAACCGAAGGAAAAGGGAATGGGAGAAGGGAATGGAAAGGAAATGGAAAGGGACAGGGGAAAGGCAATGGAAAGGGAATGGGAAGAGGGGAATGGGAAAAGGAATGGGTAAAGGGAAGTGGAAAGGGAAATGGGGAAACGGAATGGAAGGAAATGGGAAAGGGAATGGGAAACGGATGGAAAAGGAATGGGAAGGGAATATGGAAACGAAATAGGAAAGGATGGAAAAGGGAATGGGAAGGAGAATGCGAAAGGAGATGGGAAAGGGAATGGGAAAGGGAATGGAAAGGATCGGAAAGGGAAGGGGAAGGGAATGGGAAAGGGAAAGGAAAGGGAAATGGGAAGGAGAATGGGAAACGGAATGGGAACGGAAACGGAACGGAATGGAAGGAAATGGGAAGGAAAGGGAACGGGAATGGGATAGGAATGGAAGGAACGGGAAAGTGGGAAAGAATGGGAAAGAATGGGGGGAAAAGGAAATGAGGAAAGGAATGGAAAGGAACGGGAAAGCTACATGGAAGGGAAACGGGAATGGGAACGGAAATGAAAGAATGGGAAAGAACGGAAGGAAAGGGAATGGGAAAGGGAATGGAAAGGAATGGGAAAGGGATGGAAAAGGGAATGGAAAGGGAATGGGGGAAAGGGAAAGGGAACGGGAATGGGAAAGGGAATGAGAAAGGAATAGGAAAGGGAATGGGAAACGGAAATGGAAACAGGAATGGAAACGGAATGGGAAAGGAATGAAAGGAATGGGAAAAGGGAATGGAATGGAAACGGGAATGGAACGGGAATGGAACGGGAATGGGAACGGGAATGGAGAAGAATGAATGGGAAAGGGAATGGGAAAGGAATGGGAACAGGGAATGGAAGGGATGGGAATGGAAGGGAATGGGAAGGGAAAAGGGAAAGGGAAGAGAATGGGAAAGGGAATGGGAAAGGAAAGGGAAGGGATGGAAATGGGAAAGGAATGGGAAAGGATAATATTATATAATTAGCCTAAGAAAGATAATCTCATATTTGGTGTCAGACAAGATAAGTATATAATAGCGTACAACAAAAACTTTTCTACAAAACGTGTGGCAGAATTCAATGCTGCATACACCTAAAAATCATTTTCAAACTATACAGGGGTGTGCCAAAATAAAGAACAAAAGTAAACATACTTAAAACGGACTGCACATTATAAAAGATGACATTTCAATAGGAATGGACCCACTTCAAAAAACCTCACCTCCTCAACGTACCAACTTCTTCTACTCCTAGATGAGCAGCATCTAGTTATAATACACTAAAAGGTGCTCCTGACATTCCTTCCGACTAGGGAGCGCTATTTCCATAGCTCGCCTATTTCGACGTGGAATTTCGCGAAAAAAAAGTCACACGGCAAAGGGTCCGAAACCGAGAAGATTAAAAGGAAAATTATTAAAGGGCCGAGGGGTAGCGGGGTGGTAGTAGAACAGGCGTATCGCTATTAATAGTTAAAGTAGGAAAAGAGGAGAAAATACGCCGAAAATTAGATCGTAAGTAGGCGGTGGAAGCGAACGCAGCTGTAGACACAACTTTTTACGAAACACGGTAAAGAAGAATCTTTCATATTACAGTTTAATGCATCATTTACAGTTTTCCGTAATATGCAGTTGTACTCAGTTTCTTATACAATGGAACACATTAAATGCGCGTAAACATACAAAAATGTAAAGATAATAAGTAAAATCTATAGATGGCGATGTCTATCATTACTAATAAAACGTATAACAGAGACTTACCATTAACATTCGTTTACTTGCTTCCAGTACGTAATGATTTTGTGTATATACATAAAAATTATAGATAAAGGTTCTTGTTATTTCTGAGAGTTATAAGACGATATGTAGTATGTTTAACCATTTCATTTACCTGATATATCATGTTTGGTATATTTACACTCAAGTTGAGGTAATGCCGAAAAAAAAGTAGACCGAGGTAACACGAAAAAGGTACGTTGGACAGACGGAAGATCCACTTCCTCAGGTCAACCACGCCACTAAATGCGACAGAGGAGTCGTACAGCTAAGCATCTCTTTTATCTGAGGTTAGAAATTAGAATTTTTTTCTTTAATTTATAGTAAACTCTATACATTACAGGTGCAAGGAACTATTTTTATTCATTTTCTAAATAAGTGATTGAAAAATATAGGACTACTAATTCACCTTTATGATTATCAAGTTATTTGTACCATAACAAAAAACACACATCCGATGCACAATAAAAACTACATAAAAGAAGAGAATATATGTTGAGCGATAAAACAAAATACATTTATTACATTTAGTCATTAAAACAAAATTATTGACTGTATTCGATAAGGTAATGTTTGTATCAGGTGGCAAAACATTTTTAATTTGAAATATTCTATTTCAAGTATATATAGAAATGATATAAAACATATAGATTACTTTGCTATTTCATCAAAGATGTATCACGTAAGGGTCATTAAAATTATAGATGGTCTACTGTTTACTTATATTGAAGATTTGGCACCATTATCTGTTCGATTGTTACTGTAATGTAAATACTCCTTAGCCAAAATATCAATTCCGGTTGACCGAAATAGCCGCAACTTTGTTATTTTAAATAGAATGATATATTTCTTTACATTTTAGATTCTACGCCATAAATACGTCAGTCTTTATAGCTGTTCCTATAGCTACATGTTGCCGTTTCGGTAATTTAAGATTTTCTTTTTTTTTTCTGTAATAATCATTGCCTCATTCAGAAATTATATCTCGGTTAATACTGCAAGTAGGAACTCCAAATTTGCTATGTTATGAATGTGAATTAACTCTAAGAAATGGTACCACACTTCGATTCTAATAACGAGTGTTCAAAACTGAGAAAAAAAAGTGACATATTTTCCAATGCAAAAAACTCAATTATTTAAATAGAACACCCTGTATTTTAATTCGAAATCGAACGCAACCTAAATCGCCCCTTACGGATTATTTAAAGTACATATTTTAAAATATTTTGCTTTGTATTTGATTCATTGTACGATCAACTTTAAAAAATATGACATAGAGAAAATAAGCCATTAGGAAACGTAAGGAGAGATACATCTCCTTATAATCTATCAGCGATTGCACGTGTGCAGATTCTAAGAATTTTAATACATTATTCCTGGAAAACGGCCGCGCGCTAATCCTTTCTTTGGCGGCAGCCGACAAGGTCGTTCGAAGAAGCTGCCGTAAACCCCTCAAGTGTTCCAGACACAGTCCGAAAAATATTCTCAAGGTTAAAATATTACAGCATATAAAATTATTTTTTAAACAAAATAAAATTGCAACGTGAACAAGGAATTAAAAATACAAATTATTATTTATAATCTTTGGCGGAATCTAGAAAGGTTTTAATTGTGGGAATATAAATCGCTCCGTTACGGATTACGATGGAATTGCATTGATTTGTTAGAATTACGAGTCTGAATTCGTTTTAAGAACTGGGTTATAATTATTTGAGGTAATTGTACATATATGGCCACTGACCAATCTGACATCTAACAACGTCTAATATAACTTTTTGTTGAGCACGTAAATTAATGTTAGTGAATATAATGAGTTGTCAATATTATGGAATTTACGTTGGGTATAAATATGATCTCGCGAAGGATAAATAAAACTAATAAATATAAAACGGTCAAATGGAAATTGTAGTTATTATTATGAGAGTGGATCATTTTATTTAAACGCAGAATATTTATATAATTAGCCCTAAGTAAAGATAATCTCATATTCGGTTGCTTCAAGAATCACAGAATTGTATGTAATATATACGTACAACATACATAACTAACGATCGACTCACGAAAAAGATGACATAGGGAAATAAGCCATTAGGAAACGCAAGGAAAGACGCATATCTCTTTAATCTACCAGCGATGCGCGTGTGCAGATTCTAAGAATTTATATACACATTATTGGCGGAAACCAAGTAAAATTCTGCGAATGTTTAATCTCTGACCGAAAGGCTTGCGGTACGTTTGGCGCATAACAACCAGGGGATTAGCTGTCGCTACGACTGTCAGAATACAATATATACTTTCCTTTTGTAGTTTATAAAAAACTTAAAGGGTATTCGTATATAATTATTTGAAGGAATAAATTTACTGAAGCCATTACTTTGATTGTAAAAAGTATTTAAGGTTTAGTTTTATAAAAAAAAATTTAATGTAAATCTATAAAATAATTTATCAAACATACACTTTCAAAATTGTTACCTTTAAATAGTTATTCTTTCTTAATGTTTTATTTTCATTGCTTTTTATGACGGCACAAATCGAATTACAGTTTTTAGAATTTTTGTGTAAAATATATAGATCAGATTTTTGACTTCAAAACTTCCTTAATAATAATATTGAAAATACGAACAAGAAAACATCTATTAAGTATATGTGAAATTGTTTTGGTAAAACTATTATTACAAAAAGTATTTGGTTTAATATTTTGTATCTTCTAGGATTTTCATAGAAAGTTTGTCCCTTCAATTGAAGAAATAAATCAGTAAACCGTTGTTTTTCAATATTCTTACTTTGCGGTATTGATATTTGTAAAGTAAAAAGATTATATCAAGTGGATATTTATTTATTAACGTAACAAGTTATATACACCCTATTATAACTGAAATAAAATCAATTTAAATTAAAACCCACCTACAAAAATAAATTATTGTTTACAAAAATACTAAAATGACGATAACAAAAATACCAGAAAAAAAATACGAACACTTGATTGAAATAATGTGAAAAATAATCGCTACACAACTTGCAGACTTACTCCAAAAGAAAAAAGGAAAGGAAAACCAATTTTTATGTCTATATTTAAAACACAACCTTACATTCTCTAGAATGACTGAATGCTTAAAATGATTGCTAATATGAATACAAAAACATCTATTTTAGAACTAGAAATAAAAGTCAGAGTGCGCAAATCCTCTTTTGGCGGTTGCCGACAAAGACGTCGGAACACGATCCGCCGCTAATCCTTTCCGACAAAGCGTCGTTCCCGAACGCTCCGCTAAACCTTCTCAAGTGTTGCAGACACAATCCGAAAAATATTCTCAAGTTTAAAAATATTAAATGATATAAAATTATTTTTTAAAACAAATAAATTGCCACGTGAACGAGGGAATGAAAAATCCGAATTATCATTTAAAATCCTTTGGCAGAATCTACAAAGGTTTTCATTGTGGGAATATAAATCGCTCCGTTGCGGATTACGATGGAATTGCTTGATTTGTTAGAATTACGAGTCTGAATTCGTTTTAAGAACCTGGGTTATAATTATTTGAGGTAATTGTACATATTTGGCCACTGACCAATCTAATATAACTTTTTGTTGAGCAACGTAAATTAATGTTAGTGAATATAATGGTTGTCAATATTATGGAATTTACGTTGGGTATAAATATGATCTCGCGAAGGATAAATAAAAACTAATAAATATAAAACCGTCAAATTGGAATTGTAGTTATTATTATGAGAGGGGATCATTTTATTTTAAACGCAGAATATTTGTATAATTACCCTAAGTAAAGATAATCTCATATTCGGTGTCTTCAGAATCACAGAATTGTGATATATAATACGTACAACATAAGTAACGATCGACTCACAAAAAAGATGACTATACGGAAAATAAGCCATTAGGAAACGCAAGGAAAGACGCATATCTCCTTTAATCTACCAGCGATTGCGCGTGTGCAGATTCTAAGAATTTAATACTACATTATTACTGGGATATAAAATATTATTTTGAAAATATATAGTTGCTATTTTGCTAAAAATCATACACTTCGAAGACATTTTAACCTTTAAAAAAGTAATTTGCTTTGTATCTTTCCATGTACGATCAACTTAAAAAAATATGACAGAGAAAATAAGCCATTAGGAACGTAAGAAGATACATCTCTATAATCTATCACGATTGCACGTGTGCAGATTCTAAGAATTTAATACATTATTTCGCGGAAACTGCGAAGTAAATTCTGCAAATATATAAATCTCTAGCGAAAGGATTGGCGGCGTGTTTGTCGCATATAATATCAAGGGGATTAGCTCTCGAAAGTATTGTCGGCATATATGTATACTTTTCTTTTGTTGTTTATTTGGCCATCGATTATTCCCGCGTGTTAAATGACATAATTTCAAATACTCAAAATGTATTCGTGTATAATTATTTGAAGAAATAAATTTACTAGAGCCATTACTTTGATTACAAATATAGGTTTAGTTTTGTAAGAATTTTTTAATGTTGATGTATAAATAATTTTAGGACCAAACAAATATTAAACGTGATCTGACGTATTAAACGTAAGTGGAATTTTCCGTTGCACAAACGCGTAAAAATATAAGATAAGCGAAGAGTCGGTGCGATACGAATGAAAGTGGTTTAACTGCGCGCGCAGCGAAGAGGTAGAGCATTCATAAATGAATTGTCAATTCGCAAATTATTATGAAATGAATATTAAAGGAGTCAAAGCAAGTAACAGTTCAGTAAATAAAATAAAAACCAAAACACACATATTGGCTCAATGGATTAATATTCGTTTATAATGAAATTAAAACATATTTTTTATGTTAAAGCGAAGCTACACACGGAATATTTGCTTTTATTTATATCGTCAAATGCTATTAACAAAAATAAGATATAATATGCACATATTATATCTTTTTTTTAATGAAGAAAATCTACAGCGTCTTCGATTTATTACACTACGCGTGGAGAATGTATGTATCTATCGCTTTTATTAATAGTGTATATTAAAATAAAAACATAATTAGTGCATAAGAATGCGGTAAGTCGAAAACGTTATAAAATATTGTCACAATAACAGCGGGAAATTCAATTTTTAAAACTTGGAATTATTGGAATTCAATAGGCATAACTTAAAAATATTTTTGACTATATAGACTGTCCAACGAAGACTTGGTCTTTGATTACAGTTCTATTTTTGATTTTAGGAAAAAGACTTTCTATATATTATTCCATTTTAAATTTTACGTAGAAAAATAAAATAGCAGACATAATATCGGGGATTTTTACGCGATTTTTTGGGTCACTATTTGCGAATATAGAATCAAAAACAAGATGGCGCGATTAAAACGGAAGAAGAGTATTAAAAAAATGGCATTTTGCAACAGATATTTGTGTTCAAAGCCTTTTGTAGTGCTGAATTCGATTCTTACAAGAGTTTTTAGAAAAATAAATGGAGGATTCAATATTGAAGAGAAAATTTGAAATATAGGAGCATTTTGCAACAGACGTTCGTATGCAAGCGTTTTGAGGTCGCTAAATTTGATTCTGATATTAGTTTTTGGCAAAATAAAATGGCGGACGCAATATGGGCAGAGACTTTTGAAATATAAAAGAAAACGCAATTTTTTTTTTTTTGAAGGCTTGAGACTTATGCAATTTTTAGGCCACTATTTGCGAATATAGAATCAAATACATGATAGCGCGACTAAAATGGAGGAATATTATTAAAAAAATGACATTTTGCAACAGACATTTGTGGGTGTTTGGATCGTTGCATTGATGCTGATAATATTTTTGGAAAAATAAAATGGCGAATAAGTGGGAAGAAAATTGAAATATAGGGAAAATCGCCAACTATTTTTTTTAAAGCTGTAACTTATGGGATGTTATAAAAGGGAAAGGGAATGGGAAAGGGAACGGGAAAGGAATGGAAAGGAATGGGAAAGGAAGGGAAGGGAAGGAAAGGGAATGGGAAGGGAATGGGAAAGGGAATGGGAAAGGGAATGGGAAAGGGAATGGGAAAGGAATGGAAAGGGATGGGAAAGGGAATGGGAAGGGAATGGGAAAGGGAATGGGAAAGGGAATGGGAAAGGGAATGGGAAAGGGAATGGGAAAGGAATGGGAAAGGGAATGGGAAAGGGAATGGGAAAGGAATGGGAAAGGGAATGGAGGAATAGGGAATGGGAAAGGGAATGGGAAGGGAATGGGAAAGGGAATGGGAAGGGAATGGGAAAGGGAATGGAAAGGGAATGGGAAAGGGAATGGGAAAGGGAATGGGAAAGGGAATGGGAAAGGGAATGGGAAAGGAATGGGAAGGGAATGGGAAAAGGGAATGGGAAAGGGAATGGAAAGGAATGGGAAAGGGAATGGGAAAGGGAATGGGAAAGGGAATGGAAAGGGAATGGGAAAGGGAAGGGAAGGGAATGGAAAGGGAATGGGAAGGGAATAGGGAATGGAAATAGGAAAAGGGGAAAGGAAATAGATAATTGGAAAAGGGAAGGAATAGGGAAAGAGAATAGGGAAAGGAAGAGGAAAGGGAAAGGGAATAGAGAATGAGAAGGGAACGAGAATGGGAAAGAGAATAGAGAAAAAGAATAGGAAAGGGAATGGGAAAGAAATGGGAAAAGGGAATGGCGAAAGGGAATAGGGAATAAGTAGAGAAAATAGGGAAGGGAATGGGGAAATTGAATAGGGAAAGGGATTGGAAAAGGGGAAAGGGATTAAGGAAAGGAATAGGGAAAGGACTAGGGAAAGGAAAAGGAATAGGAAAAATAAGGAAAGGGAATAGGAACAGGGAGAAGAATAATAGGAAACGGAATAGATAAAGGAATAGAGATACGGAAGGGACAACGAAATGAGAAAAAAGGAATAGGGAAAAATACTATTTCTATTCTATCTATTACTAAATTGATGTTACCGTATGTGAAATACCTGCTACATCGAGTCAGCCAATGACAAAAAAAATCTATATAATAAGCAGACAATATAGATAGAGGAATAAGCACTGAAATATATATAGCTTATTAAAACAAAATGTATCAGCTGTGTTTCCTCGCCTTTTTTGTGCTTTATCTAACAAACGTCTAATATAACTTTTTGTCGAGCAACGTAAATTAATGAGTTGTCAATATATGGAATTTACGTTGGCTATAAATATGATCTCGCGAAGGATAAATAAAAACTAATAAATATAAAAGTCGTCAAATTGGAATTGTAGTTATTATTATGAGAGTGGATCATTTTAATTAAACGCAGAATATTTATATAATTAGCCCTAAGTAAAGATAATCTCATATTCGGTGTCTTCAAGAATCACGTGTATATAATACGTACAACAAAAACTTTTCTACAAAAGTTGTGCAGAATTCAATGCTGCATAACCTAAAAATATTTTCAACTATACAGGGTGTTCCAAAAGTAAGAACAAAAGTAAACTACTTAAAACGTACTGCACATTATAAAAGATGATTTTCAAGTGAATGGACCGACTTCAAAAAACCACCTTCCTCAAGTACCACCTTCCTCTACTCCTAGATGCGCAGCATCTAGTAAAGCATTTATAATCCTTACTGAGTAAATGCCACGCCGCGTTCATATTTACCGGATGATAACTAGATATTTGCCGAAGTCATGATGTTGGCAGATTAAATGTCTGACAAGTATAAAACAAGCTTATACGTTGTTGAGAACGCCCTTCGTTTCCATATGTTCATGTCTAATCTTTAAATTAAATCTGATATTCAATGTGTGTGTTTGTCTTCAGATAATTGAAGTTAAATCTTTAATCTTAAATTTATTTTTTATATTCTGAGCGAGCAATATATGGGGTACAATTTCGGTTTTTCAGCACAATGGGACGAAAGAAAAAATCACGTCCAAAATCCTTTTCCGGCATTAAATTTTATTGCTTTTTATGCTTCAATTGTTAAAGAATTAAGAAACTATTTACTTTTTCTACAAAAAACAAAACTAAAATTAAAATCGTACAATATACAATTCAAATCATTTTGTAATATTATGCTCTAGATTTATATTGTCATCCTATTGAATGATCATTGTTTTGCAATTTTTATGTGTGCCTAACGTTTTATAACAAAGAAACATTACTTGAAATTAACGCACTGAGAAACTAGTAAAATCGTGATTACTGAAACAGTTAAGTTGCAATAAGTTGGTATTGAATCAGGATATATCAGAGTGTACATGCCTATAATATGATAAGCCTTTACTTATGCATTGGATTGATGTAAAAAAAATCACTCTAAAGTTTAGTGTACCATATTAAATTATATTGATAAAAAATATAACAGAATATAAAAAAGAATCGAGTATGCATTATGGAAATATGGTTGATAGTTTTGAGACACGCGGTATTGTCTCAAAACTAGGGAACCTTCAGTATTGAAGTGTCAGGGAAAATAACTTGATTAAAAATTATAGGAATTTAAGTGAACTACCTTATGGAGACCTTAATGATAATCTTTATCTCTGTTTTCAAGGTCACTTGAAGGTTAATTTATGTTTTTCAATTGAAAACCTCTCCTCTGATCTAGAATTATGAAACAGCGCAAAATTTTGTAGAGCACTCCACTTTCCACTTATTGATGAAATCAAATCAGTGCCTTCAGTGGTTTGGTGGAATCTTGCATTGAAATAGGAGAAAATCAAAATAAAGTAGCTCACTCAAACTTCACATCTTCTACGTGCTTCCTACACAATATTGGTAATCTGTATTACTATTGAAAGGTTATTGAGATGGTTCGTTATTTTTTGCCAGCTTATATAAAAATGCCTACATTAAGACATACTTCTACCTCCGTTCACTCTCATTATACAAAATGGTCGTAGTTTTGCCTACAAATTACAATCATAATCATATCAAATAAGGTTTCTTTCATTCAGAGCACTACACTTGACGTCAAAAAATGGTATTTTCAATACTACGAAACATACATTTCTTAAGAAAAAGAAATTGAAACAGCTATTTTTGAGTGAAAGCAAAATTGTTTCGAAATAAATGGGTAAAAACTAAATTTTGCTTTGGTTTAAAGGATTCTTTCTATCAGAGAGCAGATTATAAACTAAGTGGAACTCTTCGTATATCTACCAAGAAAAATGTATTTTAACGGCGTATGAATTTAAAAATTGCAAAAGTTTATTAACCAAATAAATAGATTACTGCCACATAATGATTGTATTTTGATATTTTATATAATATATATTGTTATTAAATCAGAATATTTTCAATTTTCTTTTCACACAAGACTGTTTTAACCGAATCTGATTATATTAATCACACTGATAGTGAGTAAAGACGAATTGAATCATATTCTGAATCATTCAACTGCATGATCGGTAGAACTAATAGTTTCCGCGATGTCTGTAACTTAGTAAAGAAATTAGTTGATTTGTTTTATTCTTAATCGAATGAGAATATTCCCAAATCTATATGATCATTCGATAAAAAGATATTACTTAAGCTATAAAGATATCACAAGAATTGTTTCGGGAATACTTGGGTTCCCATTCTCTTTTCAAGATCAATTGATATATAAGTTTTTCCGCATTTTTGCTATTTGGTTCCTCTGTGTGTCATAGCTTATCCCTTACACCTAGGTTTGTAACTTTAAAATTTAATTGCGCGTTCGAATAATGCTACTGGGCAAAACTTTCTGATCTGTCATATTTTTTTTTAATAGGCGCACAAGGTAAGGTGTTTTTGAGTGAAATATGGAATAAAATATTAGTAGAATATATTTTTGACCCAACTTTGGACTTATTGTCGCATATTATAGTCATATACTTCCCAAACAATAAGTTATAAGACAGACTTTTATTTATTTTTCGATCCTTTCCATAAGAACACGCTAGATAAAATGTGTAGTTTTTTTAAATACTACTCTCATTGTCGACGACATAAAATTCAATGTTCGAAATTTCAAGCTGGGTGCCATTGGGTTGCTACTATTTCCTTACATAATTAAAATAAGTTTATTACACAAGACAGTTGTTGTTCTGTGGTGTTGGATTTGTCATTTCACAGTCAGTTTTTTGGTATCTCATTTAGTTTTGTAGTTGCCAGCTCTTCCTTCCAGTTTCTTCGCAGTTTTCCTGTATTTTTTTTCATATTAGGTAGAACTATTGGTTGTACTTCTTATGGATTTAAAAAAAGAGCGATATTTGGTAAGCAGCTGAAATGCAACAGTGGAATTCCTGCTGTCGTCTAAGTTTTTGCGATTTATTGCTTCTTCAGAGAGTAAATTACAAAGTTATAAAAGTATATAACTACGAGAATAAACAGAGCGGTAAACATTATTAACCATGAAAAAAAATAATACAAATTAAAGTTAAAAATTATAACATAAAAGCAATAAATTAATGTGAACAGACTGAAAGAAAATTTCACTGAACCATTTTTGTTGCTTACCCAATACTATTTTGTCTTCAAATCTTTTTTTTTTAATAATTTTTTATCAAAACTTCATTTACTTTACTATCTGTTCACTTTCACAAGATCTATCAATGTGCTGGTAGTAATTTGTTAGTGCAATAAGTAATAATTAGCTACCGTATTCACATATAATTCTGCTCCTTTCTTGATTGCATTATTTAATATTAGATATCACTAATAATTTATTGTAACAGACTGAGATTTTTTATAAAATTATCATTATATGTTTTAAAAAATAAAGAAAAAGAGCAACAGTTCTATTTAACATTAAATTTCTAAATAACAGATTATGCTTGTGTAACTCAAGCCAATTTTTTATAATTTAATATTTAGCAATAGTTCCACTTTGCTGAACAACTTCATCAGCCTATTTAATAAGGACAAATTGAACAAGTATCAATGTCTTAGTAAATCAGGATTACCACTTACAATTAGTTCACTACATGTATCTAGACTGATCGAAATCTTGCTGAATACATTTTTTTTTGTTTAAAATCCACACTTGATCTATTATATTCAGATTTTTCCGAAGCCCTCATTAAAATTTTAATATTATTTTGTTCTAACCATTCCGTAATTAAAGTGGGTCCTAAGAGGATGCCCTTGAAGATGTTTCGTTACTTGTAATAACTAACGCCTTATACCGGTATTTATATTGGAATAAGTCCCTGGCAATAACACGTTGGAAATTATATGAAATGTCAACTTTTCGAAGAAATTTGAAGTTTTAATGCTTTAAGCAAAAATCAATGTCTTATAAAATAATAAACACAGCCGTACATTAAAGTTGCACTCAACAATTTATCTATACTCATATATTTAAAAATATTACTCTAAAAACTAAGATTTTATAAATAAAACAACCACATGAGTATTTTGTTGTGTCTGCTTCTTGTGCAATGACGTTTTCAGAGCGTCAATAAGAAACTTTGCAGCGTCGTTTTTTTGTAGTAAAACTCGAACTGTCGATTGAAATACTTCCTGAATGCTGCGGATTTTGAATTATAATCGTTTCCTATCATCTCCTGAGAGCTTTCAACGTAATCTAATAGCCGCATAAAAATTTCGCATTCCATTACCGTAGTATTTATTAGTGCCTAGCTGGTTTATTTGTAGGCGGGGGTTATCCGTTAGTTTGGATGCCTTCCAAATGGATCTGAACCGTGAATTAACGGTATATTTGTGGAATAAAACTGTTTATTTATTAGATATGGAGGTGTCTATTTATAATGTCGAGTGTTAAGTGGTTATAAATTTCGTTTAATTAAACTTTTTAATTTATTTACCAATTGGTTTAACATTCAAGGTGTTTATGCCGAGAATATTATTTCAGTTAGCAAAGGTAATAAATTTCACAAACTAATTAGGATAATAACCAACAATTAGCTTTATATTAATTTAAGAAAATAGTACAGACAAACTGCATATGCATTTGGATTCGATATGTTAAAAATGATACAAAAAGCAGTCCTTATACAACTTGTGCCAAAAAGTACGCACCAAAAAAAAATTCTGTATGGGCTTTTGTGACATTGAAATAACACACAATTGGTTTATTAAAATATTTTTTGTTTTTAATAAATATTCAGTTTTTTAGTATTTTACACAAATTTTACACAAATTTATACAAATTACATTTTCTCTTTTTATTTTTTAAGCGTTGCAATATTTAATATTGTCTTCTTCAATAAGAACATCTGATACCAATATTACTCAAATTTTGATTTTTAAATAGTTTAGTGTTCATTAATCTTACGATTATCTGGTAAAAAAATATTAAAACTAAATGTCTGTAGCGAAATTATTGTATAGAATTCACAACAACAAAAAATCATTTAAAAATAACCAAACACTTCGAACAATATTAAATAATCTGCTCTAATAATGTTAAAAGTTAAATCAAATCAAATAAAAACACGCTTTCGTTCCTTTTGTTAAAGCGAAGCAAATCCAGTCGAGCATTTCTAGCTTCACAACATAGATATTTTGTCTAAACCAACTGACATTGTCAATGACTTTGCTGAAGATTTTTGTTATATGTTCATATGATGCTGTTTTACGGATAGACGTTCATTAAATTATTGTCAATAGGTCCGTTCATTTTGGTGAAGCACTGGACTGGATTTATTTTTTGATAAAACTGATATTGCAGGGATTTCATGACAATATAATAAGGTATTAATAATTTGTTACCATGCTTGGCGTGAAAGAAATATGTTGAATCTAAATATGGAATTTGGTTAAATGCGCCATTTTAATTAAATGATAATAATATATTTTATTTAATTGAATATATCCTAATACGATGTGTATTCACATGAACTCTTTAATTTACACGGCCAATTGTTAATTTTATTTATGGTATTTTAATTAATATGAATACAACCTTATATGGGCTGTTGTAGCTTGAGAAAGGTGAACAAGTTCCATTGAAACGTTGCATTTTATAAAATAAACAAATAAACTGATCAAGACTGCTCAATTTTCGTTATTATTATACTTAGAATATTGAATCTAAATATCAGTAAATGTAAAATTGAAGATACAAATGGATGAAGGTGCTATGTCGCATTTTAAAAACTGTCTTTTTTTGCGTGAATCAAGGTGTTTTGTACCCATCTTTCACACAGCACCATCAAAAGTTTCAGAAATTCAAGAGCACTGGAGTCTTGTGAATGAATGAAGGTTACACTGCTTTTGAGAAAAATTACATAAAAAAAAAACTTAATTTGCCGCCTAGAGATTTTTTTCTGTAGTTCGAAATAGTAATGAATTTGTTCTTTTTTAATTAGGGTCTCTTCAGTCTTCCAAGTTTTTTTAGATGGTTTTTTTTTTGTTCAACGCAGATTTTTATAATGTATATGAGGACAATGTTAGCTACCCAAACCGGATGCACCCTACAGCAAACCACTTTCGAAGGTTTGTTGAACATTTTGTGAAAACAGGTTGATTTATATCAAGTCAACGAAATGTAGGAACGCCAAGACAAAGATGCGCTGGACAAACAAAAGATTTTAGACTCAATAAACGGCGATCCCTCGATTACCACTAGACAGCTAGTTGTTACAATAAATATAGCAAACCACAAAACCAATCATTCAGTTTGAGAGCAAAACATTCTGCATATGAAATTCAAATGAATTTTTACACCGCAATTTTAACCTAGCTTGATTATTTTTTATCATCCATTACCACCCAAAGAGTTTAATTTTGTCAAAATTTGTTCAACAAACATGTCGCCGTTAACGAGTTAAATAGAATTCGTGATGACGGTTTCTTAAAACATATTCATTGGAGTGATGAATGCATATTCAACAGAGATGGAGTGTTACAGACTCATAACTTTCACTACTATGCAGAGGAAAATCTGCGCCAATTTCATGAGTATGGTCACCAAAAAAGGATTTCTATTAGCGTTTGATTAGGCATAATAAACCATACAGTCATTGGACCAATTTATCTTCCGAATATCTCAATGTTTTGGAAGAAGTTTTTTTGATATTAAATGTATGACCCAATCTGTCGTACATGCACGGGGCTCACTATGCTGTTCATGTTAGGAAATGGCTGGATGAACATTTTCCACACAGATGAATTTGTCGTGGTCCAATTTCATGGCCCGCTAGGTCACCCGATATTAATTCATCTCAGACTTTCTTGTTTGCGGTTTTATCAATACAAATAATATGATACGCCTTCCTAAAATGAGGACACAAATGCAGGCGTCAGTGTTGGAAATTATGCCAGAATATACTGGAGAGACTGACAGAAACGATACCATAAAGACTGCGGCAATGTATCGAAACTAACGGTTTTCAATTTCAATATTTAACGCAATAAAATAAACTCAAATTTTAGTACATAAATTTTTTTAATAACTATACAGTGAATAAATGTTGTTTGTGTGACAACTTCTAAAAATGTCAAATTATCTCAGAAAGTATAAGTTTTAGATATACCCTACTCCTCACAAAAATGATCATAAAAAAGTGCATATGATAAAATAAAAAATATAGGGTGTTCAATTTAAAATAACAATGTAAAAACCGTTTAAATATCACACCAATTGATTGCTTCTGAAGACCACGTGTATAATTTTTCCAAATAACATTCAATTCAGAAGAAAGTTTAAGAAGCTTTCCTAAGCTATTCAGCATATTTTAGAGTGTAATTGTCAATGATAATTCCGGCATTATGTTAATAAATGTTAAATAAACACGAGCATTTTGAAAATTTTATGTAAAAAGTTAAATAACTTGGCGACCTTGCATTCGAAATTTGAAACAAACAAATGCATTTGTAGCATTCATTACATCAAATAAACATGCCTAAAAAATAGGTATGGTTTCATTTGAAAAAATTAAGTTGAGTACAGTCCTGGAAAACTGATACACACCGTGAACGTGAAAATATTTTTAGAGCGTGCACTTCTTTGCGCCATGTATGATGCCACATTGGATTTTTTTTTATGAGAGATATTAAAGTGAATATCGACCGATATCGGACTATTGACTCACCCGATATAAAGAACATCGCTATAATTCTTCTGCTGCTTATACACATCTGGTATAAAAGTACATAAGCAGAAACATCACATATACTTTTTTTTTTATTGTCCCAACAAAGACGAAAAGAAAATTGAACATTCATAAAGTATGAGTTAACGATGAACATAGATCAACGCTGCCGAAGAGAATAACAAAGGGAAGAAAAAGAAGCTATAAAATCTGCTGGCAGTAAATATTTGAAAACGGAATGGAAATTGAAGGGCTTAGATATTTAATTGATTGGGAAATGAGCTCTAGAATAATAAAAGAAGGAAAAAATCGCTTAATGCGTGTAGGACATTATTTTTTTTTCAATCAGTAGCAAGATAATATTACAAATATTTACAAATTCGAGTTAATTGTAGGGATTATTATATATTTCAGTTCATTACGGTTGCAATTAATTTGGTTAAAACTAAAAACAAATTTAACCTAACAATAAATAAAATAATGAATTCGCCGTTTTATATTCCAGTCTCCAGTTAGCCCGCATAAATGTATATTTAGAATTATAAAGCTGCATTATTTACTGGAATTGCTATCAGGCAATCGAAAACGTTAGCCGCAATTCAGAACTTTTCATCACATTCAATTTCAAATGTTTAAAAATCATCACCGCAAAAAGAACATCTTTGTGTTTCTGTTTATTTTCTAATTTTGTTAAAACGTTGGGCAGCTGCTGTTAAAACTAATATTACCTAAGGGATTTTAAAACTTACTTTTTTTTTAAACCTCGGAAATTCGCGTCCCTACTGATTGCCTACCATTTTCGCTTATCTTGATAACCGTAATTATCTTTACCGTTGTACTTGTCGTAAATTAAGTTTATGCTTGGATATTCTTTGTTTAGTCAACGATATATGGTAACATATTTTTGCTGTGGAAATTATGGCTCAAATAAAACACCGGAAGTAGGATATAAAACGTTTCTGAGGATTTTTGTTTGTACATTATTGCAATAACATTTTTTTTTATAATCAATATAATAATTAAAACGTGATTAATATTTGAATTACTTAATTATTTAGATTAATTAATGTAGAAACTATTAATCACATATTAATTATAAAAAAAATGTTATTACAAATAATGTATAAAAAAAACACCTTTTCAGCAATTCAAAAAGGCAATTTTAATTGCCGTAACGTTTTGTATCGTAGTTCTGGGGTGTTATTTGAGCCATAATTCCCACATACTTTAGAAAATTAAGCTAAAATTTTTATTTACAATTACATAGCGAGGGAAAGAATTTTCCTTTCTCTAGTTTGCCGTTCGACGAACTAGAATTTCTACTTCCGTCTATTAAGGACTCTTAGATAAAGTAGTTCTTCTTAAGTTTTAGGAATTTGTTCTCTTTCGAATCTGGTGTCTATTTCTTGTGTGTGTATGTATGTTGGTAACATCTGCGATCTTTTCTAGCTATTCGCGGATCTTAATGGAAACGTGATGTTCTAGGGAGCGCCGTAAGTTCACCGCTATTTATTTTCTACGAGCAAAAATGGCGACGAAGAAGTAAGAGGGATGTGTCTACTTGATTTGTTGCAGTTGAATCGCAATTTCGAGGCAATTTGTTCCCAAGTTTCTAGGTAAACTGTTCTAGTTTCCAAATTAGAACTAAACAAGTAAATTTTTTTCAAAAGGGCTAACAATTACATGGCTTGAGTTATTTCCGAATTGTTACATATTGGTTAACTCCAGCTAGGAGCAATATTAAACACAATTTTCAGCAGGCACGTTTCAGTCCACCTAAAGATTTCAGGGAAAGTTGGAAAATAAAAGTAGAGCGGAAGTACTGGCTGTATTACGCAGCAATATGCCTTGCCGTTGAAATTGAACCGAATCATAAACCGCAGTAAGTTCACACCGGAGTGATACGACACGGATACGACAAAAACAACACAACCAATAACACGGCACGTGTCGTGTAAATTTGATTTAATTTTTGTGTTACTGGTTGTGTGGCTTGTTATATCGCGTGTCGTATTCCTAGGAGAATAAGATGTATATACTCTCAAGTCCGGTAAGGTGGCGTGTTTTGCCAACTTCTTTATTTATTTTAGAATCATTATTTTTCATGTAAACAATGAAAATTATTATTCTGCATTTTTCTCTTAAATTTCTCGTAAATAAAGCATACATATAATTTTTTTAACAAAATTTTAATTATTTTTGTGCTTAGCCATTAATCAGTTAGAAGTCATGTTAGAAGCATTTACCATAGATTCGGTCTCATTATATCATCCTTTTTGTAAATCCAGGAACGTAAGTATACTCGTTAACTTCTTTTCTATTTTTTCCTTTAACCTGTTTAATGGGAAAACATTTTTTGTACAAGACTTGCCTATCATAAATCTATAATACTTTTCCCATTTCTACCATAAAGCTACTACATATTTCCAAAATTACCGAATAAAATTTTATTAAGTGCGTGTACTGTAATATCCGGTGTAGTCCGGTTACATGGTTCAACAAAAAGGCCGTGCAATACGAGTCCGCACTATACGAGGAAATCTTTAATAGTGATTGAAAACCTAACTATTACGAAGCATGATTACACTTACGTGAGCGCAATATTACCACAAATCGGGAGTTGTAGATTTAACTGGGGTATATACGTAATAAATGCCCATGTATTAAACAACGCACCTTTGTCTTTTGGTTAAATGTTGTCCATGTGTATCATTATCGTTTACAAAGTAGGTACAATTACTATACATGCGATGTATTGTCAACCGAGTGCTTATCTCTGGGTCAAACCCTCATTTGACATTTTGGTGGATGCGCAGGGTAAAGATGCTGCACAACCAACTGGATACTGCACACGACATTATTGTTATTCACGCAGGATTTGGGATCGCCCTATATGGGATACCATTGTATATATCATCAGAAATTGCTATACTATATTATGTTTGTATTTTAAGATTGATAGTCTATTATTTCTACTTCGAAGAAGTTGAAGAGTAAAGTTGGCAATAGTCTAAAGGATTAGTGAAGAATACATTCAAGGTGTTCATTCATAGCACTTACTTCCTCAGAAAGGAGTCTCTATTTCTAAATATCTACTTATTTTAATAAAATACATCGTTCTTTTCTCGTTATTAAAAACTTATTTTCAATTTTTGTTTTTATTTTTTTAGCTTATATCAATTTTAGCGCCTATTTATGTTTCTTATTTATAAACATGCGTGGTTATAAAATACTTATTATTACATTTAAAATGTTTTAAATTAAAAATAAGATTATATCCCTAACAGCCAGAAATATTACATAAATATGTTTAAAAATATATTTTGTAAATATTTTTCGTGAGAGGTTTTTGAATATATTTTTCATATTTTTTTCTAAATATAGATAAAATATTCAATCACAATATTTATTCCATATTTTAAAATTAATGTAAGTAATATTTTTTCTACAATATTTGTAAAATATTTATATGAAATTTGAGATTTTTTATGCAATCTATTTAATTTGTCAAAATGGACTAAAATTGTTCTTGGTTATTTAGAATGTATAACGTCGATAACGAAAAGTTGAAACATACATAGAGTTTTCTAAAAGGCAAGAACTTGTTCTTTCACACTCGCCATACAAGTTAATAATCAATAATTCTGGCATCTTTTAAGGCATACTGAAGGTTTATCAAATTAATCACTATTTTTTAATTGAGTGTTCTAAATAAAAAAAAACGTATTATTATCATTTTATTTGAATAAGCCAATAAAAATGAAAAATACTCATTTTTAAGTCAGCCTTGGCTGGTGCCAGGTACAACCCTATGCCTTTTTCATATCTTCGGAGTGGCGCTCTCATGGCGTTTCCTTGTGGCCTCTAAAACAATGCCAATTGTATTAGCATCATACCATGAATAAAACATCGTACAACATTATTAACACCTACTAACACATTTGAAAGCATTTACAATAATTGAGTGGTAGCTACATTCTAATACTTACGATACTTATTTTTACTTTATTCATAATATTTGAAAACATCTACGTACAAACAATAAAAACAACACAACGTATTCTAACTCTATTTGAGGTTATGACGCTTATCTACGAGATGAATCTCTTAAGCAATCAACTAGCAATTTATCTGGTAGATGCAGTACATATATGATGCATAAATTCCTACAATTATATTATTAAACGATTTCTGTACATAGCGATATTGAGCATTCCAATATCTATAAATGCCATGACAGGTTCAAAGTTTTGCTTACCTCGTAGTCACCACAAAAACTAAACACACCCCACAACAATTAATTAAACAGTTAACCCTATCTGCCCTAATCGTATACTATTATAAACTATAACATGTAACGGACAACGAATGAAAACGTTGATGATACGCAGTGCGCGTATGCATTCTATGTACCTAATCTCATAGACGCATAAACAATACTAAATCATATAACACCGGCACCGTAATGAATAGAGGTGTTGGTGTTGACGTTCGCAACTTACAAATATTACAAATATATTAATACAAAATGCAGATATATTAATAGAAAAGTTACAGCGCTCACTTAGATACTAATTAAATCATATTAGATTATAATACTAAATTTAATCTTTAAACTATCATTTCAAAATAGGTAGAGGAAACTGGGAAGATACAACCGCTTTCTAAATTACAATTAATATCTTGAAAATAAATTTTAATTTTTGACATTTTGTGAGAAGTTAAGCATTTATTTGTTTTTTTTACCTATTTTGTCTTTGTATTCTCTTAAATATTTTACTCTGTATTTTTACACGATTTCGAAAAAAAAATTGCATTTGGTTGTATCTTCCCAGTGCCGGGGTAGACTCAACCATGAAACTAGGGAAGATTCAACCACAAATAAAAAAGAACTTATATCAAATTCAAATTGTTTATTGTTGATTATAATGTATCGTAACCTTAGTTAGTAAGATACACAAAGGAGTGGGTCGATATAAAAGAAGAATAATAAAAATGGGCAAAAATAGAAGGCCAAAATTTTTAAATATTAGACATAATATATTAAACAAAAAAAAACAGGATTTTAATTTACCGCACATTCCAGCCTTTTAAAATTAAATTTAAAAATATAAAAGCGAACCTGTTCTGCTGTTCCAGAGCTTTCCAGAGGTGGAAGTACCATAACAAATATCATCTCTTTCTACGCTTGAAATGTCGTCAACAACCGGAAACGCAAAGGTATCAGTGTTAGTTACGTCTCAGGAATTTAACGTCATATTGATTTTGTTCCCGTGACAAAACTTGACCTATGTAATAAATTTTGTTAGTTTTGGGCAAAAATTTGTTAAGACGAAATCATTTATCTTAACAATAAAGTCTTTTTCTATAACCATAGAGAACTCATCAAGAGCCACATCAGAATTGGCTACCTCAAAAGACGAATCGCTCACATCAGTTTCGTTGTGAATTTGAGAAAAAAACTTTCGTTTGGTCGTCTTCGCTAACTTTAAAGATGTTTTTCTATTTCTTTCTTCCTCCGCTGCTTTAATTTCGTCCATCATTGGAGTAGAAGTATATATTTTTGATTTGATTCTCTTTTCTTGTCGCTTTTTTTCTATTTTTGCTTTCGGATAAGGTCGGACGTTTCTACTTGAAGTATATTTGTTTGATTGCCGTGCTTCTCTGTCTTTTTAGTATTGTCCTTGGATGTCGAAGCAGTGGCATCTACTTCAACATCTAATAAGCTGCGCACCTGAAAACTTGTCACTGCTTTACTTTTGTCTCTAATATTGCTCTCTTCACTTTTACTTAAATCGCTGCTTTGAGACCTTACATCTTCTTGATTGACAAAAGCTTCAGGATTTGGCACATAGTTGTCATCAGTCACAGTGCTAGCGGCAAAGTCCTCATCGCTAAAAGCTTGTCTGTTCAATGGCCAGATTCCAGTTTTCTTAAATGCATTTGTTATATTAGATATAGAAAAGGTTCGGTAAATGCCACTGTTGATAACTCTCCAATATTCCTAATAGTAATCGCTTTACCGGGATTTGATAGTAGCCAATCGTTAAATGCAACAACTAACGAACCCTTAAATGGACCATAAACACCAACATCTAGGGGTTGTAGTCGATGTGTGCTATGTGGTGGAAAAGACAATAAAGAAATCCCATTAGCTTTACAAAATTGATAGATTCGTACGAGATATGTGACTCGTGGTTGTCCAAAAGTAGCAAAATACGCTGTTCCTTTGAGCAACGAGTCTGCGCCATAATGTGATTTAAGACTTTCGGAAAAAGTTTCCTTTGTCATCCATCCTGATTTGTTATTCAAAATTAAGGAGGAAGTAGGGGCTCCAGTGATGTAGTTCTCAGGATGACGTAATCTTGGAACAACATATGCTGGAGGAAGAGCATTTCCCATTGCATTTACTATCCCAACAAATGTTACCAGCTCTCCTCTTTCTCCCGAAGATACCTGACCTACCTGTTTTTTCCCCTTTTCACTAATTACTCGTGGAGCTCTCATAACCGTGGTAATACCGGTTTCATCTAAATTATAAATTTGTTCAGCCCTAAATTTAAACATTTCTAGCAAAGAACAATAGTTTTCAAAAAATTCTTCTACCCTAGCTTTGTTAAACCCCATTCCACGTAGAATACTGGTACTCTCGGGCTTCCGTAGGGCCAAATCAGGATGCCTAGACATAAAGCAAAACAACCAATCTTCACCTAAAACAAAATTATACCCATATGTATATTATAAAAACAAATTAAACATTTTAACATTTAACATACCTGCTATCTTATTTTCATTCCAATTGCGTGGCATTCTACATGGCAACCTTAAAGCATATTCAAAAGCAAGGACCCTCACTTGTTTCTTTGACATACCATAATGCAAGGTTGATGATTTTTTTATATATTCAACCAAACTATTTTCTTCACTGACTGAGAAAACTTGTAGAACTGAGTATTTGCTATGGAACTTTCTTTCTTCTTCCTCCGACGACATACCAGAATCAGATGAATTGCAATACTTTTCTTCTAGGGCCCCTTTTTTTAACAGCTTTCATTCTCGACATAAGAGTATCCCTTTTGATGTTATAGCGCCTTGCCGCCTCTCGAATTGAAATTCTTCTCCTAAAGCAATCTTTCAACGCTAATTTCATTCCCTTTCATCGATTGTTCGATTTGTTTCCTAACGTACACACGCGGCATCTGCAAAAATATATGAAATTATTGAAAAAAACTACGGTGCAAACACACACGGGATTAGATCTAATGGTTGAATGTTCCCCATAAAACTTGGTTGTATTTACCCCACCAGCACACAGTGTATTTAGATGGCTAAATAAGAAGTAGGTAATTTCTTAAGGTTATGTTCTACGCACTAAAACTAACCCAAAACTATATAAATTCACCTATGATTTCAATATTTTAAGCACTCAAGAAAAACACACTATGTCATAGAAAACCTTAAGTAACAGATACTTACCTTAAAAGCGTTAAAATCACAAATCTTTAATAAAAAGTTACCCTTTGATACGGCGTCCACTAAATTATTCACACAAGACAAGCCAACTGACTGGCACATTATGCTTGGAAGAATGCGCGGCAATTTTAAACTAGTTAAAAGACACAATCAATGGTTGTATCTTCCCCGTGGTTGAAGCTTCCCCAGTTTCCCCTACATACCTACTTAATATGTATGCATATTTTACCCATTTTATATTATTCGCCCTACGCACCAAATGTACAAAAGCAAAAATTCAATCTTTTTTTATATGAAATAAATATTTACAGAAATACAAAGCAAAATATTCTTGCAGAGTTATGAAAAATATATTGAGAAAACATTTGCCATAAAATATTATTAATGCTACATAACATATATATTTTTTAAATGTTTCCTAATATATTTCTCTATAATATATTTTATGCATATTATATTAATATAACTAATATTCAAGAAAGATTTAATATTTTTTAAATATTTATAAAATATGAAATAAATATAGTTGGTCACTGGGGATATAATAGTCATTTTAAATATGTCATGCACGAGGTTTGTACGCATTACGCATTAAACAAAAAGGAAACAAAATTATTAAACGTCACAATTTAATGCATATTGATGTGGCTTTGGCGTATTTTACGAATAACAAATGTTTTTAGTAATAGAATATTAGTATAATATAATTTAATACGGTTAATTCTGCCTATTTATACGGTCAAATACGCATATTACAAAGTCTAGTTATTTTACTTTTTGAATGTCACAAAGATGATCATTCCTAAATATATTGATATTTATACACATTGAATTCCTTCATAAGCACCAATAATATCACTTAACGCACGTTTAGCGTTGCCTATTATGCAATATGAGTACAAAAGGGTTATAGTGTATTTATGTGTTTTCAAACAAGTTTGTAATATATGCAATCGAAAGTGAAACTAAGGTAATATTTGCAGTCGTAAGAAGTTACCAATGCCGTCATAGAAACTGTCTGACATTTGCAGTTACAAAGACTATGGACATTCGCTGTCAGAAGTGGTGTTTTCTAGATATAGCACCAGAGTGGCACTACCCGGATATTTGTTTCCACATTGGATCGAAGCCCATGTAAATATTCTGCTAGCAGATCACACAAGCGAAGCGTCATAACTAGTACTTTTTTCCCAAAAGTTATACTTTCGGATGTTCAAAGATTAAAATAATTATGTGGTTGTTTTATATTGTTACTCTTCTATTAAAAGCTGTGCAGACTGACTTAAATACCTCAGCTTTCCTTTAAATTGTGATATTACAAATCGACTTTTTTACATATATTTTTTTTTATTTGTGTTAGAAGTCTTGTTAAATAAAACATAACATAAAAAGAAGTTCAGCGCATTTAAATTGGATCATCAAACAAAACTACGAAAAAAAAAACAATATTGATGAACTTTCACCATTAAAAATGATTTTATCTCTAATGCCCTTCTAACTACCAAAGTTTTCAAAACTTTGTATTAGATGAATGCTCGCCAGTTTTCTTTTTATAAAAGTAAATGTGCGTCACATTTCCCACGAAAGTTTGTTTTGCTTCAGTTGTTGGAGAAAACGATATTTTAACGGTAACTTGCGTAACGGGAGCAACTAACTGTCTCAGGATCTTCACGAAAGATTTAATTACACAAAAAAAAATCAATATGTCCCTAGAAATGTTTAATAGACTGAAATTACTTCAAATCGAATTTCTTCAAATTAAAGAAAAAATATAAGAAATGAATGGACTGTATCTTCAAGTGGACAAATCTGGACGTTTGAGATAAAATAAATTTCTATGTACTAGTATTACGTGACAAATTTTGGTGAAAAATGCTTCTTGTTAGATTTAATATATTAACGCAACGTGAATATAAATATTTCTCTTTATTTGCAAGATTAGTATTAATAAAGCAAAACTGGAATTGTTTAGTAAAATATATGTAATTGAGTAATTTCTAATTACATAATATATTTTTGTCATGCCCGAGCCAGCTATGCGATTGTGAGTCATATTTGCTTTGGAACAACTTGTACCATCAGGAACAACACGGGTTTCTGTTAAATAATGATACTTCAACAGCATTTATGAAAACATTGATCGGATACTGCGAATTCGGGGAAAAAATAGTGACCGGCCTACTACTTGACCTTACAAGCGCACTTTATAGTATGTCTCATTACATGCTATTTCAAAAATTATGGCATTATGTTTTTTCGAGGCATTCCAGAAATAAAATAGAGCGTTTAGCAGAATTTCAACTACTATGGTTGAATGAGTTAGTGGTGCCCGTTATTCCCAAAGCATAGGTATCACTACGGGTATACCGCAAGGAAGTGATTTAGGTTCGTAGCCGTTTGTAATTTTTTATAATGATATTTTTGACTACACTATGCACAAGATCAAAAAAGTTGAGAATTTTGGGGACGGCAACCAATTTTTTATTTTGTAATACTGATTTTTCATCATTGCTTGAGACTGATTCACTATACAAGTGACACCTATTATTGTAATTTATGGCGGTGACGTATTTTCTGTAAAGCGTATATAAATTTAATTTTTTAAAAACCTCAAAAAAATTCTAATGGAGTTAGATTTGAAAATCTATTAATTAGGAGGTCTTGGTAATTGTGTTATTGTTCATGATATGGAGTATTTTCTAAAAATTCCGTTAAATGTGTATTTGACGTTGCCATTGACTCCCTCACATAAAATAACAAAATCGATAATTGTTTAAAGAATATGCGGTATTGAAACCAAATCTTCCTCTCCTATTTTACTTTCTTAAATGAGAATTGGCGTCACGCCAGTGATAGTTATTATGTCTATTAAATATACATCACTGTCAACATGAGCGTCGTCATTACGTATAATAAGATTTTTAAAATGTCTGTTTCTTAGTGTCTGAAGTTCTTTTCGATCCATCACTTGCGTACAGAAACTGACAGCTTGTATATATTTTGCAGAGCTTGCATTAATATTTTTTTTTAAAATACGGAGGCTTTTTTTTTAAACCTCCCGCTGAATTTAGGATTTTTCTAGAAATAGTTTTTGTAAAGCTTCTGCAGAATTCAAGAAAGTAACTGATGTTGAATAATTAACAATACTTTAACGGTAATTAGTGGATCACAGACCTGTTTTTGACGCCAACACGCTTATTATTTGACAGTTGAAATATTCACTACTTTATCTGTCATGGCACTCTGTTGAGGTTTTTCTATTCTTCTGTAGTATCCATGCCATGCTTGGAATTCATTAGAAATTTGAAAATGCAGTATTTTGCTTAATATTTAGAATAAACGTAGAGTGTTGCATATTTTTGTTAAGTTTGCAAAATTTGCTATTTAATTATAACCATTAAAAAATATAATGTCATTATTAAAGATTTTGGCGGAGCATAAAATGTGCCTTTTGTTCCTAAATTCTAAATAAAAGTTATGTCAAAAGCATTTGAACTATTTTTTTAAATTTTAAATAATAAGAATATAGTTATAACCCACAAGAGAACTTGAAAAAAATTTGTTCGTTTTCAGTGTTCAAACTTATTTCATTTATTTTTTTTTTAATATCCTCGCTGCAAAGTACAATTACTTATTATATACAGTCTGCACAATTCCAAATGCACAAGTTATAAAATGCAAACAAGAGGGTTATTCCCGTACCGGTACGTTCTAATAAGACATTACATTAAAAGCAAAATGTTGCTATACAGAAAATAAAATGTCAAAAAACCTTAAATATTAAGACACCAAAAACTTTCTGAAAAACCAACATCAATAACATGATAATACTAAATTACAAGTACAAGCTAAATGAAGGAATTCTTCTAAAAGAAAAATATTTTTTTTTTTGGTGTGAATAATGAATTTCTAACAAGAAATAGACAAAACATTAGACAATACGGAGAACTTCTTTGGGAATGGATTTTTGCGAGAAATTGGTAAATTTAATGGAACACAACTTCAAGAATGCCTAAACAATAATGAATATTATACGAAATATTGATGATTTCGTCTACCTATTAACGTTCTATTTGTTATTATTGCAACATCTTTTAACTGTTTACTTTTTGTAAGTAATGCAAAGTTTTGCTTCATTCATTCATTCATTTCATTAAGTTAGGGTGGACACCTAAAGTCCGGGCACTTGAGCTAAGTGCTCATTGTGCCATCCCTATTAAGTGTCTTATTTCCACTTGAGCAGCTCGGTGTTCTTTATAAAGGCCAGTATCTTGCCCAGTGGAAACTTAGGAACCTTGGAGGGCTCCAATAGGTCTCTCCGGAAATATCTCTGTCTGAGTACCTTCAATTTCTCCTGTAGTTCCCATCATTTGCACCACGGTTCGCCTAATCGGCCTAAGTTGTATAGATGCTTTTTCAGGGGACAGTGTCCAGTTACCAGGCCAGTAATGGTTTTAGCTTCTTTCTTGCTGCGCCTGGCTAGGTTATCAAAGAATCTAGCATCCCCATCCCCAATCCCACATACGGACTCTGGACCCATGCAGAGTCTTTTAGAGCCCTCCTTGGCTAGTTCGTCGGCTATTACATTGCCCTTTATATCCTCATGTCCCGGCAGTTTTGCTTTATTATGTACTGTCTTGTTAATTCAGAAAATTGGTGTTACTAGCTTAACTGATAAAGATAGCTTTTAGAGTATTGTATATATGTAGACTAATAACGACATATACTTTAAGTTTTGGCACATATTTAAATTTCATATAATTATTTTCTACAAAAAAGCGCTTGCAATATATCAGCTTTACATCTTACTAAAGTAACAGAATATTCTACTGCTTGCATATTTCACATCACAGAGTGCCCAGTCCTCCTACTACTCATCTGTTCCATACTATCACCAGTGGTTAGCGACTACAGATGTCGCTAACAATTCTTATTTCCTCATCACATGGTTTATATCAACAAAAAATAAGATCTTATCATTAGTAAAAATAATTTGCAGATGCTTTCAATTGTGCTTGTATTAATTTTCTCCACATGATGTGCTAGTAACCCACTCTTGTTACTTATTTCTAGATATTACTCACTTTCTTATCCCTGTTATGTCTATTTTTAGACATCCACATGCCATATGATGCGACTCACCCTTCATTATATCGATTAGCTGTCGGTTAACACATGTCTGCTCGAATGTTACTTGAATAATACTTATTATTTTGTAACTTTCCTATTTAGAAAAAAAAAAGTAAGGGTTGGAACATTAGAAGAGGTACAATCCCAGGACAAAGAAAAACCTAAATATAACCGGAGTAGTGAGGAGATGGCGTTTAGTGGCAGGAACTAGGTCGTCAAGTAGAAAAAAAGTGTTTGTCAGTACGTTTGCGTCTCAGTTACAGCGACATTAAATATCCATAGCTTCCATTATCGTCCCATGAAGACTTACCCTGTCTCTATTAATCTAATCTAGTTCTTCCTTTTGGCAGGATGCGTGTTCGTGAACATAAATCGATAAAAGTAAAAGTCACAATATGCATGTTAATGGAATCGTTGATTCTGAGTTAATGGGGTATAAGAGTAGAGTTATATCAAGGGGGTCTCAGCTTCGCTTTGGCCCCTACTAAATCGCGAGCCTAGGACGAAGTTCAGGTTCTATTACTGTAGTTTGGTCGTAAATCAAGGGGTATATTTGATGTGCCAATTGATAAGGAGAAAACTTACTAAAACATAAATTACTAAGTTATCGAAATGCTTTTAATATAGATAAAAGCCTAGATCATTTGTCATAATTATTTCTTTGGTATTAGTAGAGGAATCTAAATGCCTTTTGGTATCATTTCAATGGTCGTAAAATTAATGAAGCGGAAATAAAGGTATTGTCATAGTAGTGATTGTAATTTATCCTCATCAAGCTGAATAAACATTTTTCATAATTATAATATTAATAACAAATATGTTCTTTATTACCGAAGGGTGAATAATTACACATTATATGGTAAGTATCTCCAGATAAAATTATTTCAACATTTGAATATAAAAAGGCTTATACACCTACGCGCGGGGTGTACAACAGCAAACAAAATAAATAACTGAACTACGTAATATACAGAGTGTAACAGCGGTAATGCCGTGGTCTCTGGTAGTCAAATGGTAAAAATTTTTGAAATGTTGTATATTAGGTTGTATGTAGACGGATTAGATCTACAGTTTAAAAATAATATGCATTTTACTAATTAACAATGTTCCCAAGCTTAGTAGTACATCAAAGTTATATTTTTCTTAATCGAACACCCTGTATGTTAAAACCGGAAGTAGCAGATCCTTTGACTGAGTGAATGCGACATTCAACGTTGTCCAGTGGTCTACTTTCAAATACTTTGGGCAAACTTTGTGAACTTTACTCGTGCGTAGCTTTAGATAGAAATTCTTCTTGTTTTTAAACCAGTATTAGGCTTCCCTATGCCTATCTTCAATAGTTTTCAAGTTATTTGGGTTTCTTAAGTGGTCTCAGTAAATTGTCATTACCTTACCTTTATTTAATCTAAGTGTTGGAACACCCCGTAAAAATCCTAATATACAACATTTCTGAAAAGTGTTATCATTTGACTCCCAGAGATCATGGCGTTACCGCTATTACATCCTGTATATAAAAGGTAATCGAAAATATAGTCAAATTAAAATGTAAAATTTCTTGAAAAAAAGAATGGCAAATCTCAGAAAGATATGAACTAGTTGTTTTTGGTATACCACGGTATAAACGTGGCGTAGTAAAAAATTCTCCCGTTGGTTGGGTTTACGGACCTTCCCAAATCAATAGTCAAGATAAAATATTTAAAGAACATTATTTCACTGCATTTGAATATTTATCCATTCAAGTAGAAAACATTCAATAATCACAATGTTTTGACAATTTTGGTTTTAGTCATTAGCCCACTCTTTTTGTCCTACTTTGCTATGCGTTATTTGGCAGTGCTTTTCCGTTAGTTCTTCCAATTTTTTCCAATTGATCTAATCTTGGGAGATCAGAAAGTGATCTAAACATTTTTTACAGGTTGGTGTATGACCCAGAGACCAAGCAAAGGTCTAGCTAGTGCAAGGTCTAAACTTTTTTTCCCATAAGGAAAAGCAAGATTACTGAGGTAAAGTTAAAATGACGCCTATTTTTTTTTTTTCGATGATCGTTGAATTGTGCACCGGGAATTTGTTTCTCGTGGTCAGAGGGGTTATCGTTTCCCACTCTCCGTAATCACCACACCTATCTCCGTGTCACTTTTTTCTATTCCTAAAAATGAAACTCCTGAGGGTTATAAGAAGAGCTTCGTCACGGGCTCCGGATGATATCAAAGTTGAAGAGTTAAAAGGTGCTTCAAACAGTGGGCAAGAAGACTGGATAGGCAATGGAGTAGTAGAGTACTTTGAAAGGTGATTGAAAGTACTTCTACAAAACTTAATAAATAGTTCTTTTTTACGAGAGGAGTCTGGTTTTATTTACCTCTCGTACATCACTGATTGTCTCTGGTAACGCAAATGTATCAAAAAATCGCGACAATGGATGAGTCGTACTGAAATTTACAAATCAGTGGAAGCTAAGATACAATAATTATTTAAACAAATTGATAAACAAAATACTATACCATGGAAACAGGGAGACAGTCTAAGGTAGAAATCGCAATATGTTGTAAAAAAGATTTAAATTCGTTGATATGGATGTATTGTCGACAAGATTGATTGATATTTTAAAAGACGCATATAGTCAAATAATCATCAGTTATAATATTCACACTTCACAGAACATTTTCAGCTATCTTAAAGAGGAAATGTCTAAACTAGAAGTGAGAAATTCTACAAGCTACCCTCTAATAATTGCTAAATCTGTTCCATTGGCTAAGGTTTGTAAACCCTTGGAAAAAAATTCAAGCAGCATAATTATGACGTAATTTTTTTCCAATTCTGCGAGATTCTAAACCTAGAAAAAAACTTAAAAAAGCGGTTAGTCTCTGGAATGATATGTTAAATTAAACCAAACATTTAATTTCCAAATTGAAACAATACTAGTAATATATATAACGTTTTATTTTACAACCATTCTGTATGATGTGTTTGGAATGTACGTATTTCTGGCTTCTACTGCATATTTGCGCAATTTTTCAATATTTTTCAATTGTGTTATTCTTTCTGTTAGACACGAATAATTTTGACATCGTTGTGTTGGTTTTAGACCTTCAGTTCATTTATATTACACTCATTTATTTAAATATTTTAAAATAGTTGAATAGACCGTGCTTTATAATTTTAACATATGATTTCATTCACATGTATGTCCTGTTTGTGAATTTTCGCTGTTATTTATAATACGTGGTATCATTTTTAAAGATTCAGATGGTAAAAAATTAATATGTTCTTTTTTTTTAACATATTGTTTTGGGTTAAAAATAAGTTGTAGCTTGAGAAAGAGAAGAAAGTTTCGTCGAAACGTTACAAAATGAATCAATATTAAAATAGCCTAGACCGACTACTGTTCAAATTTTGCTCCACCATTTTGTCCTTGACATAATAAAAGAGAAGAGAAATCATTTTAACCATATACTTCTCGGTAATCTGGAATAAATCTTACTATACACGCTGACGACACTAGCGTACACGAAGTGAGTAGATACTCTTATACTAGCTATTTCTATGGAGATTGAAGTTGAAAGAATCTACACCTTCGAAAGTTCTGTTGTCTCGCCGCTTCAAAAGAGCAAAAGCACTTGTGTTGAGGTGGTCTTCGACTCTTAGGGTTGTCCATCCCCTAAATCTTGTGTTAGACGCCTAGCTGGTTTTAATTAGTGATAGCTTGCCACTAAGTGCTATGACAACTGCCTTCCTCTCACCTCACTAAGATTTTTAACTTAAATTCTTAAATGTCGCCTATTCGCAAAACTGACGAGCAAGCAAATTCATACAGAATAATTAATTAATTCTATATTACAATTTCACTCGCGGCTTGATCCTGACGCTTGCTTTTCAAAAATTAGGTAAAGGACCTCAGGTTCCCACAATGGTTGAGATGTTTATTCATCATCATCAAAGATTTTTAGTTTATCATCTTTCTAGGTGTTTGACAATTGCATATTTCTCATTTTAGTGTTCATAGGCGTATTATATATTATTATAATTTATATATAATAATTAAATAAAATTAATATTATTATAATTTTGTAAACAGCTGCACATATAAAAATTGCTTAAAGTCGTGAAATAAACGAATTTAATTTGGAAATTGGCACAAGGTCACCGACGTAATCAACTTCATAGTCACAGTAATCTGCATTGTGACACAAGTTGTCAAAAATGACCTTAAGATTTGCTCTCTCAGCCAGTGGCTGACCTAAGTAAAAGTGGGTTTCGGTGCAAGACATGCTTGTGAGCCCGTGGCTTGAAAACTAAAATCACTTATAAAGTAGTGATCATGCATGGTGAATTAATCATATCGCGTTTTCTACAACATGTCAGCGTTTGCTCATCTTCAGCGTATTACAAACGCACCACTCAAGCAATACATCTAAATTATATTGTAAGAGAGAGCATTCTCTCCGGAATAAATAACCACACACAATTTTATATTATCCTACTTAGGCTAACACCAGGCATTGCTTGGTACAATGCACATGATCGATATAAGTTATAAAGAAGAACGACCCCGAATTAGAACCTTATAGAACACCATATGTCGAAATGAATTTATGTGCATTGTATCCATTAAAATAGATACAGTTTTGTTCTGTAGATAAGACAACAGCAACCCATTAAAATTGCGGCTTATTGGAGCTACTAAGTTTGTCCACCAAGTTTTGTGTGTCAAATGCGCCGTGGTGTATACTTAGATACTTTTGTTTTTTCAATTTTAAAATGGAAAATGTCATTGTTCCTTGGTTAAGAATAAAATGGAGAAAAAATAGAAGTAACCAAATAAGTCGTTAGCCATTTTATTTGTTATACACTTGTTAGAGATTTAATTTCTAGCACGGTTCTACGCTTTCGGAAATGTTGATTCTTTTATTATTTCTCGCAAACATATTAACTATTCTACTGCTACTACAATAGGTCAGCTATCTAAAAATCGACTGCATCAATCGATTTTTACTGTTACCTACCAATCATTTTTTGGAACCAGTGTAGTATCATATATAATTTCTAAACTGTTTCTCATTCAAGATCAATGCAAAAATGGGGGTGTTATCTACTTTCGTCGAGTTGATTGTGATGGTTTTTTGTATAATACATATGTTGACCCATCACAGAGATTTGACAGCATCCTAGTTTCACTAGTAAATAATCTCTCTTCCCGACTTTGCTTAGTCAAATTGATTTTTTTTTGTGTCTATAGCAAGGTAGGTAAAGTTAAAACAAATATTGGAGCAAAAAGAGATTATCAAATTTCATGGCAAAAAATACATTTTGTGTTGACCTCTGCTTTACAATATTAAATATCATCCGCTGATGGCTATTAAGTGTTAAGTAAATTTAGACATACATCTATTCAGCTGAAACGTGTAAGTTCATATTATATTCGGATTTTTGATAATCATAATGAAGCCATTCATATTTACGCCTGAATTTAATTTACTTGTTTCGAATATTACTTACTCGTGTGTATTTTCTATGGACGTGTTCATGTATCTAACACTAAAGTTGTATATGCTAATCAAAATGCTTCAAAATGTGTTCGACAATATGAATAGACGGATAAAGCTGTGCTACAAAATAATATTATTCTTATATTTGTTTAACATTTTAACGTTCACCACTCGGAATTTCCTGATACTTGCCTGAATTTAATTTTTATTTTATGATTTTAATAAACAACAATACAAAATTTATTTATATTTACAACAGTAGAAGATCGAAATTGGGTGTACCACAAATTCATAAATCTATTTTAATTGATTTTTATAATAACAATAGTTAGTAATAGTAAAATCAAAATATTTGGTATTTTCATTTTGAAGATTAATTAAACTTGTATTTATGTTTGAAATTTGAACTATTTGTATAGTTTTTAATTATACAAACAAACTACACAACATGACAGAAATCATTCGGCATGTCAAACCGTCGAATTTCGGCAGTAAAAAGCAATGATTAGGGAGGCTATGTGGAAAATCATTGGTTATGGGGAAAAGTGGTTTAAAAAAACGAAAAAAAAAAGAATCTTTTATATATGTTGAAATTAAAAGATCTTAAAAAATATATAGAAAAATAAAAAAAGATAGAAAGAGACAGTTAAGGAAGAATTAAAAGCAAATTTTACATTTGGAAAGTGGTGAAGTGGAAACATTGCATATTAAAAAAGGAGGAATCAGAAACAAGTTTCATAGTTAGAAAATGGCGAATTGCATTATCAAAAAGGATAATTCAAAACTGGATTAGAAAATCGAAGGCGAAGGTTAATTAGGCTAAAGAATAGGAAGGGTTATAAATTGAAAATTAATCAGGTCGATCAGTGCCTATGGTGGTTTTTATTATTATTGTGTGATTTGTACTTTATTTGTGATTAAGACTATTATTAAAATATACTGAAACAGTCCATACCATTTTAATTTAAATAAAAAGTAGATTAGAACTTACATATCTGTTTTATCTACATTATATCTGTAAAGTGATAATATTTAAATCAAATTGACACATAGCAATTTAATAAAAATTAGATGAATTGGTTCGCCATTCATTATATATTCATCATACTTATACCAATTAATCTATGAATGTAAAATTGTTGTAACTGTTGCAGTGTTACCGGTGCACTGTCATGTTAGAAATATGCATGAACAGTTTCACCATCATGCTAGCTATTTAGAAAATGTGTCAGAAGTTGTTCCTTAGAGCACTTTAGATTTAGATGAATCTCACTTCAAACAATTTTTTTGTGTTTTTAATTTGTTCGAATACACTTCTACCGTCTCTTTATAAAGGTGATATCTGGGATAAATACGGTCTTATTTACGTTGCTTTACACTGCTAACTATTTCGAACCATTTATAAAATAAAATCTCATTTGTTTTCACTTAAATGTTTTCTTTATCTTACAAAGTCGAGCAACAACACCGATACTTGAGTTGTAAAAGTTTCATGTACACAATTTCACTTGAATTAACCACTTCAATATTGAATATTCGAGCAAAGGACGCTGGACAACAGCTCCCCATAACATCCTCGATTACACTAAAGATAAAAGTAGTTAGAGATTCTCTCATCGCATGCCATCTGGCATTAGAGAGGGTATACTTATGATTAAAGACTAACAAAATAGATGACACTGGAATATTTAAAATTGGATTTTAATATTTTTTTTTTTTTGTATTAATTTGAATAGAGTATTGCATTAAAAAATAGGTTTATACCGGGCTGTGTGCTGCCTCATAGCATCACAATATATTACAACTTTGTAATATATTGCTATTGTTTATATATTGTAATTATACCCGGATGCAACAAACAATATAAATAAACGAAATGCCATAAAAAAGTGTATCCACATTCACACAACATTTCCGTGACTAACTTCGGTTCATTTTCATACTTAATTTGAACACATACATACAGTGTTGGGTAAGATATATGGGCCGGGAATAAACTTTTATTACGATTAGACATATTCGGCTCTCGGGAAATCGAACGAATTCTCGCTCATAAAACGAACAAGCAAGAGTATATCTAGTCGCTGTTAACATTTATTTACATTCTCTACCTTGCTTATCATTGATACATACTATTTAACACAACAACTTATTCTGTATAAAGTTAGAAGCTAAAGTAGAATTCATTTGCCCCTACTTATTTTTATGATAGTATCTTTTGCTCTTCTCCAAACAACAATGTTTCTTTTCTATTACTTTCAATCTTAATGTTTTTATCCACAGTAACAATCTGATAGTGATGGTTACTCAAAAAAGTGTCACCCAATATCCCACCTTTCAACATCGCATTTACATTTGAAAAAAAAGTTATCGATGCATGTTTCTGAATGGCTTGTGGTTTGCATTGTAGAAAACTTGTTTACACATGGAAGAATTAAAAACATTTAAAAGTTCACTTGATTCTTCGGTCTTAGTATTAAAATCTATATTAAAATCACTACACACCATCAGAAAATTACATTGATTATAAAGTAATTGTAATAAATGCTCGGTACACATAAGATACAATAGAATACAATAAGATACTACACCCAGTAACAGCTTAGCACAGCAATAGTCAAAATCACCTTCACTTGCCACAACATTCGAGTTAAAAATAGAAGCTCCCACGTAAATACATAAAACATAATATAATATCCTTTTTACAACAGTCATTAATGTTAATTTAAAAAGTATTGTTAGAGCTTTTTTCGATAATTTACTTGTGCGGGTATAATATAGATTTACATCTGACCTTAGATTATTAAAGTAAGTAAATCTATATTATACTTAATTTATACGCTTTAATTAAGGAAGTACGGTCAACGCATTCTGTTTTCATAAAGAAAAACCTTGCCTATAAAAATAACAAAGATTACATTTTCTACAAACTCATGAATGATGCGAATTATGAATAGCGAATTTGCACAATACAGTTGGGACTCCATCATGGAAGAAAATCACATAATAAATCAGTCTTTATCGTTATAATTTATGCCGCAAAAAGTATATTTAATGTGGTGGCCGTATATGACATTTCCGCCGGCGCGTTTTACGGACTATACCCACAAATTTTTACCTTGGTCGCCCGACCGAGCCTTGGGTTTCAAAATAAATCACCATTTCCCATTTTCTACGACGGCCATCGAATAAACTGGGCATGTTTTCCCGTCGCAGCCGCTACGGGATCTTTTATAAAATGCGCGGTCAAGATAAAGTTTCCGAAGGAACCATCGCTTCGGTCAAGGACGAAATACATTCTGCAAATCAGTTTCTAAAGTCATTAAATTAAATAAGAGTACATACAGAGGGCGAGAGGTGCCTGCAACAAAGTGAAATTGTTCATTGCGCGCTCAGACGATATTTCGCAAGAGCGAAGAAATGAGAGATTGCAATTGAATGTGTTGCAGTAGGTAATGGAAAGCTCATGTTTAATTCGAACGGGTTCAATGTAAATTTTCTGTTAAAGGGCGGAACAGCTAAAGCGAACAAACGCTCTAGAGGCACGGCGACGTGCATTTTCTATTCTCTGGCGACGCTTTATTGATGATGTAGCTTCTATTTAGTGCTCTTATGTGATTGTAGTGCGTCTTTGGATTGCGCTGAGTGAGTAGAAATATTGTAAATGTTTCGAAAATGTAGAAACCGTTCCGCTCATGCTTTCGGTTTGTGTAATTTACGTTCGCTTGCTAAAAGATCACAACATATCGCGTCACATATATAACCCGCATGTATCACATGTGCCCTACATTGTATTACATACTTTTGTATAAAAAATCAAATGAACATATTTTTTACAATGTATTTATTTTACTTAAATTTAGTTTAAGAATGCTTTCATATGTATTTGCAATCTAAGTTCTTTGTTATGTCAACAAAAAGGCGGGGAAAATTGCTGAGATTCTGTTTTGTTAGAAATTGACATGTATACGAAGTTGCTACTCTTTGTACAGTAATATTTTTAAGATTGTTAATTAAATGTAGGAATATGTATTATAAATTTCCAAAAGTATTTTTTTTTATGATGTACACACACCTACCTTTATTTTATAATGAATGTAAGGTGATTCCATAATTTTGCAATAATTATTTATTTCAATTTCATAGTTCCATTTAGTCACATGGGCATTCTCATATGTTAAATATCCAATATTCTTTTCACAGCGGTAAAATTAACAGACTTTTCTGAGACAGTTTGCTGCCCTTGCGAAGACAATCACTACCGATGTCTGTTAGAACATTTCAATTCGAAAGAATTCACTAGCCAACCTTCGTGAGAGACGGACGTGTCTCGATAAATCTTTATAAAATTGAACGGTCATTCTGATAAAATCCTGTTTATTCCAAAGTCCAACCTAAAATCAGGGTTATTTTAAAACAAACTTAATCATATTAATTCTACACACATTTTTACCTACGTTATTGTTGGGTAAATTTTCTCCAACGACGATTTTTCCGAGATATGTTCTTGTCCATGAGGCATTCTCCGTTATTTGAAGCATCAGAGGGCCATTCAACGTCCCATTGCAGAACTGAAGAGCAATTCCAAAGGTATTCTACGCCCATATCAACCTAAAAATGAACGTATTATTTTAATTCTAATCTAAATTTTAATATGCTTATATAAAAAAAAGTCCTTATTTCCTCCGTAATTTTGGGTTAGAAAATTTTGTACACAACCGCGAACCAGTTTACGAGCACTGGTGGAAATTTTTTATAAGGTGGCAGTTTGAATGTTATAAGTTAAGATCTATTCACGGCACGAATCGAATACCCAGTAATGCTTATCTTCAAATGTTACATATTCTGATCTACCCGTCATTTAAGCATAAAATCACACAGATAAACGTCTCAAAACGCGGGGCTTTTGAATTTATCATTAATATTATTTTATATTTCTATGATGTATTTATTTCGAAAAAAGGGGAATTACTAATTAAAAAAACGTATTTGTTACTAGGTAAGCGAACTCATTTTACGTACTTGATACTTATTCCTTATTTACCTTGTTTTTACACTGATTTACATTTAGAACCGTTTATTAAATAAAACCACATTTGTTTGCACTTAAATGTTTTTTTTTTATCGCTCAAAGTCTATCATAATTTATGTACCAGAGCCTCATGCACACTATTTCATTTAAATTAGACATCTTAACTTTGATGTTAGAGTAGGGGACATTTAAGCAACATCCTCCCACAGCGTTTCTGGTCGTACTGAAGAATAAAAGGGGGCCATCTATCTATTCGCATTTTTTGTATGCCTGAGCGTCCTCTAGCTTGTTGTAGTCAGAAATGCTCACCCCGCATGCTATCCGGCATTTGAGAGGGTATACTTATGATTAAAAAGTAAAAATAGGTGACACTTGGGTGTTCAAAATTGAACTTTGCTGATTAGGTGAAAGTATTTTGTTTATAAAAATGATTTTTTTTTTATCCGGGCTGTGTGCCACGTTGTAGCATTACAGTATATATTATAGAAATATCTGATATTTCATAGCGAATAGGAAATAAAATTGGCCAACTGGAGTGATAAGAATCAGATATGCACACTTATTCGATTGAAGAACACGTGCAGCGAAAATGCATTGGTGTACTGATAAAGTTACTTACAGTTTTACATCGAATTGAATAGTAACCGGTACGCCTTTCCGAGTGAGAAGTGAACGGTTTTTTCTAATGATGATCAAAACGGTGATTCTTAAATCATGTCGTGGATCGTGAATGGGATTTATGAATAACGTTGATTATAAACGGTGATTGCGATCACTGTATTTACTCATCGATATCATATCTTAGTATAATCGTGTATACTTCTCATAAGTTAGTAAGGTTAGGAGGTGAGGAGTTTTCCTTTTCGCAGCGTTTGAGTTACCATACCCATTTTCTGTTTTGGAAAACATTTATATATCAAAAGAAAACTCAAATTTATATTTTTACAAATTTGTAATGAAAATAGCTAACATAACTGCAATGCGAAAACCAACGATGTTTAATATTCTAGATATTCGAATAAACAGTTAATATTACAACCTAATTCAGATGTATGGTAATAAAATTTGCAATTTTTCCATGGTTTTTGCAAATGTAACAGTACAATTAACATTTGCATTTCCTAAGGCTAACATACATATTTTTGGGATTGTCTTAAAAAACTGTAAGTACTTATATTTCTACTACTTTATTTTTTTCTGCTTTAATACTAACAAAAATATTATTTAAATGTTAAGATAACAATACTTAAAACTTGAGTTTAAAAAAGTAACATATTTGCCTTTTTTCACTTACAATTAGGCGATTTCTACGGTCGCTGAGGATTTGTCCAACTTTTGAAAATATTCGTTCATACGGAACTGATGATGCCAAAGCGCAAAACTTCTCTTGTATAACTCAAGAAAGGTTTGGGTAATTATATTTATGGTTTGACCACCACTGCAATGCATCTATATTTCTAGGGACTATTTCGTCTTCCAGGTGACGCTGAATTTCAATTATTGCACTTGATGCAGCCGTAACTCGAGGTTGTGCTGTCGATACAGATTTATTAAATGATTTCCAAATTGAGAAATCATCTTCATCTTCCTGTAATGTATCTATAGTTGTACTGTGAGCTTGATACACTACCTATGAAAAAAAAAGCGTTATATTGCCTTTTATATTTCATCTTGCTTTTTACGAAGAGATTCTTTATATTTTAAAATGATTTATACGGCCTGAGTTCGGGCTTTTCGTAAACGTTTTATCCAGTATACAAGTTCTGGGGTGCATTACGTAATTTGGGAAAATACAGACACTTAGATCTACAGAAATATTTTTTTATGATTTTTAAACTTGATCCTATTTTTATGTTTTAATAACAATTATAACACATCATTAGACAAAGTAAAATTTGATGTAAAGTTGAAAAATTTATAAAATTCATATAAGAGAAAAATATTGTAAGGAAAACATTAACGCAAAGATTTGTACACACATTTATTTTCAAAAATATGACAAGTAGTAAATATAAAAAATGAAATAAATCTAATTTCATTTTGTAACATTTACAATGATAAAACACAGATATAATTCTTAAAGTGAGCGAAGATTTCAAAAAAGCTGTGATATAATACTACTACCTACAATTTAATAAAAATAGTTTTGTTTTTGAATTAGTACTTTAAAACTAATAATATAAATTTAATCTTATAACACACTATCCCCTCTAGTAGCAAGATTTAAATTTCCCACAATTATTCTTAGTAACTTCAACAGAAAGACATCAAAGTAACTAATCTTGTAATCTAATACAAAATCATTGGTAATTTCGTGTTTCAATGTTGAAGTTCCTAAAAATAATTGCGGGAAATTTAAATTTTGCTACTAGGGGCCATTACACAGTAGGTAAAAATAAATACACATTCCTTATTTAGTTGCAGATATAATTATATAAAAGGGTATCAATATTTACATTTGAAAAACATAAATATATTGTAAAAAGATAACCTCCATCATTTCCAGCTAATATAATAATATGTATGTTCATTCATCGGGTTGATATATTCCATTTTCAATAGGCAATCCGTAGTCACAGTTTTACTGCGGCGTTACTATGTAATTGCAAATTTTGAAGGTCGTTAATTCACCGATATTATTTTTTCACTTGCCAATGGCCAAACAGTGATCGTCGATTTGTTGTGCGCAGCCGCGCCGTGCCGTTCATCGTTACCGCAATCACGGACCACTGCTTTTAGAATTCTCCACTCACGGCCGTGATCCGTGATTTTCCAATCACAGTGAAAGGATTACAGTTCGTGAAATATTGCTCATCACTAGCTTTTCCTCTGTTAATAACAAATAGATCTAAGAGTGCCTGCCGCATAGCTAATTTAAATGTAGTGATTTCTTGATTAATCATTGGCCAAGCGAGCACAATTTTCAACAAATACGGAAAAACACAGTGTCTAGCGGCCGTTTGCACCGTCTGTGATTAACATTTTAATTAACTAATCAAAGATTAAATTTAATTACGAATTAAATATGAATTGGATTGCACCGAACAAATTTAATCAATGATTAGTTAATTAAAAAGTTTGCGACAGAAATATAGGTTGGTAGTGCGTTAAGTTTAGTTTTTAGTCAAAAATCGTATTTCTATTGGGAACACTGTTCCATCATAATGAAAAATGCGCCGTTATGCGAATGCGCGATTTTAAGCGGCATTTGAAAGTTATTGGAATTTAAGCTGAAGCAAATTGCTACAGAATTAGATATTGAAATAAAAAAGTTGAGTAGTAGTTTTAAAATGGAAATTAATATGTGAATGCAGGTTTTTTTTTTCATTATGCAATTGTTTTATTTGTTTTTCTGCAAATGCTCAAATTTTTGATACTTTATTTGACCTCTGCTATTACTTGCTAGAATTATTTTATTATTACCATCATTTCCTTATATATTTTGTTCCTTTTATTTAATAAGTAAATGGTTAGTTACATAGACAATATTTCTTTTAAAAAAATCAAAGTGATAACGCATTTAGAGTAAATAAAATATATTTCATTTATATAAAAGCCAAAGAAAACAAATACACAAAAAAAATGTTCAAAAGTTAATTTCTATATAGCAATGAATTACAAATTGTTGAAATAATCATTAATTAGTAATGCCTGTGTCGCAGCAGGTACATCATCAACAGTGTCATAATTAATCTCATGAAGTTGTCCATTTAAAATTTCTTGATTTAATTTTTCTTCATTGATTTCCTCTTCACCCAAATTTATGGCTATATTGTGCAATACTGAGGTACCAACTACTACTGCCATAAAGGTGTCCAGCTTTAAGCGACAACCATATGCCAGTAATGGAAAACATTCTTAGAAACATGCTTTCAATGACATTCCGTGTTGTAATATGGCTTTCATTATAACGATTTTTCACAACTGTTTCAGAATTTAATAGTGGGGTCAATAAATATGTTTTTGAGGCATATCCACTGTTGCTTATGGAAAAGAATGGATCGTTAAGGTGTGTATTCCCTGGCCATCGTACTACGATATCCATTATTTTTAAGTTAGCATCATATAAAAATTGTGAATTTATAGAAAGATATCCTTTCCTATTACGAAATACCACCCGGTCATTCCCACCTGAAACCACGAGTAATCCTCAAATACATTTATTGTCAGTTTTTATTTCGGGAATTAATTTTTGATTTACCTTGGACTTTCTAAAACCCTGCCAAATATACACTTCTTGCACGCCGCTATCCCTTGTCCCTAGTCTTCATAGTGAACACTTTAATTAGCTAGCTATTTCAATCTACAGTCACAGATATTTGTATTATAACAAAAATCCGCATAACATAACCTATAATCGCCTATAAACATGATTGTAGACAAAGAAACTACGCTTGCGCCAACTTTAATTATGAGTTGATTCGTACCTTAGGTACTGATTAAAGATAATCACGAATTAAGGATTTAATTATTAATTAAGCAGTCGGTACAAAGGAATTTAAACTGTAATTATGATTAAATGTTAATTATAACTTAATCACGAACGGTGCAAACGGCCGTAGTATGTATATCTTGGAACTCCACATTAATGAAAAACAAATATTATTAGGTTTCTAGCCTTCGAAATAGACCAAACTTTAAGGCGAGAGTACCACTGTAATGAAATGATTGCTAAATTAAATGCTGTAACATATGTTTTCTGTAATCTGAAACATATACTAACCAAGGAACAACTATAGTCTCTACGTATTGTGCTTTGATCGACGTAAATGACGATATGGAACTGGATTCTGAGGAGTCTCACCTGCTGCACAAGATGTGTTTATTATTCAAAAAAAGAATTTTGAGAATTATAGTAAATGCTTACTTATTCTTGTAGAAATGTTTATATGGATTAATGGATTATTTTTTGAGATGTGTGTTTATATATTCGAAAACCAGAATGAATTTAATAAAAGATTTTTCAGTAATACACAAGGGCTGGTAATCAATTGAGTTTGTTTTACTACATTAATGTGCTTTGGCCTAGTTCTATAAGTATTACGTTATGCAATTTATTATCATCAAGCCTCAAACAATGTAAAAATTTAATCAATTTCAAAAACCTCTTAATATCTTACTAAAGGACCAAGATAATTTACACCTGAAATGAATTCTGCTAATGAATATTATTCTTCATTATTTTTATGAGTACTAGACACTGGTGCGAAAAAAGTCGTGATAAAGTTACTTATTTATTTATTACAAATCTATACGTTATTGATTTGGTATTAGAAACTAAATGGGCATGTAGTATTGCACCATACAAGTATGATGGTGATAAATATATACTATGAATAAATCATCCTGGTTGTCATGCCTTGATTTTATAGCTTTACGATCTACGAGCTTTTCTGTCTATAGTGCGTGTACTGTAAACTAGGTAACCAGTATGTGAATACGTAATACGCCAGGAAATATAGCAGTATTATTCTAACCAAGTGAAGCGGTAGGTTTACATACCTACTACGAGATATGAATAATTTAAGCATACAGACACATTATGCCGTTGAAACTTCCACGAGTACTAAGTAACTAGATTTGACAGTTCCGGTATTCTTTTATTTAAAATACAGGTACGGTTTGTATGAAACCGCACGTTAATTCATTTAGTACAAGCAGGTAGCTATCTCGACAAGTTGGAAACGACTTTTCGTACGCTACCCGACGATAATAATACACCACTTCCTTGTACGGTAAGACAATACCATAGCCCGTGTGCTAATCGCAATTCTCATTAAATTCCGTTTCAATTAAGGTTTTAGTTCCGCCATCTCCCGCATAAAAGTTAAATAACGTTCGCCTTGAAAGTTTCCGCGGCCGTAATTTAGGACCCAACCGAGCCAAGGTGACAGACTAGGTATATTCAACCTCGAGGAACAGGGAAAAGGATCCGGTAGTAAGTCAGGGGGAAAAAGTGAAACAACAGAACAGTGATCCATTTTCATCTAATGAAACTTCAATCATGACATAATCGCTTTCAAAGTTTTCCCAGTTTCCGTGGGGTACTCTCTCTTGCCGGCGCCACGTTGTGTCGCTAAACCGTCTTACCTCTCTCCTCCGAGTTGTGAGAATAAACCGCCCTTCGGCATAGACGATTTATACTTATAATTAGTTTCGCCAGAAAGTGAGTGAGCAATTTAAGAAAAACTTGACTCCGAGGAAAATCGGTTACCGTCACAATATTAATTTGCACCTACTTTAAAATAATTAATTTCGCTAGGAAATTGCATCCAGTATATAGTTGTTTAATATTCATAAGTTGGGTAATTGTTAACGGTTAAAAAAGAATACATAATGAATGACAAATAAAAAGATTATTAACAAAGTGGGTTCATCGTATTTTCAACTAATTTCAAACTCCATCAAAAAGCAATTTAAACGAATAATTAAGAAATTTTTATGAAAAACTCTAGCATTGAAGGTTAAAATTTTCTTTTTCAATTGTACTGAGTACGTCAGTAAGCTACACTACAGATCTATCTTCGACACGATAATTTCAAATATATCTATATATCTTTACCCTAAAAGAAGCTTTTTGTTTCACCTTCTCAATTAAACTTGTTATCCTTAAGAACAGTTCCTTTGCATAGTTACTTACCCTTGAATTATCCAAATCCAACAGTAAAAATCTTGTTCAATAAGTCATCAGACTGACATATGAAGATAATCCAAGATTTTCTCTTTATATTAGCAGGATTTGCAACTGGAATCTTCTGTCAATATATGTCGCATGCTTATTTAGTCTACAGTGCCCGTGAGTAGTTCTACCATGATTTAAGAGTAGGTACCTGCTTTTATCCAGTAGGTATTTTGTAAATTCAGGGTTTCATTTATTTTAAAACTATTTTATAAGATATGTCTTTAGTGATCTTTGCCACTAGTTTTTGGTTTTATTGCGCACCGATTCATTACATTGTTGGTTCTTATTTGGTAATGCTGATAAAACACCAGTTGCCATGCAAGCAGTTGATGATCCACCTCTGGTCAGATCATCTGCCACCTTATTCCCTTTTTCGCCCTTGTGGGTAGAGACCCAGGTCAACTACTACTTGGTTTAAGAATCAAATGCAGTCCAATGCCAAACTGGAGTCAGCACTTGCTTAACTACTTTAAACGTTGACTGCTACCAGAGAATACTGCTTTGGATCTATTTTCTTTATAATAATCTGTTATTTTCATTTTTTGGATATTTTCTCACTGATTAAGAGTTCTAACCTGAGAGTAGCTATCAAGGCAATGCCTCAGACGGGTGTGCCTAACATAGACTTTCTAATCACGAGTTGAAAGTCCGTAGGTATTTTAGTTAGAAAAAGTTAAAGGATGGTTACTGAAGAATAATTGCAAACTGTGTCTTCAATAACAAAAGCTTTATATTTAAATTAAAAAAAAAGTTACTGCGTATTAACTTAAATGCTTAACAGTCATTGTTATGATTGCATACAAATCTGGGTGTGTAGCGATTTAACGATTAAGGTACAGTGGCAATATTTGAAATCATATTGTTTCCGTAGATGTTACATATCAATTAATAGAAAATCGGTTATTATTACTTGATATATTCAAAGAATGTTCACATGCATTTTTGGTGCTTCCGCAATGCAGTTTCACGATTGCCGTACAATTTTCAGGTAAGTTATTGATTCAGGCAACAAGATTCAGATTTTGTCTGACGTTTTATGTCCCCTTCACAGATCCTTTCTTTCGAAGATCTGTTTTGTTTTTATGAAATTCCTTTTGCCGTCTAAAGCCCTCACTACATATCGTTTGCGTCGAGAGACAGATATTGAAACATATATGAACACAAAAGTATTTCTACGCATCCGCAAATATTGAAAATGAAAGGAAACACTTTTCACGCGAAGCTATTTATTTTATTTTTCAACTTCGTTCATTTAGTTCTCATAATACCTTTAATGTCGATATTTTAAATGCAAACTAGACAACTAACAGGAAATTGGAGAGTTAGCGCAATGAACAAATATTGAGATTAATATTCATTAAATTCTCAACATTTTCAAGGACCAACTAATAGACATACGTCCACTTAATACAGTAATGAACAAATCAATCTTACCACATTGACGTTTAATTTTGTTTCTGGACCGCTTTCCATACAAATATAAATTGTTATCAGAGCGAGTTATTTTGCTCTTCCCCTTTTTTTATAATTATAAGGAATAAATGAGAACTTTAATATCTAATATTTGCTTTCATGCAGTCAGTCACATATTTTATCTTTAAACCATTTTCTATTTTCTATTTTCTGAAATATTGTTAGAGGGAAAACGACTGGTTCTCACTGAGTTTAGATACTGTTTTTTACGATCAGGTGCTGCAGAAGTAAACTATAACCCATCCAGTTGCAATTCAAGCCAACGTTGGTTGTTGTGATAAATACATTCCACTGTTTTTAGAAGCGTGGCACAACTATGAAAAAACCCGGTAATATCAATATAGGTCACAGTTGTTGTACATAGATCATTCATATTTATACATCGAATGAAATGTATTTCAAATAATGGCCTTTACGAATTGTTAATGTTCGTACATACCTGCCAGCTATACACACATATAGATATCCATTTTTTTGTATAAACGTAATAGAATGTTTTTTTTTCTTGCTCTTTACTGTGTTATAAAATATTCTTCTTTTTTATTTAATAGCGCAAGTGTCTATATTAAAAAATAAATTTCACAACGCACGTTTTAAATCATAAATTCAAGTTTGAAAAAGAGTTTTTTAATAAATGATTGTTTCATGTTTTATAAAACGTGTTTTTTTTGTGCTACTTTTTATTACTAGAGTATTTAAAATACATTTAAATGTGTTTTTTATATAAAAGAATAAAAAATGATTTGATAATATGAAGAATTATGTAATAGCTAGTAACATCTATAAATTATCTATAACTAACTAAATTGTCACATTTAAGAATTGAAGTGTACGTTCATGGCATTAGCGGATTAACTGTTAAAAACAATACTCAAGTTGTGAGGAAATGATTTAATTAACGTTTCATTGTGGTGCACCACAATTTTTTTCAAAATTACCAATTATACAACTGAAACTTTTCATTCTTCAAAATTGATAAAATTAATTTTAATTCCTTAAGAAATAAACATAATAGAAAATTATTATTAGGTTTTTGTATGTAAAATTTCTCTTAAAAATTATGTAACATTTTAAGTTAAATTAAATGAAATTGTCATTTTACAATAACTTAGAAAATGTCACATAAATTTAAAGAGAAAACTTACAAAATTTTAATAATAATTTTCTATTATGTTTATTTCTTAAATAATTAAAATTAATTTTATCAATTTTGAATGTGAAGTTTCAGTTGTATAAATAGTAATTTTGAAGAAGTTGTGGTGCACCACAACGAAACGTTAATTAAATCATTTTCTCACCTTTGAGTATTGTTTTTAATAATTAATCCGCTAATACCACAAACATATTCAGAGACAGGCATTGTTGGGAATCACTGGTGCAACTAACACCACAGGGACCGCTTCTTTGGAGATTATTGTGGGCTTCCCTCTCTAGAGCTTTATATGAGAACGGAGGCAATAAATGCGACCGTTAGGCTGAAAGCCAACAACCCGTGGCATCCCAACTTTAGGGTGGGAGGGCACACTTATACCACGGGTACGATGCTGGACGGGCCATTGCTGCAAATGCCCACGGACAGCATTGTACCCCAAATTATCTTTCCTGAAAAGGTGAGAATTTCCATACCGAACAGAGACCAGGCACGTAGTGAGATCACTGCTACTGATAATTGGTTTACGGACGGATAACTATAACTTGGGTTTCCTATACCTAGCTCCAACTGTTTCTCAAATTTTGCTCTGTTGTATGTAATTGACTAATTTTCACTTGCTTTAAATACCAGAGATCATAATTATGTACTTATTACTGAATAGAAGGCTATTATTATTATTATTATCTCGCATTTTAAGACCATCAAGTACTAACATTATTTCAACACAACATATTAAAAAGTTTTCTGTCATACAGGGTGAAAATTCGTCATACATCAAAGAATTTTGAAAGTTGTAGAACTCATTTTTTAAGATAGGAAGCCCCGTATATTTTTACATTGTTGGCCATAGAATTAAATTCTACACCGATTTGCTGCAACATTTCTTATATCCATCTTTAAGACTTTTCCTTTAAATTGCTCGTTTTATTTATTAGCACTTTCAAATGACTGAATATTTTTTACCTGATAGACTAGCATATTGACATTATAGTAAATTATTGCTATCAGCAAATAGTTATAATTATTTTTTACGTGTTTAGTGCGAAGAAAGGTACATATTAATGTGTAATTTATAAACCAAGTAATGGACAAATATGGAAGAAGTGTGTTCTAATCTGGATATATTAAATTTCTTCCATATTTATGGCGCATACAAAAAGAAAATGCGGGAAGAACTTACCCAAGATGAAAGATTATTATTGCAAACCCCAATTTTTTAAAGCTGAAGAACTAATGCGGAAGAACTTCTAACTAATCAGTTCTATGGAAAAGCCAGTATATGTTTTGATTTTGGGCAGCAAAGCACAAATATGGATTGCTTTAAAACTGTGGAAATTTTTCTTGATTGAAAATATTTATAATACATAAGAGGAATAAAATTTTGCGAGTATTTTAAAATGGGGAAAATCTTAGTTGCAAAAGCATCTATTCTAATTAGATAAAAAGTAATAGCAGCTCATAATATTGCAACTAAATTGAAATTTCGAATATTGAATTTTATGTCTATTACGAAGATATTTTCAGAACACTGAAATTGTCGTTGTAAAAAATTCATGCGTTCTGGTAAAAGGGATTGAAAACTGAATTGGGTTTTCCCTTGGCAATTTAACCAAAAATATTAAGATGTCTTTTAGAACAGCATATTCGTTACTCCTTTTCTATTTGATCGACCAAATTGCAGTTTTGTAGTTCTGCTTGAAAAAATTTGAAGGCTGCCCCGCGTTTTAAGAGATAAGGAAATAATTTAGTTATCTAAATTATTATCCCTATGCAGTGCTTCAAAAATTGGATTCGGTCATTTAAAAAAATAATCCGTTAATCGTATTATCATATCGTTATTACACAAAATGAATCAAATTTGGCAACAAACACAATGACGTGCACCAATGAAGTCATAGCTGTGAAATATCTTATGCTAGTACTTTATTATATGTATAAATTATCCAAAAACACGTCTTCTTATAAGTTCATTAAAAATTTATAAGTTGATCAAAAAAAAAATTACGCAGTAGAATCCGAAAGCGTAATGAAATTTTGTAATTGAAAACCTAAATGTAGAGGAAAAGCCGTAACACTGACTTAGTTGTTTACCAAATAACCATTAAAGCATGCGATAAATGTCAAACTTTCGCTATATTCAAGTGGGAGGATTTCGAAACGCTTTTATTAAAAAAAAAAAAATGCGAATTCCGGAACCACAATTAATGTTAAACTACTGGGGATAAGAAAGTATCCGTACTTTTATAATAAGCTCATAATGCAGATATAGCAGCATAATCAATTTCGTGTTTTCAATGCATCAGAAAAAAGGAAGTAAAGAAACATGAAATGAAATGTGTTACAATTACCAAGGGAAATTTCTAAGAGCAATATAGAAGTTTGGATGGGATAACTTGAAAATATGCATGGGTTTTATCAGAACACAAAAAGGCGTTTATCGAGTACGGTAAACCGCGTAACGCGCCACCTTTATGTATACTTTTCTAAAAGTTAAAAATATGGCCACATCAAGGTTTTTGCTCTCCTAAGCTCGACCGTAATTATTCGCAAAAAACAAGCGGAGAACGTATTAAAAACACCCAAAACGGCGACATTAAAGCGTTAATGACCTTATAAACGAATCGCCTACTAGAACAGATTACGTCCATTGGAAGTCGCAACGGCGGTACCTTTTTGTGCCTCATAGCACGCAAAAAATGTTGTATACTCCATATCGGTCCACTCTACGTTGTGCTTTCGCACCTTTGGTCTATTTTTGCTGCTCGCAGACCCTCGCTAACTCTGCGAGATCATCGATATTGGATTTTCTCTGCAGAGAATACTACATATACGATATTACTAGCATCTAAAAGAGACAGGGAGGGAACAGTGATATTGGTGAATGTAAAATATGCTTTTTTTTCTCTCCAGAATCGTATACCGTTCTCGCAATTTCAATATTGGAAAAAAGGAAAGCTCTGAAACGTCTGATGGGTGAGTGTGTCTGTTATAGCTAGTAGGGACGCATTCAGAGACGCGATAGTGATCGATGACGGGGATTATGGAGATCCCATCATATATACAAGACGATGTAAGTTTTATAGTTATTGAATTTCCGAACGGCACATTTCGCCGGCCATAAGAGATATCAACTTATCGTCAGACGAGAAAAGGGGACAGACACGACATCATGTATTTGCCGTTGTCGCTACACTTCGATGAGGTGAGGTCTAACCAGCATCAGTAGTTTCCTATAGTTGGATACTATGCGGTTTTGATCACAGTATGGTGGTGCAGAAATACGGTTTCAGAAGTTACAAATCTAGTACCAATTTTCTCCGGTCACCTATAACTTGTAACACCTATATAATTGGGAAGGAATACAAGAAAATGAAACTCAAATATTCATAAGAGCTTCAATAGTTTGTATTTATTGCATTTTTAATTTAAAATGCCTTCAGGAGGTAATGTTAAAAAAAAAACTTTAAATACAGGAAATAAAATTGATAAAACGATATAACATGATAAATGGCCAATATAGCCGAATAATAGTGATCAAATTTTAACAATTTCTTATGGGTAAAACAAGACAGAAACAGAACAAGAAAAATGTTTATAATTAAAAATAAAATAAAGGTATATGGCATTTTATATGTATTATATAAGAATAAAAGGAAATAGGGATCGGATTTCGTAAACAATTAGAATAATATTCGGGTATCTGATCTATCAAATCAAACTAAATAAATACCTGGATATTTCGTTATTATTTTATAACATCTTCAGGACGCACTAAAAATATGCAAGATAAAATGAAACAAGATATAAAATTATTTTAGATATATTCCAAAAATTAAGAAAATAATTGGTATAAAAAGCGATCATTATTATTTTGTTACTCCTAGTTTATTAATTTAACAAACCCATTAATTTCACTTAAACAATAAGTACTCTTCAATTAACAAAGTGAATATTATTAAGAAATAAGGATTACGCTAACCACAATTGTAGTTAATTTAATGAAATTATTATGTTCAAATTACTTTTTTTTTTTCCAAACCTAGCCCACATTTTTGTAAATAGGTTCGTGATCTAAGCATTATTATTATTATGGCGAAGTTCTCTACTCATATAGTTACGTTCAATAGGTATATGTGATACAGCCATTGTTGTAAAGATGGCGCTTCTCCTATTTTACTCAAACACGGTTATAAAAAGTTGATCTGGTGCATTTACCGGAAAACATTATATACCGGCGAATGAGAATTCGCAAACGTCCCATACAGAACAAAATAAATTAATGAGATCAAAACTTTTCAAATTAAGGAAGCTTTATTCTTTGATCCAACAATCCAGCTTTACTGTACGCAAAATTCCACTGAGAAATCACTATTGCATTTGCGACAAGTAATATGCGATTTATGCTCCTTTTATAGTAGTTATGTCAACAAATTATGCAACAAAACTACACATTATGTTTCCAAAAAAACACATTATACAGTAAATAATTATTTACAACTAGATATGCTAATTATAGCAACAGCGTAGTTATTCTGTACGCAAAATCTTTATGTCGGTTCAATACACAGATTTGTAATAGTAGCAAATATACTATAATATATAATAATATTGTGTTGAGGGTTAATTGCAACTATTACCACTGGCCTAAACGCACTATTTGCAACAAGTGATCTGCATTTAATGCTACTGTAATATATTTGTCAACATAAATTGTATAACAAAAGTGTGCATTTTGTTGCAAAAACTGCGATAACTTTCGTCAATAATTTTGTAAGAAATTTTAATACTAGTTGTGCTCGTCGCTATATGTTCAATAACTTGTACAAAACTTTATAATTGTTTGAAAATTTACATTTTTTTTTCTGTATACCTGTTACAATCAGAAATGTCAAAAAATAAAAACGTAAAAAAATATATATACATTTTTTTTATTTACAGTTTGGGCACATAAAATACACTTCAATTAATAACAAAAAAAAACTAAATGGTAGACCACTTTTAAACAATATATTTTAACCTATACTTTTAAGAAATTATAGTGCAATTAAACATAATCTTTATGACAAACTTATTATATAAACATTAAGCTTGCATCCTGGTATGGTAACTTAATTTCCTAATTACATAAAACTCATAACCTATAAATATTAAATATATATTACCATTCCGGGATTACTAAGTTCTACGTAAGCTATTATAGCGGTGTAAAGAGGAACACATGTAGAGCACCCGCTCATTATTATTCTAGATTACATATCGGACATTCACTTTATTACTTGCGGGTCTACTTAACGATATAGTTATTATGATAGTTTCCGAAGTTTTTCATAGATTTGAACCCAGGACGTTCAAGAATTTCAAACTTTTCTTAAATACATATAGGGCTCTTTCAACATTTATGCTATTAACGAACATCAATTTGGGATCGCTTCCTAAACTTAAGAAAAAAGTATCACTAACTTTTCTTAAATATTATAAAATTCAATTAAGTAGATACCATGAAAAACTATACAAAAAAGGATCAAATACTACCAACTATTTTGAGTTAGTATAGTCTCATATGAAAGTATACGAAAAATCAAGTATTACCATTAACTCAAATCCGTTAACTTGAAAGACCTTGATGTTTCTACGGCTATTACATCGGAGATTCATTTATACTTAGGAACAGACACATAGCATCGGCACTTTTAATTTCGGACAGACAAAATTTATTGAGCTTTAGCTAATTTGGAGTTGCATGTATATATTCAACATTGTTGAATTGGAATTTCTTTTGCTGCACTTTTGAATAGCTGCTCCTAAAGAACTAAAAAATGCCTATTGCGTTTAAAATCATCGGCATATTCCTGTATAATAAAGTATATTGTGACGGCGCCGTTATAACTTACGTTTCTAGAAACTTTACCGCAATTGAAATTTAGTTAATTTTGGAATTGGCATAGTGTCGTTAATATAGTTGTTGTTGATAATTTTGTCAAAGAAAATAGTTGTCAATTTTACTAATTTTTATATTTGTTTTAAAAATAAAAAGATAAACAGAGAATAAAGTGCGTACCAACCGTGAAATTTTGGTGTCAGAAGTGGGATTGAGGTTGGCCATGCGTACAGGAACAATATCTTGTCTTTCTATAAGTGTTCTTGCCAGTAATAGTCCCTTATCGAGTTTGAATTCTTGTCCTTGAGGTCGGAGTCCGCATTGCAGATCGTGAGGTAACCGCATCTTTCTTCCAAAAAGAACTTCGTAAGGTGAATGCCTGGTACTCTCATGAATGGATGCTCGATGCGCCAACAGAAACTTTGGAATGTGCAAATCCCAGTCCTTCTGATTGGAAGATATCACCTTAGCTAAGTAATGTTGAAGAGTTCGATACAATCGTTCCGCCATTCCATCCAACTGCGGGTGAAGAGGAGTTATTCTCGTTTTTAGGATGCCTAACACTTCACGCATTTCTTGAAAAAGTGTTGATTCGAAGTTCCTCCCTTGGTCGGAATGGAACTTCAAAGGTACACCGTATTGTCAAAAAAACGTTGTCTATGAGGACATTGGCAACAGTTAGAGGCTTTTTGGTTCGGAATTGCTAAAACTTCTGGCCAGTTTGTAAAATAATCCTCAACAACTAGGATGTATTTGCTGTCACGTTGAGTAACGGGGAGTGGTCCAGCTAAGTCAATGGCCATTCTTTCAAACGGATTTCCCACGTTATATTGTTTCATAGATCCCCTGGACCGTGTTTGAGGTCCATTTGTCATAGCACACACGCGGCATTATTTACACCAATCCTGGAATAATTGAACCAGTAAAAGTTCGCTCTGATTTTCGCTAGTTTTATTTTTTTCAAGATATCCACCAGCAATTCCGTCATGCGTCTTCCCTAAAATATCTGGTATTCTTGCTTTTGAGACAATGTACTGCAGTTGTTCCGTCCTTCCATCATGGCTTTCGAACACTCCCTTCAATACTCCATTTTCTACACATAAAGAATCCCATTGGGCCCATTAGTTCTTCAAATATGGCGATTTATCGGAAATATCTGCCCAATTTGGCCGGAATCTTTTCCCTTATTATACATACCGTATAATACGTGGAAAACAACATCGGATGCATATTCAAGTCCCAATATTTTCTTTCTTTTGTCATACATCATAGTAGTTGGCAGTAGTAGTGAGCTCTCAGAAACATTTCTCGTTGCCTCTAAAACCAAATATTATACTGGTATATTGGTAATATTACTTAGTGCCGATATTAGATCGAAAATATAGAAACGGCTTCTATTAATTTCCCTCTTAGTATTGCACATATGATTTGCTTTGAGGTGGCGTTATATAAATGTGGCTTAACCCTTTCACTACTCAAGACGAGTACACTCGCCAGCGACAAATGGCAAATGCAAATGATTCTCACCACCATGTGTAGCAAAAGAGTAAAAAACAAGTAAATGAGTACCTAGTGAAACTTAAAAATTTTAAACCATTGCGCAGTATACATTTATTAGATATTCAGTAGTCGCGCAGTGTCCCTTAATGGAAAGCGAACATAAAAAGCTGAAAGTATGCACACATTTTCTAGAAGGGTTGGTCAAGTAAATTTATAATAAGTCTTTCTCATTAAAATCTTCCCTTCAAACATATACAGTGTGCTCTAGGAGTGATGCTATACGGGTGGTGCACTGGATCGAAAATTCTTCAATGTTATTTGAATATTATAGGATTAACCGTCTTTGATAGTAATGTAAAAACTTTTTTTTGCAGGTAAACTATCCTTCTCGTTTATGATATATAAAAATGTAATTAAAAAGTTTCAAGGATAAAATTGGTTACAAACAAATATTGATGGAAAAAAATAAGGAATTTTAATTAATACTTCTGTATATATCTATGAAATTCGTGGTGAGATTCTATGCACCTCTTATAATATGCCTATAAGGTGATCTGTAAGCCTAAAAGCATCTATAATACATGATTACAGATTTACAGATAATCTTATAGGTGTTACATATATGCGTATTAGATTTCTCCATTAATTTTACAACAAATCGCTTAAACGATAGAATAAACGAATGCCATTATTAGCGCTCGTTTGCTGCCGTGAAAGCAATGTGAAAGATTTATTTAGTTTGATAATATATACAGTCAACTTTGGTTCTCTGCGGCACACACGTGAGTTATTATTCATTTGAGTATTTTTAATCATTGCTGAATATATAAATTTGCGTACAATTATTATAATAACACTTTCTGGCTAGAATGTGCAATAATAGAACGATGTTTCGGGTAATTAACAGCGAGGTTTTCTGTCTTTCAGTATAAAATTAGTAGTTAATTAGAAAAATCGACGATAGCTGCTCACTGTACTTCATAACATCGCTAAACTTTAAACGTTTAAACGACTTAGATTTTTCAGTACTCAACTCGAAAAACTAATGTTGAAGTTGTCGTGCAAAATAACATCAAACCGACATCAAATATAATTCGTCAATTGACCTGTTGAGTAAGCAATTACTACCGAGATGTAAGAAGGCATTTGCCTATAAAATATTCATGCAAAGGTCCAGTAATCGCTTTTATGCATAGCATTCGCTAATCAAGAAATTTCCTTCATTAGGTTCATTGACCTACCTTACAAATTTGAAAGCGATTGCCGCGTTAGAAAAAGCAATTCCTTAATTTGTTTTGCACGCTTTAAGCGTATGCAAACAAGTACTTTATTTTTTTTTTTTTAGAAAAGCTTTGACTAGAGACCACCTGTACTTTAAGCAATTGTTGCAGCAATTTATCTGTCCCATTGATTGGTAGCATCAGTATCCGTATTTCCATATTCCATAGCTGACAGCATTTACGCAAGCGAATTTGCCTTGGCGTAGAGCTCGCTTCATTGTTTTCAATCTCAAAAATTGCGGTTTAATCAAAGCAAGTGTATATTGCTGAGCTGTTTTATAGGATTATAATTTCTTATTTCATAGGATTTTTCGTAGTAAAATTTTTCGTCGTATCATAAAGTATGCTTTATGCCGACAAGAAAGCTATTTTTACTGCACAAAGTTGGCCTTATTTTTCAAGAATAGAAATTATTCACTAAATATCTTGTATAATGTTTGATTATTATATATTTAATTTAATGTTCGTTTTTTTTTTCAACGATTAAAATGCATATAAACACCTATATGCAATCAATACCTACGTTAACAAATTTCTACTCGCGTATTGATTAGATTTTCTCATGAAATGTATATCGGTTGTACCCAGAATTATTCAATAATTTACGAAAGCTGAAATGTCGTTTGTACTTTAACTTTAAACATATAATTGCGTCAACATTATCTACTTATTCCTATACTAGGAATCTTGGTATGTATAGACATTCGTAATAGATAACCTACTTCATGCACTTCAATTGAATTTTTATTATTATATAATGTATTAGATACACGTGCTGACAGTACGCAATATCCTATTTTCGTTACATTTATATTGTTGTACGGTTTTATTTTATTTAATAATCGCCATGTTTCCTTTCAACTGAAAAACATTAATTTACCTTCATTTTTGTTTATCTATTTTATAAAATAAATTATATTTAGCAGTGTAATATATACAGTAACCGGCAGAAAGTGCGCAGCATATGGGAAATTTGTCTTTGAATTTAGTAAATCTCTTTTTAAAACATTTATGTTTCAAATTTAATGATCTATCCAAATATAAAGTTTCGCTTAATTTTAGCAAAAATGAGATTTAATCGTTTTTTTTTTTCCTCGGAATTACCCTGTATACAAGATACATACACATGGTAATTTTTGAACTTTCTAGAGGTTAATTATCGCGATGGTCAGATTAGTTCTTTTGCTCCAAGCTACTGATGCGTAAGTGATGATCAGTCTAACTACCGTTGTATACATCCAGAGCAGTATTTTTAAGGTTTCATCCCCAATTTTTTCTGCAAAGGTTCGGTATATCATCAGGGCTGTTTTGACCTTGATGGTTACTTCAAGTTCGTGTTTGTTCCATGTCTACGGAAGGCCTAGGTAATTAACCTTCGTCCTCCAATCTATATTTTGCTCATGCATTTTTATGATTTTAAGATTGGATTTTTTTTTTATGTGAATGCTACTAAGGTATTCTTAGTGGGGTTAACATTAAGTCCCACCGATTGACACCATCTTCTCGTACAGTTTAATCCTCTTTGAATTATGTCATAGAGGGTATTCCCAAATTTGCCTCTTGCGTATGTGACAATATCATCAGCATATCCTTGACAAGGTATGCCTAGATCAGTCAGCCCGCACAAGAGTTCGTCTACTATTAAGCTCCATCTAAGTGGGGATGTGATTCCCCCTGGGGGCATCCTCTGGTCATACTAACCGAGATGGTCTCATGTCCCACCTCCGCCTCCACCGACCTAGTAGACAGCAGCTACGGCATCCATCTGGAAGTTACGCCATCTATTTACCTGTTAATTAATGCTTTTTTGACAGACTCGTGTGGAGTGTTGTCAAAAGCATCCTTTATATCTAGAAAGGTGCACACTACGGTTTTTTTATTCGTCAGTGCATCTTGAATTCGATCCGTTAGGTTCATTAATGTAGACAGGCTTGATAGGCTTGCTGACAGGGGTGCAACGGCATTCGCTCCAAGATATCTTTTCTGAAAGAATAAGTAAACACTGAAATCATAACTTAAATGAATCTATTCAGAATAATAACACAATATAAAGTTGAACTATAGAGGATGCATAACTAAGCACAAGAAAATATATCAACCCTCAGTAGGCAAGACCGAACTTATCTGTGCATTGAGTTTTGCTCTGAAACAAAAAATAAAAACAAATGTTACCTCGATTATTTTATTACATCATGCATGCTTTAACTGTAACCGTTTAGAACTCACCTTTAACGGTTTATTCGTTGATAATAGTGGAATATTGGAAGATTTTAATGCGTTGTGTTGTCCTGAGATAACCTAAAAGTCGCATCTTTATTTTAAAAAACACGGGTTACCGGCTAGAAAACTCAAAATCGTGCGTCTACTTGAATATAAATGTAAAACTAACCTGGTTTAAATTCTGCTTGGTGTAAAGAGAATTTTAAGAATGCTTCCTATTCTTGAACAACAAACCAAGCTTTTTTAACGAAGTGAAAATTAATTTACTTTTGAATGGCAGTAACCTTTTGGTTCATAATACGAAGAAAAATTACTAAAAAAAGTTGTTCGGAATAAAAAAAGTAAACTTTAACAAATCCTACTTACACAAATTTAATTTATGATTGGCATAAATATCATTTATCTGCAATAAATAATTGCGGGCGTTAGCCTGAATTCTAAGCAGCGTGATATAAAGGCAACAATAGCCAAGAGGCCAGGAAAAGAGAATCGCTGATTAATCTTCAGTATTGTCACATTATAGTCCGCAAAAAGGTATCTTTCAGTCCAAATTTCAGTTATTGCTAAATCAAGTTAACGTTACAGCAGAAAATTTACGTTGTTCGGCATTATGATCTCGGAAGCATTGCATTAACAATAAGCGAAGTGGTGCATTGTGATATGAATAATTAAAAAAATTCTTGTATCTTTTTATTTGAATTAACTATTTTGATATATTTGACGTAGAGCAACTGTCTATTTGTCTGATCTTCTCGACTTTACTAAATACCGAGATTTATATCGGCATTTTATAATAGAATGGATCTATCAATACGGGTCTAAGTTGCTGGGTTGAGACAACGCTGTAGATACTATCACTTCTACATAATTATTTTAGCATTCACATTGTGTTATTTTAACTAAAATTTATTCTGCACTGTATTTAACCAAATAATTTTGGTTGAATATCTATTATTTATATACACCTTCCCTCTGTTTAAGAAATATTTTGTTCGATATGCATTTCCAATTTTCTTTCTTTCTTTTACTTTGGCAGTGTATGTACCATTAAAGCAAGAGTGCATTTTTTTGTATTCTTTACAATTACATTTTACAGTAAAGCACATTCTAACCTAGGCAGCAGACGTTGTTGTCTATGCATTTAGGATTCAAATAAAGTTAACTGCATGCTACATATGTATTAACTACTACCAACTTTCGATTCTAGCCTGGACACCGCACCAAATTCGTGTTTGCATGTAGTTAGTTTACGTGCACCGCATTCGATATTCATTCATAAAACTTCATTATCGTCCTTAATGAGTCCCGTAGTGATGGCTTCGTTGTTACGCCAGCAACAACCCACGAATATGAGAATTAAATTTCAAAAAGTATAACATTTTGCGCGGACGAGAGTTCGCCAGCGGGTTTCGATAACCGAATTAAAAACCCGACGACCAGATGGCGCACTAGTCGAGAACCCCTGCATAAATTACAATCTGCTCTACGAGCGGGATTTTACGTCGAAAAAGTAAATCCCGCGTGTTTGTGTGTGTTGTTTCTGTGACCGACGGGGCCTTGTCTTGTTAAGGCGGTATTATCGCTTAAGGGAAGTTTGTTCAAAGTTTCGGTTTTCGTGTACGTAAGCCGGCGCGAAGAATTCTCCTTAAAAGAAGTTTTTATATGGAGTTTACCTACGTACTTCATTTGAAATTTTGGTTTATGCGGTCAAATCGGTTCTACCTTAGACGATTTTAACTTCGCTCTGCGGTGCTTTCAACTAGAAAGTTGGATGCTTTGAGTTATGCAAATATGAAGATTTCTAAGATGATTATCAGGAAATAATATAACCGCAAGTTTTTATCCTCTGGAACTTGTAACTTGACTGCGATAAACAATCGAAAAATGAAAATTATGTAGATTTATTTTTTTACCGGGAATAAGAGGCTCTGGCAAGCAGTCTTAGTTCGAGATTGTGGAAGAAGCACAAAGAAAACTTTAGATTTCCTAAAAGGTTCGAGGAAATGTAAGTCCGAAAAGAAATAATAATAATAATAATAATAATAATAATAATAATAATAATAGTTCTTTATTGTCCAACAGACGCATCCAATTACAGGACAATAGATATAGAATAAACAACGTACAAATAAAATAAAATTCTAACTAATGGTAAAGTTACAAAATAATCTAGCCAACCAACATATATATAACAAAAAATAATAATAACGTAAGAATAAAGCCTTAAAAAAAAAAAAACGAATATCATACTCCAAACATCAAATATCAGGATGTAGCTTATTTGCATTACGGCACATTGTAGTAATAGGCGCTCTAACTAATACATTTGTATGGGCTGTTGGTATATAAAAGGTGTTTGTCGATCTACTCGCAATCCGGGGTACATTGAAACTTATTTTAGAAAGCAAATGCGAACAATCAATTTTGTTATTAATTAATTTAAGTAAAAAAGTAACGGAGTGATGCTCACGTCTACTAGTTAATGATGCAATATGAAGCTCACTCATTAATGGATCCAAATTCGCACCTCTTGCAGGATAATTCCCAGTTATTCTAAATGAAATATATTTTAAAAACCTGCGCTGTATACGTTCAATGTTTTGACAATGCGTTACATACATGGGATGCCACACAACACTTGCTATTCCAGCTTCGAGACAACAAATGCAAAAATACAACACTTTCATTAGACTGATATCCGTGAATTCCTTACAGGTGCGTATAACGAATTCCAACGCTGATGCTGCAGATTTGCACATTGCAGTTATATGCGGAACAAATGTCAATTCTGGGTCAAATAAAACTCCCAGATCAGTAATGGTCTTCAGGGACTGTAGTGGAACATCGTTTACGTTATAACCATTTATAGATGGAGAAGTCCTTCGCGTGTATGTCATCGTGAAACATTTGGCAATATTCAGTTTAAGCCCATTATTACTACACCAGTTGGAAATTAAGTTGAGATTATGCTGAAGTAATTTCGCACTATTTTCATTAGTGATAGCAGTATATATTTTCAAATCATCGGCATAAGCTAAGGCAGGGCAAGTTAATGAAGTTAACAGATCATCTATGTATAGTAAAAAGAGCAGGGACCAAATTTGACCCCTGTGGCACACCTGAAGCTATAACATAATCACATGATTGATAGCCGTTATAGAAACATATGCGGTTCTGTTTTCCAAGTAGGATTTCATAAAGTGCAATAAGGACGTCGAGAAACCAAAACCATCAAGTTTGGCTAATAGAACAGAATGGCTGATTGTATCAAACGCACGAGTCAAATCGGTGTATACAACATCAACTGGCCGCCGGTTATCCAGATGCTCACTGATATATTTGAGTAATCGTAACCAGATTGGTGACAGTGGATCTTCCCGTCATAAAGCCATGTTGAATGGGAGATAAGTAGGTGCGAACACTCTTATAGATGCAATCGTACAATTACTTGCTCAAAGATTTTGCCAAAGTTAGACAAAATGGAAATAGGTCTATAATTTCCAATTTGAGTTACATCACCTTTCTTAAATACAGGAACTATCTTTGATCGTTTCCATCGATCTGGGAATACGTTCAATGTTAAACATAAATTTAATATATAGATAAAGGTTTAATAAGTGACATTCTACAGTTCCTGATAATAAGGAAGGTATAAAATCATCCCCTGCGGTGAATTTATTAGAAAAGTGGTGCCATTATATCCAATAGATAATTCTCAGTAACAAATCCGGATTAATAGTAGGTAAGTTCGTAACAGAAATTTTTTAGGCATAATACTATCTTTTTCAAACATATCAGAAAATAACTTAGCAAAGCATTTACAATGTTTTGTGGATCATCCATTGCAATTCCATCAGAAAATAAGGTGCCAGGTATGCGCGTTCTTCCGTGCTTATTGTTAATATAACTCCACAGCAAGGATACATCAGCCTTAATGTCACTTTGTGCGCGCTTTAAGTAATTGCTGTGCGCTCTAAAAATTAGTTCTTTGATAATTCTACGTAATCTAACAAATTCAGTCCAGTACATTTCGTTTCTAGTACGTAACCATTTCCTTCTATAATAGTCTTTCATTTTAATATTTGATATAATGTCACATGTAAACCATACTGGATACATTCGTTTCGTATTATTAGATCGCTTACTTGGAATAATCATACCAAAAACACGCGCAAGTTCATCATAAAAATGATCCAAAGCCAGATTAACATCGTTGAATTTCAGGAGAATAGACCAATCAACACGAACTATTGCATCATTAAGAGTATCACAGTTGGCCTTGCGAAAATTAAAGGAGGAAATATTAGCAAACGGAAAATTAGGTAATTTCTTATTATTTGAAATTTCTACAGTAATGTCAAGAGCTGGGTGGTAATTATCTTCGCGAACAAAAGGAGAATCGGAATGAACTACTGCAACTTTAGTGAATTTAGATGCGAGTATTAAATCCAAAAGTTTATTATCTGTATTAAATACCTTATTGTGTTGTTGCAATTCAAGAATATTACAAAAGTGATTAAATACAGAGGTTTTTGTACAGTTAGAAGATTCAAGAGTGAAATTTGGCAAATTGAAGTCGCCAAGCAAAAGCACAGACTCGTCCATTAGTTGCATATCCAACAGACTGGTAAATAATTCAAGATCATCTACGCTAATATCAGGAGGTATATATATTACACAAATAGTTAATTTAAATGGCGCTAAACATTTACAAATCACAATATCAATTAAAGGAATAGCATCAGTTATAAATGAGATATCAACAGGAATAAATTGAATATTATTTGAGAGCGCTAACAATACACCTCCCCCTTTAGATCTACCAGTGTCATCAAATCGTCGATCACACCTTAATATATTATAGGAGGCTGGAAAAATTTCACCATTATTTACAGAATCGGATAACCAACTCTCAGTTATACCAATAATATCATATGTAAATTCACAAACACATTTCAAGAAAGTATCTAACTTAGTGTTTAAACCCCTACAGTTCTGATAATAAATAAAAATGTTGATTAATGAGGTAGTCATATTCATTCGCCGTTGAGATGACATGCCGTTGGACGAATTCAGTTTCCCGAAGACACGATTGTAGGCATTCCATTACGATACTTAATTCGCAGATTAGTTTCACCATTCGTAAGTCTGGCAGTGAGATCAGATTTCACTGCTTTATAATGGGCAAGCTGACGTGGCGTTTTATCAGTGGTAACGGACAATCCAGAAAACCTCTCCAGTGACTTAACTTTTTTAAATTTACGTAAAATATTATGAACAGCATCAGACGACGTCAACTTTATTCTGATAGGACGAGATCGAGATTGTTTCAATTTATCAAACCTCCCCAATCTAATTGGTTTAATATCTTCACGAGCCATGTTTAATTCACAGGCAGTTAACAAGGACTGAACAATACCGACATCCTGGTCGCCTTGCTCCTCCTTGGTTGATCCAGACTCCGCAGAACCAAAAATAATGAGGTTTGTTACTTGTTTGCTTCTATCAAACATTTCACCGATAATTTCCTCAGTGTTAAGCAAAGAAGATGCGGGAGTTACGTGAGCACCAACACACTGGCACTGACTCAAAGTGGACTGCTGTTCCCTCAGCGACCTCATCTCATCCCTAAGCTCAGCTATCATTGAAATCATCTTGGGTAATTGACGAATACCTTGTTCACATTCTAAGCAAATATATTTCAAACGCCTCTTAGATGTAGGTCTTAGCTCGTAACATTTAAGTTCGTTAATGGATAACTCAGAGCACGAGGTGTGTGTAGGTCTACCACAACAATCGCACTTGATACTCTTATCCTCAGTTTCATCGATGACCAAACTACACTTAAGACAATTCATTATAAAAAAAGTTAGTGTAATTACAAATAATTGAAAGAAAAATGTATTGATACAAAGAGGAAAAAAAACAAGGATACACTTCACACTGCCCGGGCCGATAGACAGTGGCTAACAAACAAACAAGAGGGCCGCGGTACAGGGTAGTAGTAAACAGTAGGAGCGTATCAACACAAATACTTAGAAAACAAGAAATAATTGTAGTAGAAACAATTTAAATAATGCAGAACACAGCTACTACAAACAAAAATTCAAAACTTCAGAAAAAAAACTACGAAAATATAAACAATAAAAATAAAAAAGGAGTGAAGCAGTACACATATGTGTACGATAAAATATGAGTGCAATAATATAGCAAAAAATAATAACGTTATAGAAACAAGTTCATAAATGAAAGAGACATCAAAAGATAGGTATTTTCTTTACATAACAAGTAATCTGATGTAGGAAATTAATAAAAGGATATTACCAAGTCAAAACACTGTTTAAAGCAAGAGCACAAAATGCACGTTCACACACGTTGGCTAGCTATACTATATTATATTACTTATATTATATAGTGCATAATGGAGATTAAGTGCGTGTCCCAAAATCTATTGATAGTACTGACTATGAGTAAATTAACGTTTCACAATTAGTTTCAAGTATTAAGGACAGTAAGTGAAGCGCAATGTCAATTAAGAGTGACGTCATAAGTTCTCCAGGTCCACATTACATTGCACAAGGAACCGGCTCGCACAAAAAGGAAAAAATGTAACAAAAGGAGCAATTTTCCGTATTTATGTACTAACACTGGAAGAAAGATGTCGATGAAACAAGTTGCAGGTGGATAGACTGCATGCTTAAATCAGTTTACACAACTATCATGGACAGACACTGGTGAAGATGTCCGCAGGGTAGAGTTTTGTCCCCTGTGCTGTGGAATCTACTCGTGGATGAACTACTAGTAAGGCTAGGCAATGGAGAACATAGAACTTTAGCGTATGCAGATGATCATTTTGACCCAGAGTAAATTCAACAGCGTAGTGCAGCGCAAAGGCAAAGAGCTCTCTACAAATTGAACATGCATGGATTGAGGAGGAGGGTCTAAATATCAGTCCCTCTAAAACGACCACAATAGCATTTACGAGAATGAGGAACTTAGATGGCCTTGGACCCTGGAAATTTCAAAGTGAAGAAATAAAGCTGTCAGATGAAGTGAAATATCTTGGTGTCATCCTAGTCTCTCAGCTTATTTGGAATTGCGAACATCTTGAGATGATCGAAACCAGGGCGGAGACAACATTCATGTTAGCCAGAAGAGCTCGTAGAAAGGCATGGAGGTTAAGACCTAATATGATGTACTAATATACATCAAGGTGCTCAGGCTCATGGCCACTCATGCCTCTCCGGTATGGTGAACAACGGTGCAGCAGCAAACTGCTATGACTGAACTTAGCAAGATACATAGGCTTTCGTGGTTTGGAATAACTCTGGAACTCAGGTTTGTTTTACAAGCTGTTTCGGACTTCGATTAATCGGTGTGTCGTTGTAATTTTGGTTCTGCTTAGTTCTACAAGTGCCATATACAGTTTCCCTCCTTTCTAGTATCTCTAGTTACCTTAGGCGTTTTGTCGTCCAGCTATCTACGTTTTTGTGTATTGTATTTAAGTAATTTACTCTTTATTTCCTTTTGGGGCTTGCGGCATAGGACTTATAGGGTTCTTTCCATATATTTACTCTAGAATCACTGATATTTTAGTTGTATTTCATTTTATACTTTTCTATGTTTGCGGCCTCATGTTCATTTGCCACCAATTTTAGTTATTTTCCGATGCGTTGTTTAAGTGTTTTATTTACATTTGGTTATGTTTTTTCTCAGTTATCAAACTTGCGAGTGTGTTCATTAACGCTTGTTGTACTTTGATGCGTTCAGCCAGAACCTTCTTTTGTCGGGTTTGTCACTTCAATTAATGTATTTTTTTTATTTTGTAGTTTCGGCTTATTCTTTTTAAAATTCTTTCATTTACGGATATTTTTAGTTTGGGGTATTTTGGAATATCGGGCGATTGGTTACTTTCGTATCTGTGGGGGGGTTACCACTTTGGACAGGTTGTTGACCAAGGAAGGATTTCTGATAGGAACGAATTCCGTTTTAAACTTGGCAGTGGACAGACATGCAATATTGCATTGTGCAACTGAAACCAATCGGAGAGTTTATTAAAATAAGCGGATCTATATTGCAACAAACAGCCAGGCGATACTGAAGATACTAGCAAACCTTAACATACAATCAAAGCTAATTTGGGAGTCTATTCGAGAATTGAATAGCCTAATAGATCGCAATAAAGCGACTTTGGTGTGGGTGCCCAGACAATTAACCAGAAACTTCCAAGCGTCATAATTTTCTAAATACTCCTTTTATTAAGAAAAAATGTGCATAGCATAGAATAATTTTATTGTTTTAAAGGATAGAGCATGAACACATAATTACTTTTTATAAAAAAAAAAAAAAATTAGCCAGGTTATAAATATTCATAAAAATTTTGAGCTATAACTTTTTAAATACTTAGTTTACAAAAAAAGAAAATGTAATTTAAAAGTAATGTTTTTCCTAGTAAAATACGATACAGCGCAACGGTTAATTCTTCCTAGGTCCACATTTAGTGTAGCAAAATATATTAAAACAATTGCTTATGAAATACAGAACGGTAAAAAACATACTTATCATTTTTTTTTATCTACGCCTAGCTTAATCGTACTATTGGGATCCGTTGAACAGAAACAACAAGCAGGATGATATAATGGATTTATTCGGCAACATATTCGAAAGTCTGGGTTAGAGTCATGCAAACGTGTTTATCTCATAGTGTTGAGTAAGGTAAGGGAAGTTACTCCTTTTCTGTGGTGTTTATTCGTCTCGGGGAAGAATTTGTGCTGCTACCAGTTTACTCGGCACTCGACAAAATACGAATCTGCCTAGTCACAGCAACTTCTCCGGCGTCGGCACATCTCTTGTTATTATCATTATCATAACAGCATGAGCGGCAAAGCGGATGAAAGCTGGTGCGAATCTTACATTTCTGTTGAATATTGCAGTATCTAATCACTGTCTAATGTTTGTTTTTGGAAGTCTTAACGGCCATTATAAATTTTCACAATAAAATTACAAAAAACATATATATGTTGTTTGCAGTGGATAAGACGCCACATACAAAAAATATGCTTTAATTTAACGTTTCATTGACCTTCACTTAGTTTACGTACATATCTCAGTCTATTTATGAAAACCTAAATAATCACAATTCATTTTAAACTCTCTGTTTCACCTTAAGGTATTACAAGAGGCTATTCTAATAATTGAAATGTTCCTACTCTAGTTTAATATTTTCCTGATGATTCTTAATAATATAATAACAAAGATATAATAAATCGCTCAGCTATCAGTTGGTATTATGTAGCCTGATTTAAGTTAGCTCCCAGCATTTGCCCAGGAGTAAGCTCTTGTTACTGATAGCGATCAAATTATTATTATTATCCTTCTGGGTTTGAAAAAGCAAACCTCTACATGCTTTCAGTTCGGTTCTTCGCACATTCTGGATTTCTCTCTTTTAGCAGCGGAAGGATGGACAAACGTAATGAACTGAAATATGTATCTCACTGGTACACTCGCTGTATATTTATTTATATTAAAAGAATGTGTTATATGTACATTCTGAGAAAACTCTGTAGGAATAATTTTACAATCGCAAAGTAATCGAAAAAGAAAATCAGCTCAAGTAATATTAAATCCTTAATTAAGGAGTACGAATTGTTTAGAGCAAACAGAAATTTAAGTAAATAAAAAACGCAATACCGCCATCTTTTCTGTCGTATCTACAATTGAAATTGGAGATTTCACTCGGATAAAAGTGCGCCGGTAACGTTCCACAACAACTGTTATTTGATTCGATTCCGTGTTCTACCTTTGGACAGCGTAATAAAATTAACACAAACTAGCGCTATTGTACGCAACTGAGGCACGAAAACCGAGCAAAACAGTTAATTCAATGCGCTTGAGTGGATTTCATTTTAGTTAATTCTTTTTTGCCTTGGTGGTGCTATTGTTACCATTGATATTTCAAAGTTAAGAACCGGAAAATGTATAAATTATCATTTAAAATTAAAGTATGTTACTTTTATTGCTGAAAAATATATAACAATTTATAATATACGAGGTTATATTTAGATTAGATTAGCATGGTTCGATTAATCGGCCCCACCACTGCAACCACTGGGGAACGGATGTTATGTTAGAGTTCATCCAATCTTAAGTTCAGGCCTTTAAAGGTAGCTCAGTATCTTGCTGACGGAGGTTGCTGTTTTCTGCTAGTCTTTTCGAAGGTTACATGCCTGATTCTTGTAGCGGCAAGGCAGTAGAAAAAAAAATATGCTTAACTGCCTCCTCACCCTCTAAACACAAAATACATTCGGTCTTATGGGAGAGTCTTTTTATGGGTTCAATTAACTATCACAATATTATATGTACTATGTAAAGCCCATAAAGTTATTTATTGTGAAATAATACACTTATAGCAAAAAGCAACTAAAGCACTCATAACATAAAATAAAACAAAAATGTGATAGATAAATTGAATCTGTAAAGTACTACTTCGAATATATCACGTTATTTTACAGCAAAATAAAATATCCTATAATAAATGATTTTAATAGTAAAATGACTTTTTTACATTTAAGTTGCAGTTTCTTGAAGTTCTGCTGCAACAAATATTGTATTTCAAAATAATCAAACTTTATTTTTTTTTTTACATAACACTCTTCTTTATAAATGCATATTTGTTGTGAAACACTTGTAAAATAAAAGTTTATATATAAGTATTCTAAAATTGACACGAAATACCAGGTCAAAAGTACAAAATTAATATTTGTAAAATTCGAAAAGTGAACCAGTAAAATAGAGTATGCAGTATAAATATAGATTGAAACGTGCACTATTTCACATAAATTTTAAAGCTGCATTTACATTGATGCTTATATATAACAGATTTCCTATCAATTAAGCTTTCCTTCGCAAGGAGTTGAATGGCATGGTCGGGTTCCATTGATGAATTACATATTTACCTAAAATAATACATTTTTTGGGTCATTTTCACGTTATTGATGAGGAAACAACATTTTTTTATATTACCGACAGATTTGCTACTCCTATAAACAGAAATTTAATACTGCTATTATAGTTCAATCACATTTATTGCATCAACATCAATGTCCAATACTAATATGCACCTATTGCAAATTAATGGTGGGCAAAAACGAAAGATCTGTAATTGAATAATGTCATAATCATTTATTTATTGATTAATCCATATTCATCAGAGAAATTAATTCGTATTTGTTCCACTTGGTTATTCGTTTAGACTACAATATATATTTAAAGAACCTTTCTTAAGTTGTTACGTCCCTCTTCTCTCCTTTAACAATAATTTTGTGATTATGACTATATGGGTTATGAATGATTTCTTCGATTTTCCCTATCACTCAATATAGATAATCGAAAGATTTCTTTTCCTTCATTTGATTATGCCCATCATTACTGTAAATATTGCCACTGTACATTAAAGATGCATGATAAATAAATAAAAGATATTTGAATAATATAATCCGTTGCGACTATGTGTGAGTAACATAATTGTAGATGGTAAAGAAAACAACTAGGTCTAGTTCCTCACGGATGGAGGAATCTGTGACCATTTACTTGTAATATTTTAATAACTATGAAGGCCAGTTATTTTTGTATATAATCACGCCGACTTCTATGTGAGTGATCTGTGGGGATGCATAGCCTGGCAGAAAGAGAGGGCGTCTTAATAGGGTTTCATTGTCCAATAAAGTAGTCATACGCCTGTGGTCATTACTGAATGTTCATTCGTCATTTATGGTGTTGCTTGACGAGTAAATACATTGTTATGTAGTAAACATAATGGGCCTGGACAAACATTTTGCGACAAAAATATATTTCATGTGACTTTCCGCACAATACCAGCACAAACAACACAAACTAGTTTAAACTTGCTCCGAAATGAGGGTTTTTTTAGCTTTAAAAGTTAATGTTTGACAATTACAGGGCCCAGATGTTACAGTTCAAGTAATTTCATTTTTTTTTCTCTTTTGGAAACATATTTGTCGAGACGTAATTATACAGCAGTCGTTGCTATTATACAAACGCCGTACATTGTTTGAACACTCGCGTTATTAAAGCAGTAAATTTCGGCGGGTAAGAAAGCGGTTCAAGATATTCCGCAGTTAGTGAACGCTTCCAACACTCATTACACTGCGGCTGTAAATCAAATAACATTTATGCGTCGACGAATTCGCCTCCTCACTTCGGTAAACAATAACATACACGCCGCCTCTTGTTTATAAAACTCTCACGGCTTCCTCGAGTTTGACGTCGTCCTCCCTTCTGCTTCCACCGCCCTAATATGTGTTTGTAGTTAATTTAGGCACCTAGTCGATACGCGAGTTCCATGCCGGATAAATCCTCCGGCTGCGCATATTAATGACGACGTAATAATGAGCATTTAAGGGCGACTAATCTACAGAGTGAATAAACCGAAGTCTCCTTTATTAAATTTAAAGCTATTATATGCGAGGATAGTGCGGAGTAGTTGGCGAGCATTGCGAGTGTATTAAAGCAATTAGACTGGGGAAATAGGTTACTCATTAACAGTATTGGCAGATTGATTATTGGCTGTGGTTGAAGAGGGTTAAATTTATCCCTATATGATGTGCTTTCCTTATTTTCCAACATTGAGGTTATGAAAGTTCTGAAATATTATTTTAAGATCTTATTAAGCAACTGAACATAAAGTTTAGCAACAAGAGCGAGTGGGATCAAAATGCCATCTTGAAATTGAATGGTACACTGACGACTCTAAAACGGCAGAGGACACTGGAACAGGATTATATGTGCCCAGAATCAAGTACATTGAAAGCTTAGGGAAATGCCCCTGTATCTGTCAGACTGAAATACACGCTGTTGAAAGAGGCGTCCGACTCAATATTGACAGAAATTACCGAAAGCCGGAGATTATCATTATGTCTGATAACCAGCAGCCATCAAGGTACTCACATGAAATCAGTTCCAAGATGATCTGGGAATGCTTAGGGAAACTAAATGAACCAGGTAAAAGGAAGGAGGAGTAACCCTCCTAAAGGTTCCGGGTCACACAAGCAAAATAAGGGGCTGGAATACCGGTCATAGGCCCTGAATCCTTTTTCAGAATAAGTAGCGTCCATTATTGAAGAAATTGAAAAGCGAAATAGCGCGAAGGAAATCTATTTATTGGAAAATCACCAGGGAATGAGGCAAGCTAAAACTCTTCTGGGAACCTATAACCTGAAGAGGTTTGTTGAATGCATTAACCTGAGTAAGAAAAATATTCGCACATTAATGGAATACTACCAGGCCATTGCAAACTGAAAGGACGTTGGGTAGGTTTGGTTTAGTAAAGGAATCTGAATGGAGAACAAGATGAAACACCCATTCATCTCCTCTCAAATTATGTAACACTGTGCAACTCAAGGACGTGGCACCTGGAAACGTGTGGAATCAAACAAAGAGACTTACCTAACCTGAGGCCTTCTCATATTCTACACTTTCTGAAGGGAAGTCAGCTGTAAAACAGCAACAACAGGTGACGCAATAGACCTCTTTTGTTGTTAATGTAATCACCCTTCATTCATATACAAGCGACTGAAGCAACTAACACCTAAGCTATTCAGCTGCACTGTCTGCAAATTAAAATCTTACAACCATTAAATTTTTGGAAGACGATGTTTACTAGCTCTAAAAATGCTCATGATATAAGCAAAAGTGTAAATACAGAAAATTGAGGAGAAAAAATAAATGATTTCTTAATAATGTTACTTCTTCTTCAATTGTAAGAGGAGAATACATTTAGCAGTGTACTGAATTAATTAAGCGAGATGGTGTATTCTAGGGTGTTTCGTGTCTCCCTGCATTAACTTGAAGGTGTAACCTTCTGTATTGGTAGCATGAAAGGTTTCGTAGGAGCCGCGGCTAATTGATATCCCATATGTATTCTACGGGTGCGAGATTTGACGATCTGCAAGTCATGGAAAGAAACTTGCATTGTTTTTGATTAGAAGAAGCTTGTTGGGCTGTGTGCCGTCGAGCATTGTCATGTTGGAATATCCCCTTATCGATGGTTTGTATGAACTGACTATGATTTGTATGAAACTGGCAACGGTTTCAGTGTCGTGAATTCGTACCATTCGTACCTGGAAGCAGAACTGATAGCTTCCAAAATCTTTATGCTGATCGTAGATGCTGTATGTTCGTTTAAATAAGTACTACACGTATAGGTAGCTTTGTGTAGTATCTTTTTTAGGTGAAGCACGAGGTTGGGATGATTTGTAATAATTTTGTTTTCATAAATAAAGTGTATGTTTCGTTGTTCCTTTATTCAGGTCGCCAATAGATCCCTATTCTATTACCATGTATCCATAAAGAAAACCGTATTCATCTCGCCATTGTCGCCGTTCTTTGCACCACATTAGTCCAGACGTTTATGTCCAGGTGTTAAGGGTAGTTCCAATAAAGGCCGTTGCACTGAACCATACCTAGTGTTCTATGGTCTGTATTGTTCCACCACGGTTGCGTTAAAATTGTTTTAGACTCAAACCGGTATCATACACTGAAAAACCAATTTGTTGAGGACAACAAAATTTTATCACGAAAAATTAGTTGATCCAACAAAATATTTCGTTATTTCAAATAAGTGTTTACCTATATTTAACTCAATATTTAGTTAGCTTAAACAAAAATTGATATCCTCAAACAAATCGGTTTCTCAGTGTAGAAAGTTTTAGAAAGAAAATCTTTTCAGATGGTTTTTCTATGTGCGCCTGATACTGGTTTGCATGCTTCACCCTGATTTGCGATCCAGTAGTTCCAACATCGTAAAATAGCGGAGTGATTGCGATTAAATCTTTTAGGAATTATTCAGAAGAACTGCCGCTTTCAGAGAGCCCAGTAATTAGCGCACATTTAAAGGGTGTTAATTGTTTGTAAGGTGCACGTTGTAGTCTATGAAATGTCTCTCACGACTGCTTGAAACACACTACAAGCATTTTGCGATTTTTTTTTCTTACATCTACATCATTTTGCAAATATCGGATCATTTTGCTCCTGCATTAGCCGAATGCCTTACGGAGTTTCGACTTGTGCGAGGGGCCGTGAGATCGAATCTCTCTCTGGTAAGTTGCGGTAATCGGTTTTTCCGGGGTCGTAACGATGTTTACAAAAAAAAATAAAACAAAATAATGTTTCCGACATAATACGTGCGTAACAGCTGACTGCCACAAATACCCGAAAATTAACTAAATCGCCAGAATATGAGAAACATTTTTTAAATTGAGCCTTAGAAATTTAATTATAAAATTTAAAATAAAAATATTAAAATATTAAAATTTAGTTATAAAATTTCAGAAAATACTCAAACAGGATCTAGACGGTGTGTTTTTAATTATAGGAAGTGTATAGTTTGATATGCAAGAGACCATCAAAACAAAAAAATAATGATCGAACCGGAAGAGAGGAATCAAAGAAATATTCAGAATACAAGAGAAGAATGGAAAGTGAAGTTGTGGGGTAAAAAAGAGTTGTAATTTCAAAGAAATAAAAACAATATTAAAAAGTAAAACATTCCAGATGAAGCATAAACACTAGAATAATTTATTGTAGAGATCATAGATCTTGATTTCTTCTTAGCAGAAAATACAAAGGAAAAATTAAAATAGGAGCAAGACACTTTAAACTATTGTTAAACAAGACACAAAAAATAGTAACGAATAGAAAGAAGAATGAAGAAAAAATAGAAGAACTACGGGACCAAAGATATTTAATGTTATAAGAGAGCTAGAAAGCAATAAAGATGCAGGGGAAGATGGGGATTTCTGCAGAAATTGTAAAACAAGATGGAGACGAATTGCACCAGTAATTAAGCTAATTATTAGAGAGAGTGTGGAAAGATGGAAGAATACCTACTGATTGGTATAAAGAATTATAGGGGAATTGCACTATGTGGCAAGACAATACGAACAAGGAAATACGAAAATAAAATGGTGGGGAATTCTTAAGCAGATTTTGACATTAGGGAACAATGGTGGATCAAAACAAATCTAAAGTAATAACAAACAAAATCTAGGTCTCCAGGTCTCTATACTCTTTATTGACTTTAAACAGGCAGTGTAAATATCACGAAAAGATTGCTGTGAGGTTAGAAATACAAAAAAAAAGGATACTAAGGCAGGCACGAAATTAAGGTTTAAAGACGGCAGTAAACAGCAAATAGAAAACAAAGCGAAAATTTCTGCCCATTTCTTTCAAAGATTTTCCCAAATTGAATTCATTATTACTTGCTTAATACAATCATAATCGATAAGAACACCTCAGTTTTTTTTTTTTAATTTTGGGTCTAAATTGATTAGAACTATATTGTTAAAATTAGTTCACTTGGAATGCCACAAGGATATTGTCAACATTGCAGATCACCTACCTCTTTGGGTTTAGGAATAATAGAGGACGTAAAGAAGAATCTTAAAGGATTATTACTCAAGCAACCGAGGCTATCCTATTTTTATCTGTAGAAGTGGATTTACACAAGTCAATGTAAATGACAGAGAGTGTAGTTTCTGCCACAAGTTACCACAAATTAAATGCAAGGATACATACATATGTATATATGTAAAAGCCAAACATTCAGTCCTCAACCACTGCCAAAATTGTATATCAATAAAAGGAACCGTAAAAGCTGAGTTGCAATGCACCATCTTGAGCGCTTGCCAAGCGAAATATGCCGAAACTATTTCATTGCGTCATAAATGTCCACGTAACAAAAAGCTGCAGATTGTGAATATGTCAGAGTACTAAACTAACCTACAACATGGTTTTTAACACGAGGAAAAACACAAACTCCCTTAAATTGTTTCTGAGGAACAGTAACCAGAATGGGAAAGGATGTAAACTAAACGTGAGTTTTATTTGACTCTGACGACAATGGATCTGACATTTTATTTTATTTTTAACACCGGGTGTAAAATACTCGCGTTTGGCACAAAAAAAAGAAAACAATAAAAAAACAGCCCTCCTAATTTTGCCGACCCACGGATTAAACGATAAAACCTCGTTAATAAAATAAAGCTGGCTGTCTCCCTCGAGATTTCGCTCTTCGATGAAAAAACGCCAAACCTGATATATTTCAGATTTATCATAGAATGAATTCCCCTTTATCGTTTTCTCTTTGTGCGCTGGGGTTTTTGAGAATTACACAATGTTTGTGGAGAGCGAATCTACTTTTTTTTATTGGATTTGATATGGCTTAACAAGTTTATCACCCTTATTCCTAATTTACGCACGAGAGGGTGAAATTGTTTTTTGAATTAGCGATGATTGCAAAAGCATGAGCCGTGTGACAGGATTCTCAATGCAATTGTGTGAATTTTGCTCAAATAAATAAATGTGATAAAGTATATTTCATTTCAATCATTCAAAATTCGTGAGTAGTGTTTGACTTTTACCATTTCTGATATTCTAAGCTTCATGAAACTGCTAATACGTCATGCTGTCTATTTGGATAATTATATTATAAATATGTCTAAGATTTGTAGTAATGGTGTTATATTATTATTTTTTTAATGGAAGCCAAAAGTTGGTTATGTTACAATCAAATTTAAATTTTGCAATTGCTACCAATGCTCAACTCTCAAATAATTATAATAGATGTGTAGGCGGCAATCAGTTGTGTTATCATATTATCCATTGTTGTTTTGTAAATTTTCAACTCAATTCGTACTGTTTTTAACACATTAAAAAAATGATCCGGACGCTGCGCTAACTCTCATTATGCAAGCAAAGTTAACAAAATACCGATGTGAAGTAATTTGGAAACCTACAAAAATCCAGGCCACCGAAGTTATAATAAGGTTTTATATGCAAATAAAACCATGTTATCCGGAAAATATTATAATAACTGAAACATTTGCCGAAGTTAGTATCCAAAATTTATTAAACCATACCGTAGACAGGATAATTAAAACAAAATCCGATATTGAAACAGAAACCGTCAACGAACGTGGTTTGGTGCTTCACTGTGTGGTGGAGCATCAGAACATCTTAAATTCAGACAAAAATTCTGTCCATAATGTCAATGTTTCTGACATCATTTGTCGCCACTAACGAAGACATTTTCAATATGGCTATGATATCTTGGAATCTTTATATTATTCGTATAAAGATCTATTTATGTATTGCAAGAAAAGAAGCTTGCTTATATTACAATGATCAAAGTATAATAGAAAATGGTTCGCAAAAAATGATAATTTTTAACGGTATTTACTTTATGTACTACAGCTATTTAATACCTGACATTATACCCTGATGCCATCCTAAGGTGCCCTAGGTGTTCCCGGAATAAGTAATGTGAACAAAAACCTTAGGCAGAAATTTCATATTTGCGAAATAAGCCCTTCTTGGTCTAAAATTTACTTGGTTTACCTTTGATTTTTTAATATCAAATTTTGCAGTTGAGCAAAAACTATTTTAGTTTTAGGTAAAGTACCTTTTCTATTAGCAGTATACCAAAATATTACTAAGAAAAATTATACGCAATGAAAAGTTATGAGGTTATTTTTGCAAATAAATTTAAAGAATCACTTTATCTGCTGGGCTTGAGGCTAACGTTAAATTGACAAAATCAAAGTAGGCCAATCGTTCTGAAATTTTGCATAACTTCATATTTTTTACTCTAAACAATAAGCTAACAGAAAAGGAACTTTACCTTAAACGAAAATAGCTTTTGCTCAACTGTAAAAACCGGCTTGATTTTATAAAATGGAAAGTAAATTAAAAATAAGTTTCAGATCAGAAAGGAATTTGTACCAGGAAAATCAAATTTTACGCAAACTAATTCTTTCTATAAAAGTGTTTTAAGGTATCTTGAAGCAGGTGAATGCTCTATTACTATAAAGTGTAGTCTCGGTCGGGCATTCACTTATGACAGTTATAGCTTGTTTGTAGAAATTGCAATACCTTGGTATTGGCAAAAAATGCTTTGTACAGGTCGACAAATCGCTCGTGAGAGTTGCGCGGTGGCAAAAAGGGTGGAGATGAAGCATATATACTGTAAACCGGCCATCGTATACGCTCCGCCCACTCCAGTATAATGTGCGCAGGATGACTCACCACTGTCACGAGATTTTTGTTAGCTGGTAGCAGATATCCTACTTACATAATCAGAATTAATATAAATCGATAAATTTCAATTAGAATGAATCCTTAAATCCTAACTTAAAATTAAAATATGTTTATGGTGTGCCACAAGCCTCCAAATTGGGTCCTCTCTTTTTTTTATATGTATTAACGTCATTATGCACAAAAGTATCATGCTGAATAACAACGCTCATAACAATTTGTATGCTGATGATACATGAATAATAACATCTGATAAGGTGGGCAAGACAATAGTTTACAGCTTGAATGTAATGGCTTTCTTGTTAGAATTAGTAACTGGGAAAGCGGACATATACTTCAATTAATGACAAGAATACTCCAAATTGTGGTAATGCTGCAAACTGCTCCTAGACCCCTCACCACAAACTGCACTAAACTGGACGTACGTTTCGATAGCAAAGCTATCATCATCAGCAGAAACACTGAACTGGCAGCTTTGCTATCGAAATGTGCGACCAGTTTAGTGTAAGTGGGGGGGGGGGGGGGGAGGGGTCTAGGAGAAGTTTGCAATACTTCAATTAAATACGAAAAAAAACTAGTTTCTCATTATTATCAGCGAGAAGCATCGACTTTGAAGCTCCTTCATTCATGAAAAACATCATGTGTAGAAAATCGTCAATTTCTTGGTTTATAAATAGACCAAACTTGTGGAAATACCATTATAATGAAATTATCACTAAATTACATTACATTTTTTTACATATGCTTTCCGTAACCTTAAGCATATACTAACCAAGTAATAACTAGTTTCTCTCCTTTGATCGAGAGTGGATTGAGACAAGGGATATGATTCTGGTGAGAGGTTCACCTACTGCACAAATTATGTTCAGCATTTAAAAACGAATTCTGGAAATTGTAGTAAATATGAACTCTACTCTATGTATTCTGCTCTACTCATGCTTGTAAATAATTGTTTTTTAAGAAATTTAACATTTTAGCTTCAACTGGATTATATATTTTTGAAACGTTTGTCTGCATACTCGTAAACCAGAATGAATTCAGTAAAAGTAATGTTTCACTAATTCTTTTTGCTAGATTAAATGTGCCTAGGCTTTCTCCCAACCACATAGGAATTACATTATTTAATTTACTGCCATCAAATCTGAAACAATGCGAAAATTTAAGTGGATTCAAAAAGGTCAATGTCCTATTTGATTTTTAAGGCAATCTACACCATAAATGATTTTTTTTTAAATAATTTACATATCGATAATTGAAAAAATCCTGTTTGAATGGTGTAGAATTAAAATGTGATTGTCCTTCCCATTCAAATTGTATTTAAAAAACAAAATTTTTACAACATGTTTCGGTGTGACGCCATCATCAGGTAATGTATTGTTATATGTTAAAATAAATTGAAAAAAGTCAAAACACTCTTTAAAATTAACGTCAGAGATAATGTAATTTTAGTGAGACAAACTTAATTAACGGAGAGAGAGATGCGAACTGTGTGAAAGATCGATGGAGAATGTAAAATATTTTTTTTATACATTAATATAATTAACTAATTTTCAATTCTACACAATTTACGTATCGTTCAAAGTTGACTACTTTTATTATTATGTATATCTAAAATATGTTTTTATTCATTGCTTCAACGAAATAATTAATATAATAATAAACTTTATTCCAGAATAATGTTAGGAGCACAAATATCACAATACATGAAATCTATTTCAAATATTTTGCAGACATATTTTCGTTGTGAATTTATATTTGGCGTTTGCAAGTACTAACAAAATTACAAAACCTATCTTTGATTTTATGTTTCCAGCTCTCACATCACTAAATGTTTGCATTCAACATATATTCTAAATTAGACGATTTGAGTTTTGTTAATGTGGAACGAATTCATAGAAGTTTTGAATCTCTATCTAGGATAGACTTGTATCAATCTTAACAATAATTCGTACCACATACTTAAGTTCAGCTTTATCCAAAATTTAATTTCATTCTTTTTTCTTCTACTTCCCTTTGAACGTCGGACGCACGTGATTTTTTTTAATAATGCGATTTAAATTATTATCACTGTAACAACTAATAGATTTTCTTAAATTTATGTCACATTTTAATACAAATGAATTAATTTTTAATTTGCGATATACATGAACGGTAGTGTACAATGTAAGTCTTGGTTCGTTTGTCTAAAACTGCCGATTCAAATTTCCAGAATGCAAATTGCGGGAAAGGAATTTGCTGTTAATAAAACAAATTTATTGCGTTCCTATAAATTACTGCGATGTTTCGACACAGATCCGTAATTAATAACCGAACTTAAATCTGAGTTCCCACTGTAATATAATAGGTCTCGATTCGGAAGAATCTATTTTAGTAAATGACATGGAAATGAGTTAGGGTGGCAGTTGCGACTTAGACGAAACTCACCAGAGCGCGAACGTGTTACTTAAACCCATCTGGAAAGTTTATCAGGTTATGCGGTCGTATGACAAGATAGGTGATATGAACTGTCTCGATCTATAAATGTATGTTCATCAACATGCAATACTACCAACGCTTACACCATGGATTTCCATGAAACCGTTGATGAACTTTATAATGGATTGGACTCTTCGATGTTGTGTTATGCTATAAGAGGATTATACTTGTAACACCTAATATTCGTAAATTTTAATATACGGAGTATTAGATAGGTATTGTGCGCTTTTAGCTGCGGTGGTTATCATTATTAAGCTTTAGATCTTCTAAAGTAAGCTAAATCTACTTAACCCATGACAGTTTGATTAAATCAAAATCCATTTCTCGTTACTATAAGCTTAACACTTCAAATAAAAATTGATTATATCGGAGAATGGTTTTTATATTATTCGGTACCATTCAATATCTCGTAATAAAGTTTATTTTTGGATATATGCATAGTTTGTATGTAGGTGAGAGAGTGATTATATATTGCGATCTAAACGATCTATTGTGATCCCTATATATTATTCTACAGCTAGTCGTTCAATCATATTTCTTGTATAAAGCGCAGGATATTAGGAGGCACCAGGTTAGGTAAATTTTCCTATTCGTTTTCACAGTAAGTTGCACAGTGTAGTGCTAAGCAGTTGAAGAGGACATGGGTGGACTGAACAGACAACAGGATGAAACACCCTGAATAATTAAACTTATTTCTAATACTAAGCTAGTGTATAATATGTTACGGTCCAATTTGAAATTAGCGCATTTCTCCGCCGAATTTAAGGTACACCAATAGTAGTTCCGCATCCTGGACCAATCAGCGTAGGATATTTGATTTCCGGCACAGCAGCGTCCTTTCGTCCTCATCACTTTCCAGACAACCTTGGTCGCGTGTATGCGTACCGTCATTTCAGCCCTATTCGAATCACAAAATTTGTTGGGTTTCGTAAAATTTTGGATTAGGTATTTTACCCCGTTTGAAGAGAAATTAGTTTTGTGTTCGAAAGTTTGATGAATTTACTTCATCACTCCTTGTGAGGATTAAGAAGATCTGATTTGTACTATATCACTGACAAAGTAGGACGCCATTTTTCTTTTCATTTTAGTGCTCACGGAATTTTTCGCCTTTTCGCTTTCATTGGCATTCGTCTGATTACCGTGTTATTTATTTAGGTTGTTCGTACCACCCGTGGTTTGAAATATCCGCTGTTTAAACCACCCGCTGATTTGTACTCACTTATTGTTCGTAACCACATTGGAATTAGCCACCCATTGTACGTGATCATCTACTGAATAACTCAGGACATCACCAACCACTTGGCACTGATATTTAACCTATAAGAGCTTAACCCCTTTGACTCCACCATGGGAAAATAATCTTATTACGATAAAATTGGACCCCATTAAATTTGGGCATCGTGGTCATCAGCAACCCTGAAACGCAGATATCCTCGACAAGTTCCTTGCTCCTGCCAACTCTTCGATTAAGGCACAATCTTTCATTTTATAGTCTATAAAGCCTATTTTTAGTAACAATTAGATTCATCATAACTGTAGATAATGCAAAGTTGAACCTCTATTTTAAGTAAATTTCAAATAACTTCAAAAATGTATCTTAATTATATAAAATAATATTAAATATTACAGTTATTTTACACTTACTTAGTCGTAATAATTTCACAACTTAAATCGCATGAAATTTGTGCACAATCTTTGTGTAAGATTTATATGTAAACCAACAGGATCTACTTTCGGCCAATATATATTTAATTTGTATTTAATAACTTTTTTCTGCGAAAACACATTTTATAATGGCGTACATGTACCATGTCTTATTAATCTATTGTTCAGTAATAGAAGCATATAAATTATTTGTTTAATTTTGCAAAAAAATTGGGCGACATTCACAATCAAAATTTCAACATATACTGGGCTTGCATATTATTAAAATTCTTTACTATACAGAGCCAACCGAAACTGATTTTACCTTTAAAATAAATCGAACTTTATTTTATTTATGTGTGAGTTTTGTTATCTTTATTATTACATTTTATTAGAATTGAATTTAACGGACTTTGGCCAACTTTGCGATTACTGTCCCCTTTTATCTGCGGACTTAGTATCATTAAACTCTTGGTATTTATTATTAACTTTTGTATGCTTCGGTACTTTATTCGAGCCTTGGCGCCCATATACCGAGATTTAAACGAACACCATAAGACAGCCCACTCCCATCTCCATTGAGCTACGCCATCAGCATTCTGCTCTTGATACACCGTCACCGAGAATTTAGTTCCGCTTGCCATGCCTTTATTGAGCAAAGAATTACCATTTCGAGTCGACAATAGGTGGTTTTAGCTTACAGTTCGCGGGCGGTAGCAGATAAGAATTCCAAAAGATCCACACTTTCCACAGGTACTTTGAAATAATTTGGCTAGTTAATGCTACATAGAAGGAGAGTGGAAGGTTTGTCAACAATATAGCAAATATTATACGATATATATAATAACCATATATCTCCTTCAGAATAGGGTAGTAACGACTTTCGAATTCCGTTTCCTGCGTTTTCGTCATCCTAAAGCCTCTCTTGATGCTTTAATTTTTCATTCCATTCCTCCCTGTTTTTAATCACTCCATTTATCTCCTTTATCTTCAATAGCTCCATCGTTACTTGAGTTTCCATTTTAATTTTGGCTTTCCTTGTTTTCTGGTTCCATTGATCGCTAGTCTTTCATTTTCGCAATAATTGCTTCCTTTCTTATTATCTCGTTGGGCCAGAACCATCACTAAATGTTAGTCTTTGTGTTCTTTTGTAGCCTACTACACTTTCACCTTTCATTACATCATCTATTTCATGATGACGCCTTATCCATTATTATTTATCTACTTAGCACGTCCCTTTCAGATATGTGCAGGTAGGTGTCTTTGTTTATTGTTTATTAAGAACGTTGTTTTAAATGCATACACCACTACCAACATTTGTGGTTTCTTTCACTCTCTGACCAATGCTGAGGAGCGAACATCCTTAGTCGGTCTGCGGACGCAGGTCTACTAATAACTCAGGGCCGGGCGATGCCTCATGTATTTGGCGAAAGTTGTTGACGAGAATTGTTATTTATACTTAGGCAGATTTCAATGGCTTTTGTACATTTTTGGAGCACGCACTTGCATAAGCTTCATCCTTTTAAAAATTCAGAAATGTTTAAATCAATACATGGTATTATGCATACGAAAATCTAGTATTTATTTAAGTAAAAGCTTTGACTAGATATTATGCATACGGCCCAATACTATTAACGTAAATTACATGCAGCGAATCTTAAACATCGTTGTATAATGTCGTCTTTGTTTAATGGAATGCTCTTTCCTTTTTGCTTAGGTCTCGTATTAGTAGTGTATGGATCTAATGTAATTATAGCCGTATTTGTTAAATACGTTATTTCCACCGCATGCGTCATTACGAATATGCACCAACGTCATTACCAATATGCACCGACTCCCTTAATAATAATAAAAAATGCAGGATCTACACGATCCAATTAATCGTCTCCTTTGCTGCGGCTACAAGTATTTATTCTAGATTGAATGTTATCTTTAAAGTTCACCAAACAAGTTCAGACGCTTAAAGTAGCTCAGAATTTTGTTCAATTCCTTCTTCCAATCTTCCAAGGAAACGTTTTATATACGTTTCACGTAGCGAGGACAGCGTCGAATGTTGCACTCCATTCTCTTTTTATTCCAGACGCAGTAGGCATTCAATCTCATCAGAAACTTCTAATCTATGTGGGTGTTTTTCTTTAAGTTTGCAGTGACCTATAAAAGAATAAATATAAATTATTCTAACACTTTTAACGCTCTTCAAGCTTGAGTAATTCCTCGACTCTAACACGATTTGCTAAAATGAATTCTTCCGCATGTATCAAACTAAAATAATCGTTCCATAATGGGGTGCTTTCTTTTGTGAATCTTGCAAATCACATCTTATGATATACTTACTTTATATCCGATTGAATAGACTGTGGCAAGCGCTTATGATACCTGCAATCTAATCTGTCGTTTCTAAAATCCACGACTGTAGATAGAAAAAGGGAACAGAAGAGGCAATAGAAATATAATAACAATAATAATAATATTTTTTAATAGGACGTAGCCGGCGCAAACGATCCGGACAAGTGGTCCATCAGAAACCGGCAGAACAGTAGCCGTTCAGCAGAACAAAGCCAAAATCAAGATCAAATACAATTTACAACAATGTACATAATATAATATAATATAAAGACAATAAATCATTCTTCACTCCCGTCCATTATCATTAATATATAAATAAGTAAATAAACAAGATAATAGGCCACAAGTCATGACGGTATTTTAAACAAAAGGTTAGTCCACTAAGACATAAGTCTTGTCAGTGGATTTTATATATTATTGCGTGAAACCCAAAAATAAAAAATAAAAATTAATGTATATCTCACGCTAAACAGTAAATCAACTACCAAGTCACAATAAAACATAGAAATTTCTTCAAAGGGTAGATATAATTAATATATTAGAAAATCAAGATCGACGCTTTCCTGCATATGCGCTAAAGTGTATATAAAATTTATATTATTAATATTATTAATAATAATAACAATAATTTGCCTGGCTGGTAGTCAAGTGGCTTGCACACTTGGCTATCAGTGCGGAGTCCGAGGTTCAAATCTCGCTCTGGTCAATTACGATAATCTTTTTTTCGGGGTCGTAATGTTGATTAGGAGGGAAATTTGGCTCTGCGCGGGGGCCTGATAAGCTATAAATATAGCTTAGGCGTTACCACCCCTTAAAAATAAAAAAATAAAAAATAATAATAGCATATAACTTATAATTTATGACATAAACTACAAATTAAAAGACCCCAACAATTCTTTTTATCAGTTTAGAAAGAAGTGGTAAAATAGATATGGGTCTGAGATCATTAACCTAGTAGGTTTGTAGACCTTTAAAATGGAGGTGATAATATTATTCTTCCAACTATTAGGAAACACACCCTCTAACAAGCATGTATTTACACGTTGTGTGACAACGGCAGCACAAATGGACAACATAAAGCCATCGTTTTAAGAGAGATTTTGTCAGCTCCAAGAGCAGTAGACTTCAATGACAGAAGTATGGGCTGGATTTCCGTAACTGTTGTTAATCCAAACGAAAAACGGTTGTGTGTTAGTGCGCTATTGTTATAGACATTAATAAGATCTTTGTCCGCATCTGAAGATATATTAAAATTGATAAAATACTCATTGATAGCATCGACATCAGATAAATTACTCGGCAGTACATTATATTAATTTATTGCGAGTAAAAATATTTAAGTCATTATTCCTCAACAGTATCCTCATGTTACCACTTTTAGAAACGAAGGTCAGATAAGCACATTTTTCACATCGAATAATGCCTATTGTAAAATTTTATAATTGTTTATAGTAATTAAATACAGCTTGCGTATTTCTCTTTTTGGCTTTTCTATACACATCATCTCAAGTCTCTCGTCAAAGTGAATGTGAGCATATATTAGTAATGATCTGGAAAAAAGTTAGAGCATGCAAGACATCAGACACCTGCTCTTTTTGCAATAAACTCGCCGGCGTTAGATATTGTAAATCTCTAGGAACTCTAGGGCTTCAACCAAATGAGGAAAGACTCCGTTTTTATGAGCAGGGACAGATTGAGATTACTCACAGGAATCTTAATAAACGCATATACCGCATGGAGCTAGTGAACTCTCGCCTGTGCAAGAAGTGTGGGAGTGCGGAGGAAACTCCTGCTCACCTTCTTGTCAACTGCCTGGCAGTGGACGGGAAGAAAGAGATACACTTTGGGGTCGGTCGGTTGGGCGAACCCAGAGTCGGTAAGTTAACTCCCAGCCAAACTGCGAACTTTTTTGATAGGGCGCAACCTGACTGACAGGGCTAAAATTGACACGGGGGCACAATAGATCTTTCTGACCGAGTTGCCCTCTTCGGGTTACACCCGCCCATGGTTACAAAAAAAAGACACCAGAAGATTCGACGTTAGTATTAGTATAAAGCAAAATAAAATTGATAAGTGTAGACATTGTTGCTGTTTCTCTTGTCGGACTGTTAATAATTTGTTTGATACCTAAGTTATATCACACATATAAAATAGATTACAAGACCTGCTGCTAATTTCCAAGAGATTGATATTAAAATCACCATGAACAACAATCTCCTGAGAATTCAGCATGCTCTTCAAATTCTTGAATACATAACGAGTGATCAATATTGGGAGATTTGTAAACAACACCCACAGCAATATTGAGATTATTAAAATGTAGAGTAATCCACATCTGCTGAGAATTAATACAGATTGAAGAGTTACGAAGAGCAAAACTTAGGTTACTTTTTATATAAATGGCGACGCCGCCTCCCCGGCTCTATTCCTCCTTACAACCGTGTATCCACCCGAAATGATCACGACATCCATAACCTCGGTCGCTAGCCATGTCTCGAATACGGCAATATCATAAGATTTGCCCAGGAAATAATAATCCCTGAACAAGTGTAAATTAGCCACAAGAGAGCGTACATTAATATGGGCAAAGGAAAGCATAACAGATCACAAAGTTCGCAAGAAAACACCGAGTTTGTACAAAAAGAATATATTTAGCAAATATGATAATAATAAGAGGTAGTATATCTTTTATTACACATAGTGACAAGAAGAAGATTCAATATACTGTATTACGCGAATAAGGAAAACTGCTGTTTTGCTGGAGATTATCGACACATCATCGGATCAAGCCATAACCTGCCCATTCATGATAGTATCCCTATTCTATGCAGTTGACATTTTCTTATTATTTTTTTTAAATTTAACTTGTTTTACTTATTTACCGTTCTAAGTTTAGCATTTCTTTATTTCCATTTATTCCATTTTCATTTTTTTTTTCTTTTTTTTCTATAAAATTTAATTTAACATATTATCAAAATAAATCAATCAAAAATCAAATAAAATAATCCAAAGAATAACGAGAGAAGATGGAACAATTACAACACAGACCAAAGAAATAGCAAACGAAATCAACAAATATTTCGCTACAATTGGAAAAAAATTAGCCCTTAAACAACTAGGAAATCACAACAAAGTACCCCGAACCACCATTACAAGAAAGAAAATACCACCAATCACGTTCCAAGTCACCACAGAAGAAGTCATAAAAACAATAAAAACAATAAAAAAAAATAACAAAGCACCAGGCTTTGATAAAATCACGAACGGTATAATAAAACAAAATGTGAAGAAACTTGCACCCATCTTACGCATACTGATTAATAAAACACTGCACGAAGGTACCTACCCAGATTACTTAAAGAAAACAATAATAATACCTATACATAAAAAGAACGATGACAGTAACCCAGAAAATTATAGGCCCATATCTTTGCTATCGACAATAAACAAGGTACTAGAAAAAATAATTCACCAACAAATAATGAAACACGTAAAAGAAAATGACATAATAAATTACAATCAATACGCGATTCAACCAAAATCAAGTACAATATCTGCGGCGTACGACCTAACAAGCAGTATCTAAAAAGAACTAGATCATTAAAAACAGTAATAGTAGGTGATATTGATTGAAGAAGGCTTTTGATACTGTTCAAAAAAAAAAAATTAATAGAAAAACTCCAGCATTACGGTTTTGAAGAAAAGGAATTGAACATCATAAAGTCTTATATTTTCAACAGGCAACAAATGACAAAAGTAAACAACTGCGTGAGTGATTCGATGTCTGCCGATTTGGATTACCCACAAGGAGGAAATCTACTGCCAGTCTCTATACACTTTACGTGGAACGATCTTTTGAACAACCTTTCTACGGGAAGCTATACGCATACGCAAATGACACCCTGCCATTACTTTATTTCTGGACACAGTACCAAAAATATGGTAAACTATGATCAAAGAAGATTATTAACATTTTAGAAGAAATGGTGTTTTCAATAATTTACTTACCATCAATGAAAACAAAACTGTGATATTGATATATAGCAATAAAAAAGACAAGCAGGAAGTAAATATAGAAATAAATAATCAGAAACTAAAAGAGGGTGACTGAAACAACATACTTAGGATTTGCAACTACAAAACACTATGAAATGGGATAAACATATACAGAAATTGATTGAACAAAATACGAAAACTATTGCAGCCTTGAATAACAATTAAGCACATAATACGTTCCCTTTTAAAAAACCACTATATCATGCTCTATTTACCGCCAAAAATAGTTATCTAATAAGCATTTGGGGAAATACGGGTCAAAAAGAACCTATCCAAGATACAAAGACAGCAAATAAAGTGTTAAAAATAATATACAAGTTACATTATAGAACGCGCAACAACATCTATTTATGAAAAGACAAAGGGATTAAACATACAAGAAATAATTAACTTAATAATATATTATTTTTACACAAAATAAGAAATAATGAGATCAAAATTAATTTAAAATTACAAACCAATAGAGAAATACACAATTACAGAACTCGTGGAATATCGCACTTGAGAAGTGAAAAATATAGCTACCATAAGTATAGTCAGACACTAACAACAACAGCAATAGACATGTACAACAAAATACCCAAATACATAAGAGAATATCCGTACAATAAATTCAAAATAAAACTAAAACAATTGCTAAAGAAAAATGTCTACAGTTGACCCCATAAACTCGGACGCAATATTCCAAAATGCTAGAAGGCACTCAACACCGTTAGCCCGAGATAGTAGCTCCGTGGCGAGGATGAGGGATGGTGACCAGCAGCGTGGGAAACTATATTTTGTTTTACTGTGTAATATGTATATAATTTCTGTATGTAACGCTGTCTGTTTAATGAAATAAATATTTATTATTAAAAAAAAATGCGTTTATATTTTTTTAATTTAACTTTTTTTTTAATATCGATCTAATTATAACAAAAAATTAATAATAATAATAATAATAATAATAATAGTTTATTGATCTCGTAGACCATACAGGTATGAGATAAGGTCAACAGACATTAGTAAGAGCAATAAACATAAAAAAAGAAAATAAATACAATTCCTTGTGTGCAAAAAAAGAAAAACAAACAAGAATATAAATCACAAATTACCAAAAGTTTACGTATTTATAATTTTAATTACGCTAAGTACAAACAAAATCATAAAATTCATTTAAATTGTAAAAAACATTATTTTGAAGGAAAACTAAAAGTTGTTTCTTAAATCCTGAAATACTGCTTATATCTCTAATAAACGCAGGTAAATTATTATAAATCTTAATACCCATATAAACAGGTGATCTCTCAAAAGTAGTTAAATCATGTACTGGAAAACATAACGCATCTTTATTTCTGGTGTCATATAAATGAAAATTACTATTCTTTTCAAAAGTAGCTAAGTTAATCTTTACATACATCGCAATTTCAAGAATATATACAGCTGTAGAGTAAGTATACGCAAAGAACTGAAGCAAGCACGACAGGAAGTACGTCCTTGAAAGTCCCGCAATATTCCTGATAGCTAATTTTTGTAACCTAAAAACTTTTTTACAATGGGCAGAACCCCCCCAACAAAGAATCGCATACCGTAGCCTGGAGTGAAACATGGCGTAGTAGTAGGAAATGGCAACCTCTACGCAAGTAATATTCCTCAACCTGTATAACGCATAACATACCGATGACAGAGACTTACATAAGGCGCTAGCATGTACCTCCAGTTTAAACCGCATCAATTTCAACACCAAGAACCTCGTACTCCGTATTTGCTCAATTGTCTTAGAGTTCATACGAATTAGGTCACACTCAGTTATTTTATCTATGCCAGGACTAAAACGTATAAAAACGGTTTCTTAGTGTTGACATGAAGCCTGTTATCTTTAACCATTTAACAAAATTGTTCAAGAGTTCCTGTGCCTCAATAATTAAATCCTTCTTGTTACCAATCAGACACCAAGAAGGTAGTGTCGCGTCAGCATACATCACAGTATTGCCTTTTGCAGTTGTAGTTAGCAGATCGTTCACATAACAACAAATAACAAGGGCCCAGAACAGATCTTGCGGGACACCTCTCTTAATATGCAAAGCATTCGATCTACATCCGCGAATTTCAACAACCTGTGACCTATTTAGCAGATAGGTAGTAAACCATTGTAATAATTTCCCGCGAACAGCCGTAGATATAAAGTTTCTCAAGTAATATATGATGGTCAACCAGGTCAAAAGCTCTACTTAAATCCATAAACACACCCAATGCATTTTTTACCTTCGTTAATTTCGTTGTATAGTAAATTTATGAATTGAAGCATTAGCAGTTTTCAGTTGAACGATTTTTAAGGAAACCGTGCTGCTGTGAACTAAAAATTTTAGCGTAGTTAAAAAAAGATATTAATTTTCTCACACATTATTTTTTCTATTATTTTGGATAAAACTGACAAAGGGAAATCGGCCTGTAGTTATTTAAATCTTTTAATATCATCTTTTTTATGTAAAGGCAGAACTTTGCACTCTTTAAACAACTGGGGTGAAATGCCATCACTAAACGATCTATTGATTAAGGCCGTAATAGGCTGCACAAAAAGTTAACATTATTTTTAATAATATTATATTGATTAGGTCTAAACCAGAACAGTTGATGATTTACTGCATTATAATATACTACTTCCATTTCCGAAATATAATTAAGGTACATAGTAGATCATTAACTTTATTACCACTATCATAAACATTATTTTCAAGAGGCGATGCAAGATCATTAACACTATGTATGAAATGCATATTAAATGCTTGAGCCATGACAGTCGGTGAATCGATCGTGAGTGAACCAACTTTAATTTCTTGAATATTATTCTGATTCTTATTACAGTTAATATTGTTATTTATTATGTTCCATACAGTTTTACTTTTATTTTTGAGGTTTTAATATAAAATTCGAGTGGTAGAGTTGCTTTGCGGTATTCAAAACAGATTGTATATTGATTTATACTGTCTATAATACAAAAATCTGCTTCTGATTTACTGTTACAGCTAGATGATACAAGTACTTTAATTTTGCAGAAGAATTTACAATACCCGCAGTAATCCAAGGCTTTTTCCCGTGTTACGCATCCTTCTAAGAGGAAAACTCTATCAATATAGTAGTTTAATATTTTGATGAAAGCATCGAAGCCATCATCAACTGTATAAGTATTGTAAACGTCACTCCAGGTCTCCAACGATAAAAGATGATTTAATTCCGCGATAACCAGACGCACTAAAGACTCTTGTGAGTCTAGGTTCAGGTGTTTTAAAGGAAGTAGTACCACTGCGAAAATGTATAATCTGGCCAGAATGGTCAGAAAGGCCATTAAAAATCTGTTTCACAGCTGATATCATATAAAATATTTGAGCAAACAAAGTCAATACAAGTACTACTTGCCTCAGTAACTCTGGACGGACCGGTATTTAAAAGTGTCAAATTATAAGCTGACAATATGTTTTGAAAAGTATAGCTTAGCATCAGAATTAGATAAAAGATCGATGTTGATGTCACCAGAAATAATAAGACGCTGTTATTCTACAAAGGTAATCCAATAAACAAATAAATTTACAAAAAGAGTCATCTAAGTTAGAGGCATTGAGATCTGTAAATAGACACTACTCTAATAATTACATTATCTAATAGTCTAAATTCAGATCCACTAACTTCTAAAATTTGTTCCTTGCAGAAATCACTGTAACATCAAAGGTTGTTGAGAAACAAAATTTAGATTGATTATACAAAATAAACACGCTCCATTTTTATATACAGATCTACAATAACACTCTGGAACAGAATACCTCTCAAATGAAATAACATTTAATTCATTTAATTTTAACCAGTGTTCTACTAAACATACTATATCATAACAAATTTTTATCGAAAAAAACTTGGAGAAGCTCTAATTTATTTTTAATACACTGGATATTTTGATAAAAAATTTTAACAGTTTCTGGAACCAATACGCACCGCTGTGGTTGCTATATTACATTTGGATTAAAGTTAATTTTTTCTTTTTGAACACTTATTTTACGTAGCAGGCAAGGACAAGACACACTGAAGGAGAGTGATCTGTACTAAGTTTAACTTTAAAGAAGCATTTGCAGAGAACACAATTTTGGCAAGACATTTGTCATTTACACAATTGTCAACAGACATGATCCTCCGCACCACACTTAATACAAATAGTATCTCGTTCGCAGCCTTAGCAGCATGATCAAAACCGCACACCTGAAGCACCGAAACACACTTACATACTCAAGACTTTGCAAATTCCATCCGATACTAAGACGCCCTTCACCAATAATTTTTTCATATGTAAGAGGATCCACTTCAATTATGCACATATATTTCGTCTTCATTTTTTTAAAAACTTTGATGGAGAGCTGCAGATTCTCATGTTGGAGGAAACAATTCTGCTTCAAGATAGAACACTTCAGCTCATCTATGTCTAACTCTTCATCAATTCCAATGACCTTCACGCACGGGTTTATTAAATCCGGAATTTTGATATTGTATTTCTTTTTTAATTTTTTTTTAATGATTCACTTTATCCATTGGTTAGGACATTAATAAATATAGTATGAAACGAATAATTAAATAATAGGCTAAATTAAATTTTATAGAAATTTTTTTGTTGAAAATGGAATAAATTATTCCGAAACGTAAAAATAATTTAATTTAAAATTTAAACAAACTGCTGTATCCCAAAAAAATAGAAATAAAGAAATATTATTTTTTTGAGAGACATATTTTCATTCCCAGATACGCAGACAATTCTTCTTTTGCTTCAATTATACAAGCTGTTCATTGCAATATCGTTGACGTTAAGATGTTGCAGTGTCTCATTAATTAAAACAATCTAATTATAGGCTTTGGAAAAATCAATAAACAATATGACTGACGAGAATCAATTATATCATTTTAAATTATTAAGGGTGATTAAAAATTTAGGGTAATTTATATTAAAATACAATTTCTACAAAATTTTAAACACCTTCTGAAAGCACATAATTAACTAAACTTATTGTTACTCATATTTTCACGACATTCTAATAACATGTTGTACTTAATAAGGAACATCAAAGTCATTAATTTGGTATAACATAATAAGGTAAATACTGTATAGGATTAGTTTAAAACATGCTGTTCTGTATACCGTTGCTCAATTTCACTATCCATGCCAATTTTGTCACCGACGCCTTGCTAAAAGCGTATTGTTGTTCGAGCACAATATTCACTCGGCGCTGATGGTTTCCGGTTTAGCGGAGCTACCCTATAATCACTTACACGGCGCCCTAAATGGGACGTAGCCATTTTTACCCGCCATCCCATTCAGTAGGTACAATCATATATTATGTTTTATTACATGTAAGAGTAGAGAGAGTCCATCAATCTCTAGTTACACTGCATACACGTCAGCCTCTATAATTCATCACTCCCCGGAACAACGGGGCAGTAAAAACCGATTCCGGGCGTTGGCAGCTGCGGCGGTAAACTGTGAAAATTGTATCTGCTGTTGTGACTCTTTCGCTTTCGCACTTTATTATTTATTTCGCTCTCTACGTTCTATCACATTTAATGCAATACGAAGTTTGTGATTCGTAAACGAGTGGAAATTAACTTTTGCGTTTTACGATGGATGCTTGTGCGAGTAATAAATTGAGGTCCTATGTTTAAGCAAAAATTTGAATTTTAAATGAAATTGCGACGAAAAAAAAACAAAAATTATACATAAACGCGAAAGTTGGAATTTATTTCCGCAATTCCCATATGACCAAGAGTAATAATTTGAGAACTTTAATCCCATGCAATCAAAACCGCTCTCTAGATAAGGCCTCTTATACACATTCACTTTCCTCTGATAAAAATTTTGCTCACAAAAACACAGATGGAATTAATTAAATTCTGTAATTAAATAAATCTTCTTACATTAACTTTTCTACCTCGACACTTTACTATGGTAACATTGGACGAAAATGAAAATTGTCTTACGCTGTACTTAAGGAATCGCTATCCTCCAACGAAGTTTTATTCATTACATTAAACTACTAACTCTCACCATTACTTTAATGGGTATCTAGAGACTGGAACTTTAACCGAGTAGACACCTGGGTCCTGCGCCATCAAATTCTTTTAATTCACATAGATCCCTAAAGAGCTCAGCCCCGAAATAGTGCCAGAAAAAATACTACGCGAGTCTGTGCTTTATCAAAATTATGTATTAACGTTGTCAAGTTCTCCTGTCGCAGTTCACACAAAATTTAAGCAGTATAATGATTTTAAAGGTTATTTGGCATTCATAAAACACTAAAATACATATTTTTTTTCTTATTTTATTTAAAAGTTTCTGAAAGTGTTCCTGTGCGATTTGCAAGAAGTCCCACTGAAAAAATCCATTAAGAAATTGGTTTTTTATTTATTTTTTTTTCAAAGCTACAGAAATATGCGCAATAGATAGCAAAATAAAAGCGTAGTCAAGTGAATTCTCAAATACAGCAGTGTAGATATAATTGGGTATATGGAACGGTAAGTATACAGGGTGAGTTTTTTATCTTGAGACAACGGAATATCTCTAAAATACTGCATCAAATCAAAAAAAGATCTTAATAAGATTTGTTATAATGTAGGGGGCTCACTGAATGGCGCCGAACTCGATCCACCACCTCAACTATTCCTACAACTTTGAAATCTTAAATGGGAACCTCCATTTTGTATTGTAGATTCGGTTCTAAGCCATCAAGTATGTAGTTTTTGTGTGAAACTTTTTTTCGATTCGTAAGAGATTGCGCTGTAATCGCAAAAAAAAACATGATTGCGAACGTCTAGAAAAAATACACAAAAAAGAGAAGCAAACAAACATGATTTTGTGTTTTTTTTAATTTTAACATAAACTAACATTTCAAAGAGCCATATGTTCGAAACTGTGGCCCTTTACTTCGATACATTTATTTATTCGCAATTGGAATGCTATTCAACGATACAAAACCGTACTTTATTCAGTATTTGACAAGCTGTGAATACTTACACATTGTCCGATGACCATTTAGATTATTAATTAATAATCCAATACAAATTAGTTAGTGTTGAATATTTGTACAGTAATTAATAAACCATTCAGATTATTAATTAATAATCCATTACAAATTAGTTAGTGTTGAATATTTGAACAGTAATGGAGTTTATAACATTACAAGAGAGAATTGAAATGATTTACATCTATGGAGAAACTGGTAGGAATATCGATGATGTTGTTAATCTTTATTCACAACGTTGCTTGCTTCTCTTTTTTGTGTATTTTTCTAGACGTTCACGATCATGTTTTTTGCGATTACAGCGCAATCTGTTACGAATCGAAAAAAGTTTCATACAAAAACTACATACTGGGTGGCGTAGAATTCGAATCTGCAATACAAAATGGGGGTTCCTATTTAAGATTTCAAAGTTGTCTCTCCTCACTCTGGAGGGAGCGGGGGGGATCGAGTTCATCACCATTCAATGAGCCCCCTACATTATAACAAAATTTATTAAGCTCTTTTTTAGATTTGATGCGGTGTCTTAGAGATAATCCATTGTCTCAAGATAAAAAACTCACCCTGTATATAGTAAAATCTCACGTAAATAAAGCATTTAAAATTCAATGTAGTATTTCATCCTGTCCGCTAACACCAAGACGATTAATACCCATAGTAATACATCAAATAAAAAAGCAAAATTTGCATAGAACCGAAAGTTAAATGAATTGTATTATTTGGATGGGTTAAAAAAGCGGGAGTTTTTTAAGTTATATCTCTTTCTAAATATTTTGTAGCTTTAGAAAGGAAAGGAGCACTTATGAAGTGTACTAAAAATATACCGAATATAGCGCTAATAAAGTTCTGAGAAAGAGAGTAAAAAGTAGAAGTAAGGGTTAACTAGACGTACGCGCTTCAATATACGTAGCTGACCTCATTAGTGTACTTTCAGACACCGTTCCTGAGTTTATTATGTTTATACTCCTTCCAGTTCGCTCATTATTCATTTTAGTGCCGAATGGGATGTATAAAATATGCATTAACACCATCCAGTGAGCGGATGGGTAAGAGGATTTTAATAAGTAATCTATGCATATCTGCGAACTACGCAAGTTACTTCTTATAGTAGGTGCTCCTACGTCCTGTTAATTTAAAATAGCTCACGTTGGTCGGGTATAGAAGCATTTTGCGATTTCTTTTATATCGGAATGAAAATTAAAAGAAGAGGTTCCTATTAGCGAAACCCTGTAGCAAACTAATTAAATTACCTCCAAAGTTTTGATTAGCTTGTTCAATAAAATATGCACGAACTCATACATGATTTTGTAGTCTTGAAACGCTCACATGTAGTACTCCAATGTTAGGTATCACTACAAAAGCCGAAATTGCGAACGCAAACTCTGTAAAATTGAGCGCAGTCACTTCAAATTTCACCTCAAATTTAGTGCATTCGCGTTGCGCACGGGCAATTTAAAGTGTTCGGGCATTAATAACTATTGCTAGGCAAATTGCGCGTTTGCTCGCGGATATTCGAGGTTCGATACGGCTAATCGCGTACCACATTTATTATTCATTTCGCATATGCACACCTATAGCAGCGCGAATTTTGAAAACAAGCGATTACGTCAATATTGACGCGGGCTGATGAGGTTTCCGACCGTGGGATTTTCAGGAAACCAACGAATTTGATTCCCTGATTACATCGTTTTCTCTATTTATGTAGGAAAATATTTTCAACGAATTCCTAAGAGCATAAACATCGGTAATGTGTGTGATAATACTTTTGATTCAGCCAATGAATTTTTTGTTGGCATGTTATAAATTCTTATTATCTACATCAGATATATTTTGTTTTGTAACTTTTTGTCTTATAGTTGACCATTGTAATAGAAAGCATATTATAAAATAACAACGGAAAATACATCATCACTCATGATGGTTTCAAACTAAAACCAGCGGGATTTAAAATGAAATTACCCTTTTTACTGAAAATTTGGTTGGTATAATTTGATCGCGAAATGAATATTCATACTCATATTCATATGGTATTATGAACGCATGAATTGCATTTATGTAAAATCTGCTCATATTATAAGGCAAACAATCCTGGATTTAATGTAGACAATAAATAATGAGTTTTTGGATGCCTTTATATTGAAACAATGGGTACAGAAACTATTAATCTATTAAATTGCTAGGAACCCGTCAAAAATAACCTAAAAATAAGCATGCAATAACTCTCATGCAATTGCGATCTCAGTTTCAAGTTTTTACGTTAACGTCTTTTTTAGCTTGTTGCGCATATAAAATGGCCTAAATAATCTTACCAAAATACTGTAACAGAAATAACAAAGTAAATATTTAAATAAATACTGCTAAAAGCTTTTTTTTAACAGAGCTTAAAGCCTGTCAAATCAACTCAAATACAAACTACAGTTTGTGGGTGCAAAGTATCAGTATGCAAGTACACTTGCCACCTTATTTATAAACAATTTTGTGTGATTTTCTATTATACTTTTTCGTCAAGTGCACCGATAGGCACAATAACTTATTTTTGTGCGGGCAATTTGGTTTTCTGTATTACAACTTTAGACATATGGTTAGAAGCTTTTGGCCGTTATGGCCCGTTTCAGACGAGGCGGTTTGGTTGATTCAACTAAGTTGCCTGGTTTACTCTCAACTAGTTGGTTGTTATTGAAGACCTACTGAAGTCACCGAAGCGGACAAGTTGACTCCGTGTGGAAGGCGGTTTCCAATTATGTACTACATCAGTATACTCCTTGACAACCGCCCATTCAACTAGTGAAATCAACTAATCGCCTCATCTAAAACAGGCCTAATTCTTAGACTATTCTGTATGTGAATACAAATAACTTTTAGAAGCCAGTTTAAAGATTTTGATTTATATCAGAAGGTTGGATATAATTGGTGTACTTTTCATTAGGTTTTATTTATTCCAAAGCAGCGATGACTGTTTATTGGATTCGCATACATGACTTGTACGATACGAATCTTTACTATTTATATGGATCCGCAATGTCGCCACCTTTTGCCTTAAGAGTTGGGGGTTTATGCCACTCGCTTCATTAAACTTGATTATATACAGGGTATTCCACGCAAGTGATTCATTAAAAGTTTATGATGTTCTATTATTTACTTATATTTGAGATTTTGGCATGATTATCTGTTTGTCTGTCTAAATGTAAAGTACTTTAACCAAAATATCACTTCTGGTTAACCGGAAATGGATGTCAACTTTGTTATTTTAAATAGAATGATATAATTGTTTATTCATTTTTGGATTCTACGACCATAAATGCGTCAGTATTTATTAGTTATTCCTATAACTACATGTTGCCGTTTTTGAGTTATTTAAGTTTTTCTTTTTTTAGTCATAATCATTGCATCATTGAGAAATTATGAGCGACTTTTTGTGAACAGATTAAGTAGCCCTATTTTTAAATGTTTGTAGCTGGCTCTGAATGGGAATGCCAATACCTCGTTTTGAATGACCTCGCGAGCGCGATGCTCGCAAAACGTTGACGAGGTTCCGGTAATCCGATTGTCATCTCTAAACACATCTTCATCTGTTTCTTAACCCTAACTTATTTCTATGTACTGGAACTTTCGGTGGCACTATCAAAATAAGAATCCGTATACTGTTAATTCAATACGGTTTCATATCAAGCGAATCCTTGTGGTACGACTTCAAGTTAAATACGAATTATTTTCGTTTATGCGAATCCGTACCCAACTTATAGTCATACCATTGGTAGTTATTTCATACGAAACCATATCAGAGTCAGTAGTATACCAGTATCATTTTTCTTTATTCTGGGAGCCGTGAAACACTGCACCCTCTTGGCCTTCTGTATTTTGTCTCCTATTTCTTTTACTCGTTAAATAATACAAGTCATTCCAGTACCAGTCCATCCTGCACTAATATGTACTTTATTACTTTTTGGGTTTGTCATAAATTACCTGTTTTTCTTTTCTGTCCAGGGCCTCGCATTTACACAGAACGAGAATGTGGTAAGCGTTCTTTGTCATTTCGATACACACTTTGCAGTTCGTATTTCCAATGTTAATCCCCATTTTCTGTAGATGTCTTTTCAGTGTATAGTGGCCTGCATTGAGACTTGTTGCGGTGGGAACCTACTGAGGTGCAGTGGTTCCTTTTTTCTCATGTTCCCTCAATAAAGTTCTTTTCATAAATTTGCTTAGTTGTATTATTGCTGTGTTCTTTGTGTTTCACTTTGACTTAACTCCTTATCTGCCCTCGTGCTGTGTCTTTAGACACTCCTAGATCAGATTTTGTGCCTATATATGAAGCGATGATTCCTTTCTTGCTAACTCATTGGCTTTTTCGTTGCTTTCGATTGTCGAATGTTTGGATACTTATAGCAAAGTAATTTTTTCCTGGTTGTCAGACTCTTCAATTCTCGAATACATTCATAAGGCAGTCGTGATTGTATCTTAAGATTTACTAGTGCTTACTGTGCTTTTGTTGCAATTCCACTTATTTTAATAAGCCCACTGATTGACTTCAATTGCATAATGCAATATTGCCCCTACTTAAAGAACCTTGGCATTTTCTGAGTGGAAGGGTAATTTTGTATTTCCCACTCCACTGTAAATCCCAGCTTCAGTCCAGTTTTCGGTTTCTGATCCTTTCGTAAACCAGATCAATTCCCGAACTTGTCTCTGAAATTAGATTGTTTGTAGTTTATCCGATCAGCGAGTTCCACCTCGAAAGGCTCTGCTCCGAAAAGCCATTGAAAAGGGCCTCTAAGGATATCGGACTGAAATTAAAGCAAATGAGTACTACTGTCACACATACTGTAAATACCAAAAATTAGCCCAATCGATGCCACCCCATTCGAGATATTAGCATATGAGTGGAAATTTCAATATTTTTTTCAGGAATTAAAAAGCTATCACGTTAAAAAAATATGTAGGTGAATACTGATTATGGGCATTCTATAAAAAAAATTAAGGACTAACTGCATTCACTCAGTTTAAAGTTATCATTATTTTTCCCATTTTGAGGGGTGGTTTTTTTTGAGTTTGGTTTAAGGTGCCAACTTGGCTTTTTGTTATATTAGACTGTACACATTTAGGTTTATTATGTATTTTTTCAGCTTTTTTCTGTGTGGTAGACATGGAAATAAAAAATAAAATTTCTTTGAATGATCTTATGTTAGTAGGAGTAATTTGTTATTGTTTATTTTATTGTTAAAATAATTATTCATTGATCAATTTCAGAATTAAATTTCTTCTTGACGTATTCCATAAAGAGTAGTGAGTGACTTAATTATACATACATTTGTTCCGCACAAATAAAAACATTTTTCTTCTTGCCCATTTATAAGTCTGCTTTATAAATATTAAAAGGAATTGTGATATTTGCTTAAAACAACAATTATCTGAAAAAAACCAAACCTACCTACCTAGTAAATTGTCTATTTGTAAATTAAAATTTTGTTTAAGCGTGATGTTATTTGATGTAACTAATGATCACTTCATGTATACGTCGTAATATGTTCATGACCTTATCATTTTTCTGCCGTTTCATGCAAAATTTAAAACACATTTATTATAAACGACGTTCGCTGATTGTCTGACACTTTTTTCATTTTTCATATGGAAGTGACGCGTTGTGTTGGACGGAACGCAACGGAAATTAAATTACGATTTGCTTTTTTTCGTGAGGTAGTAAACAGAAATGTATTTTCATCTTCTTCCAGCTTTCAGCTGACGCAGGCTGTTGTCTTTAATATACTCGGTTAAGGTTAATAACCAAGCCATCTGTAATTGATAAATAATAAATCGTATCGGAAGGAAATATCTATAAAAATACTTCTGATAACTTATGATTATTTTTTTTTATTTCAATTAAAAAAGTTGGTTGCTCTAATGAATCAGAAATGAATTACTAAACAATTATTATTAGAGACATTTTTCCGTGCAAGTGGGATTTCATAATTTGCATGCACACAGAGAAAAATAGATTGTAGATATTGGATTATAAATCCTTTTATAGTAATTACTAAGATAATTATTGTCAAAAGGATAATGTGTTGTTTATTAATAGTAAAATATCTGTAGTAATCTGCATTTTACCATCTACATTCGATGGAAATAAATATTAATTTACTTTATTGCTGAAATCTTGTTTAATGGCGCGGATTATATAGATAGTAGTGTTAGTATCTGCAATCTTATGTGCTATTGGACGCATATCCACTTTCTACAATAAATTTTTATAACACGTTGCCCACCCCTTGCTATATTCATCGTCGAATTTTACCGATGAAACCGAGGCTAGACGCTGCGTGCCGTTTTTAGTACAATGTATTTTACTAGTACATGTTTAGCCTTTCTGATACGTCAGTACGCCTTTGCCAATTCTAGTACATTTTAAAAAATGTTGATGGATGCCTAAATGCATACCTAAATGTTAATTTTTCTTTCAATGTTTTAAAAAATGCTACGGTGTTTTGTTTTAGAAATTCTTCGAATTGAAGACCTTAAGGTTATCTAATTTTCTCAGTGTGTTTGAACATTCGTAAAAACTATTCTTGAACATTAAAACTTTATATTAAACGGTAATTCTTAGTTTAAAAACGCCGCATTTGCATTTATGGTAAAAACTTTATAAAATTTAACAAATCTAGCACAAGTTCATACTAAAAATACTAAAATTACCGGTACAAAATGTTATTTGGAGTAAATTTAACGCAAGCATTTGAAAACAATGAAGAAAATGACAGTTTTGGAATGATTTTGGGGTATTTATGTGTGAGTGTACATCCCTTTGCAATTTTAAAATTGGGGTAATATCAACTTTCTTTAGAGTTTTTACATATCTATTCAATTTATGTCTAAATTATTTTAACGGTATCCTAATTTCGGGATTGGAGGCCATCACTGAATTACTAAAGAACTTTAATGATTTAGAAATTAAGTTTCAGTTTATGTGTACATAATTTGGACAACTGTATTTATATTTTTACTCCGTTTAAAAACTAAATGCTTTGTTCGCTTATATTTTTTCTTTTAATGTTACATTATATTGTATGGATTTATTTTTATCGTCCTTCTTCGACAACTTTATTTACACTCCTTATTGCGGGAGATAAAAAACTATATCCAACAAAATACTTGTGACTTTCAAGTCATACATACATGATCATAATTGCAGAGGATAATGTAAGACACATGGTTTCAAGAAATTTGCGCATACAAGTAATAGGATAATGAAATAAAAAATGAATACAATGTGCTTTTTCGATTTTTTAATAGGGAACTAATTTTTGGCAATAATGGCTCTAAGTGCGGCATTTGTGAAATACCAGGTATAGTACTATTATATTTTACATTACAGGTAAGTATCGATGTATGGCGTCGGCATATGATACATTATATTATTACTTATTATCTACTATTTTAAATACTGAGAAACGAGATTACCTTAATACAAAACAACATTATTAGCATTACAAGATTATATAGTAATTTGAGCATCATGTATTGCACACAGTAAAATGTTAGATAACAGAAAGTACAATAAAAATTTTAAGTGTTATTGTCAAATATTATCAGTGCCATTAGACACTTATATTAACAATTAATAATACTAAAATTAGTAATACAAGATTTACACTTTCTCCACTGTGCGAGTTAATAAACACTATTAATAGAAACTTATAATACAAATATTCTCAGCGGTAATATAAAATATGATTGTTGATTACGATCTACTTCTTTCTATGCAGATTCCGCTTCTTTTGTTGCACCACTGCATAAACATCGGCAGATATCTCGCTTGTAACATCTATTTTGCCTACCCGTCATTTTGTTATTCAAGTCTCTGCGTTTTTCTTTATTTTTTTATCCAATTTATTCCATTACCTGCTTATATGTTGAGTTAGATTTTTGCCAACTACCAATCATTTCTACATTCGAATCGTTAGAACAAGCTTCGCTACCAAATATGGAAATCAAGTATCATCACGCTTAGAGCGATTTCGTTTTTATCCGATGTTCTCTACATCGAACGTCGAAAGCATCAATAATTAATACACGATAAATACGGGTAAGTGCTGAGGCGATATGACGGCCGCTGCATCAATAAATATTAGTTTAGAAGCCGTTTTGGGAAACCTGTTTGCGCGAGCGACCATTTCTAGGGTATCGATTTGTTCTATCAGCTTTTCCCAGACGGTCGCGATAGAACCAGAACCAACAACAATTTCGAAGTTTCCAATTCGCGTTGGCCGTTGTGATTGACGTATCTAAAATTTGTTTAGTTTGAACGTCGATAGGTATATGCCGGCTATATGTATGCTTTCTTTGCATTTTCTCTCAGTTGTGTGAATGTTCATACCAAGGTGAATGCTCAAGATTGCAATACCACTATAACTATTTTTACACAATAGAATCATTTGCATCCAAATGCCTACGGGAAACTTTGTAATTGTAATATATCTTCTCTAGTGTCATGCATTCTTCTGGTATTCTTGTATGTACACATATCTTAACCAATTTCCTAAATAAGCATAGACCTAACCGTGTCCTGCATCTTCTTTTACAAGGGATATCTATTGACCTGAAACAGAAGACTACGTGATTCGTGATGATTTAGTTTAGAAGAGCGTGACGGTTGTGATTGAGTTATTTAGGAAATAGGAAAGACCTCAGGTTGTTGTATAAAAGATAACCGTCATCACGATTACGATATTAGGATGTTTATGGACTCCGATGTATGGAGATTGGATTTCTGTAGTTGTATTGTGTATTATGAGACAGGATTCGAAGAGAGTTGAGTTGGATTTGATGACCGATCTTCAGCTTATGCTCAGCAAGCGCTGATCCAGTCGCGCATCGATATTTCCAGTAATGATAGTGTTTTAAGGTAACAATACATACTAAATTGTAATTATCCTTTGAAACTCATTGTACGTGTACTTTTCTTTTAATGCTACATTGATTATCACAGTAATATTCTTTTCTTTATGTAAATTTACTGTGATTATACAGGGTATATAACTAATGAATACTGACGTATTCATTAGTTATATACCTAATTAGCTCATTAGTTATATAACTAATGAATACGCTAGTATTCATTAGTTATTCCTATAGCTACATGTTGCCGTTTTTGCGTTATTTAAGTTTTTTATTAGTCATAATCACAGCATCATTGAGAAATTAATATCTCGGTTAATACTGCAAGTAGAGGCTCCAAATTTGCTATGTTATGAGAGTAGATAAAACTCTAAGAAACGGTATGCACACTTTACATTCTAACATACAGGGTGTTCAAAACTGAAGAACAAAGTGACATATTTTCAAATGTAAAAAACTCAATTTTTTTTTAAATAGAACACCCTGTATTTTAATTCGAAATTAGAAAGTAAATATCATCTCCTATCACTTTATATCAACATTCCTTATACCTATCTTTAATAGATTTTGAGATATGAGCGACTTTTTGTGAACAGATTAAGTAGCCCTATTTTTAAATGTTTGTAGCTGGCTCTGAATGAGTATGCCAATACCTCGTTTTGAATCACCTCGCGAGCGCGATGCTCGCAAAACGTTGAACACCCCAACTGGCTCTGAATGGGATTAATGTCAAATTCATGTATTATTCTATTGTATAACCATACAAGAATGTCGCTGTTCGAATAGTCATTTCTATTAATATTGCGTTGTACTGAAGTGTAATTACGATGGTATACAGTCAATGAATTTGACATTAATGCCATTCAGAACCACCTACAAACATTTAAAGATAGGGCTACTTAGTTTGTTTAACAAAAAGTCGCTCATATCCCAAAATCTATTAAAGATAGGTATAGGTACGTAAAGTGTGCATACCGTTTCTTAGAGTTATATTTACATTCATAACATAGCCAATTTGGAGTCTCTGCTTGCAGTATTAACCAAGATATTAATTTCTCAATGATGCAATGATTATGGCTAAAAAAAAAGAAAAACTTAAATAACTAAAAAACGGCAACCTGTAGCTATAGGAATAGCTAATGAAAACTGACATATTTATGGTCGTAGAATCCAAAAATGAGCAAAAATTAGATCATTCTATTTAAAATAACAAAGCTGACGTCCATTTCCGGTTCACCGGAAGTGATATTTTGATTAAGGTGTTTCACATTTATAGTTCCATTCGAATAGATACTGGTGCCTAAATCTCAAATATAAGTAAATAATAGAACGTGATAAACTTTTAATGAACCACTTACGTGGAATACCCTGTACAGGTGCCTTTTTACAGTGTTGGATGTCTATAGAACGTTTTCAAATAAAGCCAGAAAAGCAACTGAGATTAATGAAATGTCTGCTCTTATTTTTAGGGCAATTCTATTGAATAATGTCACATATTAGCACAGGAAGTCAAAATATTTATTTCCAGCATTTATTATGCTTGAAGTGATATAATGCATATGTATTGAAGTAAGTATGACGTGCTGGTATCTTATGAAATAGCACAACAAAATAAGAATGTTTTACGAGAATGGGATGTATTTGGAAAGGATTCATAATTTTTTAACTTGATAAAATAGAAGTGCAATATTAATTCCCTCTTTTATGTATGTGAAATATTGCATAATATCTCGTATCCTTTTTATCTTTTTATTTCTTATTTCTTGCTCGATTCTTCTCTCACAATCTCCTTTCTTACTTACAACAAAATAGACGAGGACAATGGGTCCGCCACTGCCGTTGCTTGCGATTCTTCATAATACTTCCCATTTATTTTAAAAACGATTTTGATGCATACATACGGAAGATAGTCTTTTATATTCCAGACTCTAACATCATCGGAGTTATTGATTTTAGAAATTCTACCAAATATTTCATAGCTTCCGTTATTGGTACGCTGGGAAAGAATGAACAGACATCGAACAATATTAAAATTTCACCGTGTTTTAATTCGATGTTATTTACTATATTATAAAAAAAAACTGAAGAATTTACTACTTCAAGGTATCTACTTTAATGGGTATATTTTGTATTTCTTCGCTTGCCGTTTGGACAATTTATACGTAGGGGAATCTATACCTGTTACAATCGATCTCATAAATTTTCTCGTTTTGTGGTGGGTAATTTATAAACTGTTCGATTTGAAGCGGACAGTTTGTATTTTAAACTCGCGGGAATTATACTAGGGTAACTCGTTGGTTCCTCTAATCATTGTTACTAGAAAGCAAATTGTAGTAATCTTTATACAAAAAAGAGCATAATATGTTAATAGACACACTTAGAAGGACCTTAGAATGACGAAAATGAGAAATGAAAAGAGAAATAAAATCAAGTTTAAATTTATCAATCGTATAGACAAAATAAATATCTAGTAAAACTAATCTAGTATAGCTACTCTTAAAATTTCAATTTGTTCATACTCATTAAAATATTTGTTCTGAGGAAATTTACTTTCCATACATAACAAACACTTGTATCATACATGAGATATGGTACATACATAGATTTCACATCTCTTAATTTCACAGAAAACATTTGCAAAACACTAGAATGTGTATAATCAAGTTAGAAAATCGTACAACAATTCTGATTTACTGATTACTGATACTTGATATTTAGATTTTCACAGAAGTCTTAATGGGAGAGTGCTAATTAGTTTAAATAAGCGAATGTAGTTTAGTATTTTACTGACTACTTAGCTTTACAGCAAAAGAGAAACTTATGAAAAATAAAATAATAATATAGCGTGAGTTTTGTTTAACTCTGAACATAAGTATAATTGTAAGTATGTTCAGTTTCAAAAAGCCCCCACATACCACTATCATTCAGCCATTACCGCTGTTAGTTTTGTGTGGATCGCCGCTTGGAGTGCAAGCCACTTCGAACATTTTATTTAAATTCTTCCCGTCTCCAAAAAAAAAAACGATCCTTTTCAGGACCATCATGATTTCATATAAATAAAATCGAACCTTGATACATCGGCAAAAGCGCGGGAATGTATAGATTCATTTTCGCGCGACATCATAGTAAAAAGGCGTGTTTGTAAATTTTCTGTATCTACATTTATTTCTGTGTAATTCGATTCAATTCATTTTTGCGTTACCTGATTAAATAAATCAAAAGAAATAACTCAGATCATGTGGTACCGTTTATTAACAACTCACTTTCGATCGACAAAGCAAAAGAAAAATATTTACTTTTTTGTAACTACTGAAGTCGCATATGGGAAACTCGAACGTCTTATCAGGATATTAAAAATAATACTTTGTAGACTTACGTAGAATGCTCTTAACAAAAAAAAGGAATGTTTATTTTATAAAACGAAAATGCCTCAGTTTTGCTATTTTTACAAGGGCCTTTATTTATTCAGAATGACGTTAAATGAACTTACGGCATACCATTAAGAATAATACTAAATGAGTGCAATGTATTTATACATAATACCACGTTTAGCGGGTGCTTAACATGACGTTTCCTTGCATCAGGCCCGGACTAAAAAATTTTTGGCTCTAAATTTTACTTTGTTTTATTCTTTAATAATGAAATCCAGTTTCGGTGGGTTTGTGCTTTATATGTTGTGTAGTTAACACCCAAGCAAAATTTATTTTTTTATTTGATACACCCTGTATATACTAATATGCAAGTTACCTGTAGAAATCAAAACTATCGTAAACATTAAATCTTTTAAAGTTGCTATTTTTAACTTCCTTTTAGATAAATGTTTTTGTAGCTTGAATGAGTTTTTAGTTTCATGACTTCGATATAATATAATATAATAGTTTTGGCAATTGCTTCTGCTGTCTTACTTTTTTCTTTTTAATTGTCGTTGTACAATTAAATCCAAGGAAAGTGGTTTTCTATTCAATATCGTGTGTCAGTTAAAACAAAAAATGTCGGCTCTTATAAAGAAACAGTTCTAGAGAAACCAAACAATAGCTAAGCTAAAATAAGAGAAGAAGAAATACTTTAGTCTCGTCTAACGGATTTTAGGACGAGATACGAAGAACTCAAAAATCTAGGAAACGACGATAAAGTACCGACTTCTCAGATCTACGAACGGTATCTCGACTTTCCTCAGGGCGAACAATTCACGTGAATTCCAACGTTTCTTGCTCAATTAAAAATTTCAGTCAGAATGTTACTCATCGCCTGAATCCCTTTTCCATCTTCTTCCTCTTCTTCTTAAAGTTAGATGATTACAGTTGGCCTGCAGGACTAAAGGAGAAGTTGCGACGCAAGTGATTCGACGAACAGGGACGATCGACGTGACGGCGATTTCCTTTTCTCGTGCAACCGCAGACAAAAAGGAGCAAACAATGTGGAGCTAATTCCAGCTGGACGTGATGTCCTTTGCCGAGGGAGTCTGCGAGATCCGGAACTCGCCATTCAAATTTTTACGGTCGACGAATGATCGTCGTCTTGCGAAGGCAACGTCGCAAGAAATTAATTCGGAAGCGGATACCGTTAAAAGCTTTAAATTAACGAGGGAACAAGTTAAATTATGTATTGTGGTCTAATCAAACTTGAACGAGGGGTGTTCTTTGGAGTTTGATTAACCGAAGTGTGCCGATCGAATTGTAGAATCCGATAAGGTAAACCGCTGGAAGTAATGATTATAAGAACTCGGCTCTCTTTCCCCATTTTAAATAAATGGTTTTGAAGTTAAACCAAGCGTTCTTTCTAGATGATCAATTCAATTTTATATACGCTTTATTTCTATCTTTTTTATGCATCTTAAGAAAGCGTGATTAAATATCTATAAAGTAAGATTGCAACAATAATTCTTCGTTTTTTATTACGATTATTTGCAATTTGATGACTATTTATTAGACGTTTACATTAATGCCACTCATCTTCTGGATAGTACAGTCGAAAACACTTATCCGAAACACCAATATTTCCTGCGTTTTCAATTCTACTTCTCAAGTTAAACAGGCGCCAATTCCTTAGAAGTAAAAAAAAATTAATCCATTTAGAAGTATATAGATGTTGTCCCAATCAGTATATAATCCTTAAATTTCGCAAATTTGGGACTTTCCATTTAGCAGAATGCCCAAAACGCCAAATATTTTTACCAAAAGGTTGCCTTTGGTTGCCATGCATGGAGAAAAATGAAGGAGATTTTCAATATCAGTGGGAATCGTAAATGCTTGGCAATTTTGACGACAACCATAAATTAACTCCATTTGCTATTCAAGATTCTTATTTTTGATATACATTGCTCTGATATACAAATGCCCGGGATTTCAAAATTTTAATTTTGTTTAGTTCAGTATAAATTATATCATTCTTAAGTTCAGCTTTTCAATTTATTCATATATTGTTTGTCCGAATACAAATTCTTTTTCTTTTTTTTTTAATAAAAATAAAATAAAATAATATAGTAGTTTTCATCCACCCAGCGACCTCTCTGATAAGTGAAAGAATAGTGTGAAAAATGACCTTCTACCTACTGGATGACACGGGACACTTCTAGGAGCACCAAATCGCCTGTCAAAATCGTAAATCAAGCGCTTATATACGGTCTCCACGTCATGCTAATGCCAGACATATGTCTTTGTGGCATTTTTGTCATATTTTGGCGGCGGTACTGAGTCCCGCCGGAGAGGTACTATTTTGGGGAGTCTCGCGATATTTAAGGCACTAAAGAGTACGTGCCAGGTTTCTTCAGTCTTTTCGTCCGTGGGCACCGCTCAGCGTGAGGTCTAAACATCTCGTACACGGCGAACAATAACCTTGGGAGGGGGTCTGTCCTGGGGCTCGACGACACGGGCCGAGGGGTTGAGTGATTCGCTCGCCTCAGCCATGACCGGGTAGCCACTTCGAATATTGGTCCGCTAGGGGTGGAACTCCCAAATCATCCCGCAGTTGTTTGTTTCTCACCATCCATGGAGCCCCAACTATCAAACGCAACATGCGATTTTGCAGGACTTCCATGGTGGTAAGATGCGTCTTGGCCATGGTACAGAGGCGAGCGCCCCATACGTCAGGATCGGTCTCAAGCAAGTAGTATATAACAAAAGCTTAGGCTTAGTGTCAAGTTTGCTCCGCCGAGCTAGAAGTGGCATATATTGGAGCTTTACAGCGAGAAACCGACCCTTGACTTCAGCAACATGCTGTCGGAACGTAAGGCCCCGATCCAAAAGAAGCCCCAGGTACTTGACCGATGTGCCCAGGAATGATGTCTCCATCGATCTCAATCCTGTCGACGGGACAGTTCTCCTACGGTAAAACGGACGCCACCGATTTAGAAGAATTTATCTTCATCTTCCACCTGGCCCCATTCAAGATCTGGTCCAGCGCAGACTGGACCCGGCGAATAACCATCCCTCACTTCTCCCAGACGAATACACGGCCGTATCATCGGCGTAAAGGGCCAAACTAACCGCCGGACTAAGCGGTCAAGCGGATTATTAAAATTTGAAAAATTGTAATTATAAAATTTTGTTGTAATAACACCAAATGTAGAAATGAAAAAATGTTTTAACACGAAACAAGCTTAACCCTTTATTTCTTGACCAAAATGCTATGTTCCAGTCCAGATTGTAAGTGTTAGGGGAAGGTGGGGCAAGATGGGAACATTAACATTAGAACACTGCATCAGGATTGCAAATTGATATACAAGGTTCTAAGTACGCTTGTTGTAATCTTTAAATATTTATCTGCTGATGGATGAATTTACAATTTTTCGATGGGTACTCTTGATGTTGTGAGAAAACATTGAGCGTCATCTTCCTCAACAGAAGAACTTGATTATTTCCTTGACGTTTTCTAAAAATCTATCTCTTTGCTTTCCTTACAAAATTCGTCTTGATCTCTTCTGTTTTCTTCTTTGTCATTTTTTTTTCCTTTAACTCTCCCTCAGCACTTCTAGTCTTCTTAGGGATTCTCCAGACTTCTATTTTCCTGTAGCAGATTTTTATACGTAGTGCTTGTAAGGATTGTTGTCTTTTCCTTGTTACGCTTTGATTGAACCTGTACTTTTTTCCTAACATGAGAAATAGGCATTATGTCTTCGAGAAAGCATAATGGCATATCCAGGCATAACGGACCAGACTGAAGAGTGAGATAATGATGTCTCTATGTTGCCCCATACCAATAGCCCCATCTTGCCTCTTTTCTCGTTATGTTATAATAACATATTAAATATTTGAAATGAACAAATAACACACTATAGAAAATACATGCAATACATGTCAATTAATAAGCACAAAAAAGTGTAGTTGTAAATAATTTACTTATGCTTTCGATACTGGCCGTTGAACTCACCATCAAAATAATAATGAAATTCTGGAAATTGCAAAGTTCACGCACTAACAGCAATAACTTTGTTATTACGACTAGTAAAGTTTCCTACATTACTACAAACATAAAACAGCACGTGTCAATATTAGGACTGCTATTATTTGACAGATGCTTACTGGCGTTTGGTAGATAAGACGATGTCTCCATCATGCCTCGTGGCCCCATCTTGTCCCACCCTCCCCTATATATATGACTTTTGAAATAGAAGCATATAAAAGAATGTCACCTTTCGTCATTCTTAAATCGATTTTTCCAAAATGACAACACAATAAACAGATTTCTTTATTTTAATATAGGGATCTGCACTCCAATTTTCACCGACATGGCGTTTCAACTTTCGACAAATACGTTTCCATGTGTAAAAGTTTATCCTCACCTCCATATAGGAATAGATCTGAAAAATTGGATTATGCATGTATAGAGGCAGGTATTTCTCTTCTTATTTTTTATCTCTCTTGATTTTTTTTAACCGATAAATAGATATTTTTGGTGTACTAAAACAGTTTAGCAAAAAGAGGACATAGACCTAAGGAATTAATCAATTGATATGAACAATGGATTGGCATTCTACATAATAGGGGTTTATGAAAATTGGATCCGATATATACCGATGTAACAAAGGCGTTCGGAAACTGTAGCGTTTGCAATGTACTGGCGTTCGGAAATGTACTGGGTCCTACCCGTTCCATCTACCGGATTCACGATTCGTGGATCGAGAATTATAGTCGCTAAATGAAATTGTATCGGTAAACATAACCTGATAAGAACTATAGTACTATTCATTAAACTCAATACTAAACTTAAACGAAACGTACAGTACATACATAATTGTTGGCAGTTGTTATGCCCGGAATTTAAATATGAATGTAAATAACGTACTACGAATATATTTTATTGGTGGTATACATGATGATTTAACCGCGATTCAAACACATCTTGACGAAAATCACATGATTTATTTTATATTGAGGGAATACATACGAAACGCACGCAAAACACAGTATTTTTAGGTTATGTAATTATTGAAAACAAAACAAAATGTATTGAAAACGTTCTAAAATTTGAATCAACTGTTTACCGGTAGGAACTCGGTAGATACCTTCCAATCCAATTTTCGTAAACTCCTATAGGTACAATTAATGACAAGTAATGTCAAAGACTAACAATTAATTCTAATTTGACGCTGTGACATTAATATTCCTTACATCGATGTCGTTTTTTTTCCTTTCTTGCTTCACCTTTTTTGTGCTTTATTTGAAATATAATTAGTTTTTTTTTCTTGATATATCGATCAGGTTTAGAGAAAAGATCAAGTTTCTCGACGAATGTATTTTGATTTCTCTTCCTACGCTTGCTAGTAACATTTCCAAGCAACCTTTTGATATGAAAAACAATGCAAAGAAGAAACATCAAAACTTTGCTTGAAAATGTTACTAACCAGCAAGGAAACGTAGCAGAAGAAATTAAAATATATTCTTAAAGAATCGATTCTCTAACCTAACCAACATCCCAAGCAAAAAAAATATTGTGTCATTCCTGAAGTTATACAAAGTTATAAGAAAAGAAACCAAATTAAATACATCGATATTGAAACTATAAGGAATTAACATAACTTTCTAAAATGACACATATTTGTGTTTTAAGAAAGAATGTGTGGACGCACATATAGCATTCAGGTATCGTGGTATAGATACCACTATCAAAAATTTAATCAAAGTTAAAGGTGACGTACTAGTTTCCCAGATTTTGCGTTCCTAGATTGAGGAACTTGGACTGGACTGGGGTGAGTTAGCGTTAACATTTACTTTCAATCGACGAAAATAATGCTGCCTGAAGCTTGCAAGAATTTTAAGCTCACATGTAATGGAAAACAAATATACCATTGTATTTCAGCTTAAAATTCTTGCAAGTTTCTGTAATATAAAGCAAACTTTTGCTACTAATATTCCATGAATTTTCATTATTCCTTCTTTTTTAGTAACTTAAACTTCTTAAATGAAATTTGGAATATTCAGACCTAATAATATTCCGCACACATGTCCCTGCGCATTGAATCAACTCACCCACATTCAACCTGACAGGAAAAGGAGTATAGCGAGGAGCAAGTATTTGCAGGTTTCTTTTTTCAGCCCCGAAATCGAATTCAGGAACTGATCACGTTACATTCGGATACTACGTTCCGCCAGGTCATGTAAAGTGTCAGAGGAATTTTGTGAAAATATGAGAGCATTTTTCAATGGGGCCCATAAATTTTATATTCTGGTACTATCATTGTATTTTCAAGAAAGCTCCCGCGTTTAGATATTTACGTTAAGATAGTAACGATTCACAGTGTTTCCACAAAAAAATATTAAAGTATTTAAAATACGTTTTTTTTTTGTCCGTTAGATTTCCAGCCTCGAAATAAAATAGTGCGTAATTTATTTGCATACGTTTTCTGAGCGATTGAACGCATGACGTGTGTGCTGTCGTGAGAGTAAATGTTAAATGAATACGAAATGTCTCTACATAAAAAATGCTGTATATACACATTACGTCGTTTGAATAACGGAAAAGAGAAATATATGAAGACCAAAATATAAAAAAATCTCTGTTTTGCTTGTGTGAGTACATGCATATATTCATGTTGTCTCTAACTATACGAACCAGCATATATTCGGAGGGGAAGTGTCACGTTTCGCAAATTTAATAAGGCCTTTTGTCTCTAATGTATTAAAAAGCAGAGTGTTATTAAACACGTGTCAGTATATCTTTTTGTGTGTTCTCAAGAACAACGTTCAAACTTTTAACAATCATTTTGGTTTTTCATAGTTAAAAATTATAAAAACTTGTGTCCAATGTTCCTCTGATAATTCACTGTTCGAACAAAATTTCCAAATAATCATATAGGTACTATTCCACAATACAATATCGATGTTGCCAGTAATCCCATTTTAAATTGAAATACCATTTACAATTTGTTTTACAAATTAACTTAATATAATTTTCACCTGAAAACGATATTCCACTATTTTCCAGTTTCATAAACACTCTTAATGGAACAGCTAATTCATTTTGTAACTAAAATGTTCTGCTCTTATTAAATCTGCTGTGGATGTGCTATTATATTATTTTCAAATAATTACTGTGTATGGCGCACATAGTTATATTCAAATGTATTAGATACCCTATAATTTGCGCGAGTATTTATATACAGGGTGAGTTTTTTTATCTTGAGACAACGGAATATCTCTAAAATACTGCATCAAATCAAAAAAAGATCTTAATAATATTTGTTATAATATAGGGGGCTCACTGAATGGTGCCGAAATCGATACCCCACCTCACCTCCCCTCAGAGTGGAAGGGGGGACAACTTTGAAATTTTAAATGGGAATCCCCATTTTGTATTGCAGATTCGGATTCTACGCCGTATGTAGTTTTTGTTTGAAACTTTTTTTTCGATTTGTAACAGATTGCGCTGTAATCGCAAAAAAACATGATTGTGAACGTCTAGATAAAAAACATAAAAAAAGAGAAGTA